>JBBBDQ010000991.1:577500-1040000 GCA_037127315.1 Ascarosepion bandense
CATATACAATTTAAATCTGGTATAGTAGGGAGAGCAAGTTTTCTTTTCTCATTTTTTTTTCTTTTGTCCTTTTTACATTTTTTGTTTTCATTTTTCGTTTTTTTTTTTTTTTTTTTATTTCTTCTCTACATAACATAGGTGTGCTGATTGAAAAAGGAGGTTGGGTAAATTTTAGCCATTAAGAAACAAAATCCCTAATTTTTTTTTCTTGTTCAACTTTCTCAGGAAAAAAGAAAAAAAAGAAAACCCATACTTGACTTTGACTTTGGCAATGAAAAAGTGTGTACATTTGTTTGCATGGACTTTTTTCTTTCTTTCCAGAAAGTAGTTTAATTACTGGTTCTGTTTCTTTTCATAGTTGCTGGAATGTGTTTCTAAAAGCTTCTAAAAATCAAAAATCAGCAAATTATATTAAAACTATATGTTTGATAGATACCATATAGTATACATTTATAGATATCGTTTACATTGAAATACTCATGATATAATAAACCAAGTAATTGATAAAGTATCAAATAATGATGCTACCAATACCAAGCCTGCTCCAGGAGAAAAAAAAAATTTAAAAAAAAAAAAATGAAGACATCTTGTATGTCTTCTCAAGGTGTGGTCATTGATGACTCTCAACTAGACTCTTTTAGAGCTCTTTTGCCCTATCAAAGAGTTGAAGGACTCTTGAAGAGTAAACAGCTAGTTATCTAGATGTCAGCTAAGTGCTATACATGATACATGCTTGGCTAATCATGTCTGACTGGGCAGAAGATTATCCCACAGTAGGTTGTCATTACTTTCTGCAGTAGACTGATTGCCAACCAAGATTATAGAACCCAATCTGTCTTGTTATCTAACCCATAACTGGAAGGAAGAAATGGAATAATACCTTTCCCAAGGGTATTTACACATAAGTGAATGCAAGGAATTCAACTGGAATTTAAGCTCGGCTTCCAGATTTCTCGTTCCAAGCCAATATCCACTGCACCACAATGCACATCCAGATGAAATGTCTCAATAAAACTACTGTGGAGAAGACAATAGAAAACCTCTCCATTATCAAGTTCAAGCAGCTACCTATTTAATTGACAGCATAAAATGCATTAACATCTCTAGTAATAAAAATGACAAAGTTGTAACAAAAACACCCAATGGTGCTCAGTTTTCTTTCTATGACAATCACCATAGTGTGATACTTAGTTATATGAGTAACACTTTCATTGCTGTCAACATGCTTATATGATTATTAAATTTATATTGTCTTCTGTCAACATGTACATATTCAAGACACTGAGAAGTGTTGGTCTACAGCATTTGATATAAACTAAATAGTGCTTAGTGCTATTTTCAAACTGAAATAAACATCTTCTAGCATACACTACAACCTGTTTTCTAATCTATTTTTTATTGCGTACTGAAGGTGTTGTTTTAGATTAATCTGTATTGTAAAGTATCCTATTGAGACCAAAATGACATCACCAATGGGAAATAAACAACAGTGTCTTTTTTAGTAATTTACTTCGAGTAAATTGCAATTTTTTACTCTTCAAAGTGGGCCAGCACAATCATGCAACAATGCAGCAGTGAAAGTGTTTTTTTTAAACTTCTGCAAAATCATTTCAAGGTTAATATTTTGGGATAGTTGAGTTAAAAGATGTTCTATTGCAATTTTAATACCAACTCTTGCCACTTGTTTGGCTGAGGGCGAGATTGTATATAGTTAACAGGTTAGTGACATTAAGTGTTCAGCTATAAGCTCCAGTTTAAATGCTAAGGCTTTAATGTCAACAAAAAGGAAGATAAATCCAGTTGAGTCAACGAATAATGAAAATATTTTAAACTTTTAAAAAGTAATTTGCCTGGCTTTGATACTAATGGGTCTTTCATTTCACTAAAAAATTACTTTCAGTGTTTGAAATGTCTTCATCTTTACTTAGCTTAGCATAACATAAGACCACATCTGTGCACTGAAGATAAAACTCACTAAAGTAATCTTTGAGACAGTAGTCCATGACTTGAAATCCTCAGTAATAAATGAATACATTTCCTTGGAACGGATACAAAAAATGTGATTGGGTAAGAATGGTGAGCCACTAGGCACTGTTAATATATCTTTGATTCAAGCATATAAATTATATAAATACAAGCCTGAGGCTGTCCAAGAAAAAAAGTACAATTGTTTGTTTCTCAAATTAATCACCCATTATGAAGTGGGTTACAAAAAAGTTTTTGGCCCAACTATAAAAGCCATCCCCAAATATTTTGACAAGATATCTGGAAATGAAGCAGTGTGCTGAGAGATGTCGGTTCATGCCTTTCTCAAAGGCATTAGTGTAAACTAAATGTTGTACAAAGGAGTATTAGACTGCACACTGCGATAGATACTTAAAGCAAGATTTCTGTTAGGTTTCGATCATTCACCAAAATCAACTCCTTGCACAAGAGATGTGTAATGATGTTGTAAAGAATTATGTAACAAAATGAATGAATGTTTAAATTCTGTTTATGAGGAAAGAATGCTCAATGTTGGATGTAGATATGTATCCATAGACAGTGCAGTTATAAAAATCAACACTGCATAATGACTGTGTTTCATGCTTCTGAGAAAGCAGTAATGCTGTTTAGGTTGATAGTTTAAGGTGTATATCATATGGTATCAATTAAACATTAATACCCGTTTCTCTCTTTGTCTGTTTGTTCTGTTCAAATAGGCTGGAAATTTTTGTTATAACTTTGATATAATTTCTTTTACCTAACTGTGGTGTGCTGAATTCTAAAATAGCTTGTGTTTATTGGTGATGGGAATTTTTTTTTTTTTCCTCTCTCCCCTACTTTATTTGGCTTTACATGGTTTTGTGATCAGAATGGCTTTTTTCTTCTTTTGAGTTCATTTTTTAATTTTTTAATACTAAAAATATGTTGTTGTTTTTGTTTATGCTTTTCAGTTGTAAATATTTGTTTGCATTGTTTTATTATGCTTCTTTTTATGTATTTTTGTTTTATGCTTTGAATGTTGACCACTTATGTCATTTCAATTGCTTTTGTCTGAGTTTGAGAACACAATGCTGTAGGTGTATTTATGACATTAGCTTTAAGTAATAATCAGTCATCACTATAATATATATATATATATATATATATATATATATATAATATAATATAAGATAATTTTATGGTTATGTCAATTTTACATTGCTACATGGAAATTTCTATGTTAGAAACATAGAAATTTCCATGTAGCAATGTAAAATTGACATAACCATATAATTATATTATATTATATTAAGCTCTATAATACTCATTATATTGAGCACTGTTTATAATAAAATAAATGCCAGAGCACTCAAAATATAAAAAAAACCTTGATTCCTCTTCACTTGGAATTATATATAGCAATGACTGTCATTGGGAGACTTGAATAAAATCTAATGATCGACCCCTTCAACTTTATAGGTAGAAACATTCCAATAAAACTTTTAAACCAAACTAATGTTCTCAATAATTTTAGATGATCTCTATTATTATACCCGATGGAAAGAAAAATGTGAGTACATTAAAAAAAAAAACAGGGTAACAAAAGTTTATTAACTGATTTTATAGATAAGGAGACACTTAGGCAAATTTGAAAAGTTTTTTTTATTTTGTGGATTTTTATTAAATTCACAAATTATAAAGAATTCTCTACCTTAATACTTTTTTTTTTTTTTTTTTTTTTTACATGTATAATTTTTAAATATTTAAAAAAGAAAAATTAAAACTTGAATTTTGACAGGACAACTACTTCCTATGCTTCTGGATCTATAAATTCATGGGCACTTAGTAATATGGAGAAAGTTATTTATTCTTAATTGCGATACCTAAAGATAAAAGTTCAGAATAAAACATTTCTTAGTACTTTTGGCTAAAACCAAGGTTTTTCTTGCTGTTTCAGGATTTTAGAGATGCTTAGGTGGAGCATAGCCCCCAAAAAAAGGTTGGGAACCAGTTCTAATGGGCTATTGGACTCTTGATCATGTATACCTGTATTTTGACTTTAAAGAGATAAATGTCAAGAGGATATTTAAGTTATCTGTATTGAAGTGGAATTTGCATGCCAAGTTTAAATTCCAATTTAGTTCATTGTCTTCACTTCTATATAAGTACTCTTGGAAAAAGCATGAATCCATCTTTTCTACACCCCCAGAAATGTTTAAACAAAAGAGTAGACTGGGCACTCTAGCTTTGGGTGGCAACCAGTCTCTGAATGAAAACTCTGAATTTCAAGATGAAGGCAACAGGAAACCACTCCACTGTCTTTCTGAAGCTGTCTTGGCAGTCCACAGATAATAAAGAAAAGGAATCTATGGAGAGTCAACATGAAGGAACATAGCCAAAATAAAATAGACACAAATGAATTACATGATACTCTGAAAAAAATAATTCTTAACTAGATCTAAGTGTGCATGTTACTGCCTTTTTTAGCTTGATAGTTTGAAACAGCTAATTTCAGTTATCAATACATCAAAAGTAGTTTTTCATATAGCAATTTCTTATGGTTATTCTAACAAAACTATCCTCTCTATTATTATGATAATAAAGGCCATTGTGTGAGATATATATATATATATATATATATATATAACAGAAATTAATGAAGATTAATGAAACTTGGTTATAAACAACCGGCAATTTGAATTCAAACAAATCATTTCAAATTGTCAGTTGTTTATAACGAAGTTTCATTAATTTCCGTTATATATATATACTCCTCCTGCCGTGCTCATGAAAAGACAGACAATAGCAAGGCAGTGTTAGCTCAATTCATTCTTCTTACTACCAGCTATTAAAGCTCTTGTTACCTGTGAAAGCAAACAGGTAAGGAGAATGAATTGAGCTAACACTGCCTTGCTATTGTCTGTCTTTTCATGAGCACGAAAGGAGGAGAAAATATATATATATATATATATATATATATATATAAAAAATACTATTTATATCAAGCTTTCTACCGGGATCATTTTTAAAATTAATAAGACCTGGCTTTTGGGATTTTATCTATATGGTCTTTTTTTTTTTCGATTTAAAATCTCTCTCTCTCTCTCTCATATATATATATATATATAAATCTAACTTTATTTCTACTCGCTCCATGTTAAAAAGGTTATGAAAGTGCTCTATAGTATAACCTTTTTAACATGGAGCGAGTAGAAATAAAGTTAGATTTATTCTTATATGTTCCCTTCTGTCATGCTCAGGTGTATAACCTGTGTGAAAACAGCTAATAATCCTCTCAAATATTTTGATGGCAGGAGCACACTTGTAATTTTATAATAGTTCAACTATTCATGATGCCAGTGACAGGTTAATATAGTGCCAATCAATATTTATAAGAATAGTTTTAGTACAAATTGATGTACACAAATTCAGAGGCTTACATCTCTATCATGTTGAAACACTAGTTCCTGTACAATCACCAAAGTTATGTCAAGCCCATTCAGTATCTAGATGGCTGATCACTTGGGAATAACAGTTGCTGTGGGTGTGCAATTGATGTAATGGATAATAGCTCAGAATTGTTAATTCGGGAGCCAAGTTCTCATTCCAGTTGGGTTTGATATATTCACTTACTCACAAATATTCTTTGGAAGGGTAGGAATCCACCTCTCTTCCCTTTCCTATGGGTTATTTACTAAGACTTGTATCACTAAAACTATTATCTCAAAAAAAAAAATTAAATTGTATATTTTTTTTTTTAATCCTATCACCCCAAGCAAGGCGGTAACGCCACTGATGTGCAGGGGGCTACATAAGAGTGAAAAGATTGGAAAAGAGAAAGCCAGAAACCACATCCTAAACAGGGAACAAGGGATGAGCCTCTTCACCTGTTCAATAGACATGGGTGGAGTGTGAACCAGGCAATAGTTTAGTCTATCTACTCCAATATATAGAATTATATATTTAGATTCAGCATTGAATAATCTATAGAGGTGGATATGCCACTATCACCTGGTTCACACTCCTCCTTTTGAACAGGATTAGATGTTTATTCCTTCTTTCCTCTTGAGGATTGGGTTTTCAGTTTCTTTCAAAATTCTAATTTCACCCTAATACTCTCTAACATCTCAGAGTGAACTCTGAAATGTTATTCACCAATTAAATCTTGATAGCTTCAAGTCTAGAGTTAGCTGTTGTCTCTTCTGTATAGCTCTAAAAACTTCACTTTGTTCCTTTTTTTTATTCTAATACAACACCACTCAGTACCACACAATAACCCCCTATTTTGAGTGGGTCTTGTATCAGGCAAACATTAATAAAATAAAATAAAAAAATCAGCTAACAGATCCAGAAGTACAAAGATTCAATATATAGATATGAAACTTACATGTTTGGAAGATTAAGGGTAAATATGTTTTCTGCTATAGTTCCTCTTTTCAAGTTCTGTAGATTTGCACAAACTATTGATAGGACAATTTCTATCCAGACATTTTACTATTGCTTTCTATTCTACCTATTCCTAATAGAAATGTATACATAATCTAGTGGAATAGATGTTTAATCTATTCATTTGACTATCTTATATATGAATTTTTTGTTCTTTTTCTTTTGTTATCCAATATTGTGTTCTCTTAATTACTTTTGTCAGATGTTAGCAATTGAAGTGACTAATGCTGTTATTTTGTACCCTACCAATAATGACATTACTACTGACATAGTCTTGCTTATGTTATTGACTGTTTGGTCAGTCACTGTCTAGGAACATTTATCTCTTGGTGGCATTTCTCTGGCTGAACTGCTGACATTTAACATCCATTCTTCCCCATCAAAGGACAGTCTTGATAATTGACTTTGAAATGATCATTTGTGATTTTATTTGACTGAAGATCAACAAAAATGTCTTTTTGACTTCTCCTATAAACAGGGTCTTGTTAGTTTTCTACTTTTTCTTAATAGTGAATCCAGGTGTTTTTAAAAACAAAAAATAAATTGAAATTTTTTTTTTCTCTAGAAAATTAAAACAATCTTTACCACTGACATGCAAATACATTTTCTCGTTAAACTAGTAAAAATTGATTACAAATATTGACAGCCAATGTCATACTGACAATAATCATGTTCACTCATATTTGACTATTTCATACAATTCCATGTTCACACCAAATGCCTAGTAGTTATCAAAGTGGATCAAGTAACAACAAATCATCTAAAATCCTCAGCACCTTACTCAGTGTTTTTGCCAACTTCAGCATTGGGGTGATTTCAACAGTCTTAACCCTTTACATAAATCTCTTTCCTCTGTGTTAGTGTGCTAGTTATTACAGACATAAGCTTCATATACTGTTTCAGTTCTCAAGCAAGGACCTGTTTTTTTTTGGTTTTTTTTTTTTTGTTTTTTTCTGAAAGGTGCCTAACATTGACAAATGATATAATAAAGTTAATGTCTACATGGCATTGTGTCAATTGCTTGGGCAGTTTGCTTCTACTGAACAGTAATCCAATTTGTTACTTTTTGTGCCAAGCAAAGAGAAGAATGGCCTTTTAATATTTTGATTAAATGAAAAAAAAATGTATTTAATGAATTTATAAGTTCCTGAGATCCACTGACAGCAAGTTTCTTTAATACTCTAGAACTCTCCGTACTATTACAACTGATTTCAGTTATTCCTTTTGGATTCTTACTCTGGTGTTCTCTCCCTTACCCCCTTCCAAAAGTTCTTCCATCTTTTTATGAGATTTTTTTTTATTTTTAACTACATTATTTTCATGCTAGATGTCTGGTGATGGTTGCTGAAGACTTCTCAGATTCCAGCACTGCAATAATCTGGCACATTCCCCAAATCACCACAATTCTCAGTCTCACCACCTAATGTTTTGGGGGAACAGTTTCAAGAGTACTAATAAGGGCCCAATCATGACCTTTATTAAATTCTCCAATTTCCATGTCCCAAAAATAGCTGCATGCCCAACAATATTGCAGGCATCTATCTTTCATTAATTGATTCTGTCTGGAACCTAATATTTTGGGGACCTAATTCTATTACTGCTTTTATCATAAAGGCAATCCCAGCAGAATCTCTTGACTGCAAAAATTGTAATATAAATATTTCATTGATTGAACAAGGGATAATGTGTTCTGGTTTAAATTGTCTAAATATTGTGAACTAGCAGTATAGCTCGGTGTTGCTCGGGTGTAATGAAAGCTTTAAAACTAATTCATGGTCCTGGAGCTCAGACTCAGCCTAAATAAAATTTGTGTGAAGTTTGATGAGAATCGGATAAAAATTGTTTGTATAATGGGCATACAGACAGATAAACAGACACACACACAAACATCTTGCCTTATATATATATATATATATATATATATATATATATGAGTGTATCAAATTTGATTAAAATCGGACCACTCCTTCTATAACCCGATTTTTTTCAATTATCGATTTTCGATATTTATCAGGGGTACCTCGACACAAAACCTAGCTAAGAACACTCGCAGACACTTATAGTACAACTGTGTAAATTAAGAAAATCGGTTCAGCCGTTTCTGAGTCTATAGGTAACAGAGACACACACACACACACATTTATAAATAAGTTTAGATTATATGCCAAAAACAATAAGCTCAAATGAATCCTTGCAAGTGAAACTTAAGTATGAAGTCTACTTTCCTCTATTTTTTGTTTTCCTCACTCAGGTCCGTTGTCTCCCTGAAATTTCTAGCCATTGCTGTTGAAAGGAATATTTCAAACTCTGGGTGAGTTTAATGAGAATGTGATGAGGCAACTAGTAGAAATCCCAAAAGAGGACTTTGCATATTGTTCTGAAATATGGAGGGACACTAAGATAAGTGCATTGAAGATGATTAAGGCACAACTGACTTAAGTTTATTTTAAATCTAACTAAATACTTTGTAATTATGGAATGACAGTTTCAGCAACAGAAAAAGATGAAAGAAAAACTAAGAATTCTCACTGAAGAAATCAAAATAATTTTACAATTAATACTACAAACAAAAATAGCATGTCAAATATAAGCAGTATAATTTTGTAGTTAAATTTGCCTGATTGCAACTTGTGGCCTTTGAAAGTAAATGAGTAAGTATGACAGGCCCACAAGTTAGTTTTGCCAAAGATTTCTTTTTCCAATCATAGCAGCTGACTAAAAATCATGGAATGATTTTGAAATTACAATAAAAGTGATATTAGTCAAGAATTGATAACTTGTTTGAGTTGGTTGTTTCATTAACTCTTATTTGTATTTCTTTAAAAAGGTTAGTATGATGCTTTTTAGTAACTTTTTGATTAAAAAATTGATAATGTACCTACCACCTAACGAGGGAACTTTTGAAGCCAAAACATAGTAAAACTGTTGACTATCAGATATAACTATCTAACAAGTAATTTTTAGTCAAAAAGAATTGTGAACTTCAAGATCTCACCACTTAACAAAACAGCAGATGTTTGTTACCTTTTAATTCTGTTCAAAAATCAAATGGCTTTCTTTACCCATTTTGTGAGACAGTAAAGCTGACTAAAACTAAAAAGCCTTGATGCCACAAAAACTTGTTAGAGATGCTCAGTAATCTAAATCTAAACTTATTTATAAATGGAACTTTGTCTCTGTGTGTCCGTTGCCTATAGACTCCGAAATGGCTGAACTGATTTTCTTGAAAGTTTACAGTTGTACTATAAGCGTCTGCGAGTGTTCTTAACTAGGTTTTGTGTCGAGGTACACCCCCCCCCCCCCCCCGATAAATATCAATCGAAAAAATCCGTTTATAGAAGGAGTGGTCCGATTTTTAATCAAATTTGATACACTCCTAGACATAAAAAAAACAATATTCAGAAGTTTCAAGGTTGCAGTTCTTACAATAGTGCAGAAAATTGATTATATAAAAAGGCAAGATGTTTGTGTGTGTCTGTTTATCTGTCTGTATGTCCTTTATACAAATCCACAATTTTTATCTGATTCTCACCAAACTTCACAAATATTCTTTAGGCTGAATCTGAGCCCAGGACCATGGATTAGTTTTAAAGCTTTCATTACACCCGAGCAACGCCGGGCTATACTGTTAGTATTAACATATTTGAGGAAGACATTAGAATAATCAAGAATCCATACTGGTAGCAAAGCACTTGCATACAGACAGGAAATGAGTTCAACAGATATACAAAAATAAAAAATAAAAATGATCTTCTCACAGTCTATTCAACTTGTACAGTGAAACAATTGAGAGGGCTTGAATCCCTGCCAGGATTCATCATTGGTGGCAACAATCTCAATTGCTAAGATTGTGGCCACCAATGATAAATCCTGGCAGGGATCTGGTCAAGATTTAAAATAAAGTTAATTAAAACCATGCTTGTAATACAATTCTACTTCTGACATGAAACACATCTGTTTACCTTCCATTCTATGTCATTGATAATGGTCACTATGAGTGTGTTGTGTATTGGTTAATGATCAAAAGCGAACGCTTTTAGCACAACATTGAAGATCTGACTTGCAGTTGCAAGAAAAAAAATTGCAGAGATTAATATGTCTTCAAAAAAAAAAAAAACATTGTCTGTATTGGTACATTGGTGTTGAAATACTCAGTTGAATAAACACCTTCATGGCCAAATATTTTATTTACAGGCCTGTATAACCAAAGAACAGAAGAATGGCGATTCTTCAGACTAAATATATTTGAGGAAAAATGGCAAAATGAAGAGGATAAAATGGAGACCAGTCACAAATTTCAACAAGAGGGATGTTATGTAATTTTTTGGTGCAGAACATGTTATATAGAACTACAAATTACCATCATCAGTCATAGAAGATCTATCATATTGCAGAATTGAGCTGATGTTGATATTATTAGGGGGTTCAGACAGGTTCTCTGATTCTCAAAATCAGTATTTCAATGACCAAAAATCAGAAGGTATCCAAAATTTTTTTTTTTTTTTCTTCTTTTTACTGGTATAAATGAGCTGAAGTTTAAGCAATGGTGCTGAAATTTCAGTAACCACCCACATTTCTGTTGTCATAAATTTGTAACCTACCTTGACGAGACTGACTGCTCATCTACAACTTGTCACAGTTTATTGGTTTACTAAATTACCTGAGAACATTATGACCACTGATTTAATTAACATGACCTTAACTCATATTTGGATTAATTTTTTTGCTTAGTCTGACACAAGGCCACCTGATAGTTGATGTTCCAAAGCAGTCACTCATCTAAGTTCTGATCAGATTTGATGCTGCTTAACTTGATTCTGTTGTGCTTTATTTATTGACCATTTTATTGCTTCTTAAAGTCATTTGACAGATATCACCTGCTAGTAACAATTTAACCGACTTGCTCCAACAGGTTTTCTTTAAGACATCACCAGTCTGTTGGTAGCTTTTCCCTAACCCAGACTTGAACACTAATGTCACCTATTGGTAGAGGTTTAACAATCAACTGACCATTCAATTCTTCTATGCTATACACTATCCATCACTGGCCAATGTTTTGCTTATTGTGTTATTTTCCTGCAGTAATCTGTTTTGCTATTATGTTTCAGACTCCACCCAGTTCTCCGAGCTCTCTTGGATCTAGGAAATCCAGTATGTGTAGCATTAGTAGCCTAAACAGCTCTTCTGACTCCTCCACGAAATCCTACTCCCCTACACACCATCACTACAGGTTCCGCAGCCCTTCGCAAGTTAGCAGTGTAAGTTTTGACTCCAAACCATTCAACCAGGTAAAATGCTTACCAGAATTTGACTTTTCTTATATTTGCAATGAGAAATACCAAGAATCAGGCCTTACATTTGTTTTCAAATACAAAAATTTAGTATATAGCTATACTGAAACTAAAGTCAAGATTAGGAAAATCATTGTAAATATAAATTCCAAATTCATAAGCTTTTATATAGTTTAGTATAAAAAGTTCCAGATGAATAATTACTTTATTATATTGCAAAGTGTGTGTATTTATGCTAGAATTATTTTTTTTCTTTTCCTTTAAAATGGAAAGAAATAAAACCTTATAACAGTTTATAAACTTGCTTAATGTAAGAGCTGTATACATTAAATTTTAGATGTTTAAAAGTTGCATGAGATGAGCCAAGTTTGCAAATGATTTTTTATTGTTGTATATGCAATCTGTTATAAGAAATATTATGTAAATTTTGATAATATTGTTTATTTAATGTAGATATTTTAAACTGAATTTATATTAATTTTGCAAAGGACATGTACCAAATGCTTTCAATTTTTGTTTTAACTATGTTTAATATGGTAATGACTATAGACAACAAAGAAAAATAGTTGAATTTGTATTTTAGTAAAAAAAAAAAAAAATTAAGTATCCAAAATATGTATATTATTAGTAAATAATAATAATAAACCCTAATTCCATATTTATTGTCATAAGTAAAAACTCTTATATTTTTTGCTTGCTACATATCAAATGTCTAAGAGCCAACTATGTCTCCTGAGCTTCAATTTGTGGCCACCTTTAACTTATTCGAATTTTCTAATTTGATGAGATTGAATTACATTGAAATGATCAAATAATGGAATGAAGCTTCTGAAATTATTTGTATAATAAACCAGACATTAATTTTTCCCTTCAATTAATACAAAATATAAATGAATCTTATAATTAATGCATTTACTTAGTTAATCATTAATCTTTCACAAATGCAAAGGTTTTTTTGGGGGGTTTTTTTTCTCATCAGAATGATTTACATGAGAATTTCTTTTCATATATTGCATGGGAATGTGAAATTTTCTTTATTATTTCTATAAAGAAAATACTTAACCTGTTTAAATATATATTTACTTGTCTATTTAAACAAATAGTAGTTATCTTTTATTATTAAGAGAGAAGATGAGTTCTATCAAATGACTCTCCTTGAATTGTTTCCTGGTGACTAAGTTTAGTGATCTCAAAATTTTTCAATCTGAGTGTAGTACCTGATATTTTGCAAATTTTCACAAGGCAAAAAATAAAAATCATCAGTTTTATAAATGAATAAGATTTCTTTAAAATTAGCTTGATATTATTCAGAACTAAAGAGAAATGTGGCTATTCCAAATAAATTATACCATCCTAACATTAAGAAATGAGATCTAATGAGCAAAAATATGACATTAGCAAATGTTCTAATCATTGACTGCAGATTAGAAAAAATAAGTTGATTCATTTTACTATTTCCAAGTTTCTGTAACCAGATGTACTGAGAAGTCTGTGATTGATATTCATCATTGTAGTAAGTGTATTGACAAGGAAGAAAAAACTTTTGGGCAAAATAAATACATATATGTGCAATACCTCATTAAGTCCATAGCATAATGATGATAAACAGCAATTATTATTTTTTAAATAATTTTATCTGAAATTTCCATTACATAATGTTCAGTTTCTAAACTTTTTCAGTAGAGAGTCATGTCTTGGATTTTATACATTTTCAAAAGAAAATATCAGATTAATAAATGATTGAATATTATTTGAATGAAATATTTACAAAAATCTGCACATTTATAAACACAAAAAAATTACAGATTCTTTTTAAAATACTGGAGGGGTTACTGTAGTGCAGTAAGCTTTTCCATTCATGATTAGTAAATAGTTTTTATTCAGTAACAATTGCACTTGACTGTTACAGGTTAATACAGAATTTTAGAAGTTTTAAAACTTTAATTATTCTAATTAAAATTTTAATCTATCAAGCCAAGTATATCTTTTCCATTGAATTAAAGAATTACTTAAAACATATGGCAGTTGTTAATTCAATTCCTGTGTTTGGTAGTGCAGAAATATGACAGATTCTGATCTGTGAATAAATTAAAACTGGTTAATATTAGCTGACATGAAATATCTCCTCAGAAGAGATGCAAGAATTTTTACCTGATATCTCCACTATATGATGTTCAATCTATGTTGGCAGTTTCTAAACTTTTCAATAAAGATCCATATCTTTGATTTACATATTTTCAAAGGCAAAATAACATCAGTTTAGTAAATGACTGAATATTATTTTAATGATTTTCAAGGTATTTTAATCAGCCTGATATGATTCAGAGTAAAAAAAGAAATATGATAAAAGAAACTGTCATTAAAAAATTCTATACGATGAGTAAAAAAAAATCTGACATTAGCAAAAAACAATTCTGACAAAATAATCTATTACTTTTGATGAGGTAAAGCATTCATTTTAATATTTTCAATTTGTGGGCTGAGCCAGATGTTAAGACCTGCTGCATACCTGAAATAGTTGTATATTACCCCCTAGCACTAAAGAGATACCAAAATAAACTTTTTACTAAGTGTTAACAGAGAATATGACCTCAAAGCCACCAAGTGTAGAATCAGCCCTTAAAGGATGTTGGTGGGTGGGTGCACCATCATTTAGCCATCTTAACTTTTTCACCTAAACTATTGTACAACTTCCCTTGACATATCCCATTTGTCAGCACCACTGTAAATTACATTTTAGAACCATTATTTATACCCTAGGATGTTTGAAAACTGGACTAAAAGTTTTTCATATTTAGCAAGTGACAAGTCAAATGTTCATGATTAGTCAAGTAGCTATCTGAATTTGTTAAGGAGTTTCTGGTTTTAGACATAATATTTGTATGAAGTTACTGTAGGGTTAAAATGAAGTTATGCAGGGTTAAAATAAGTTACTGTAGGGTTAAAATGAAGTTACTGTAGGGTTAAAATGAAGTTACTGTAGGGTTAAAATGAAGTTACTGTAGGGTTAAAATGAAGTTACTGTAGGGTTAAAATGAAGTTACTGTAGGGTTAAAATGAAGTTACTGTAGGGTTAAAATGAAGTTACTGTAGGGTTAAAATGAAGTTACTGTAGGGTTAAAATGAAGTTACTGTAGGGTTAAAATGAAGTTACTGTAGGGTTAAAATGAAGTTACTGTAGGGTTAAAATGAAGTTACTGTAGGGTTAAAATGAAGTTACTGTAGGGTTAAAATGAAGTTACTGTAGGGTTAAAATGAAGTTACTGTAGGGTTAAAATGAAGTTACTGTAGGGTTAAAATGAAGTTACTGTAGGGTTAAAATGAAGTTACTGTAGGGTTAAAATGAAGTTACTGTAGGGTTAAAATGAAGTTACTGTAGGGTTAAAATGAAGTTACTGTAGGGTTAAAATGAAGTTACTGTAGGGTTAAAATGAAGTTACTGTAGGGTTAAAATGAAGTTACAGGGTTAAAATGTTACTGTAGGGTTAAAATGAAGTTACTGTAGGGTTAAAATGAAGTTACTGTAGGGTTAAAATGAAGTTACTGTAGGGTTAAAATGAAGTTACTGTAGGGTTAAAATGAAGTTACTGTAGGGTTAAAATGAAGTTACTGTTTCTATATTTTGAAACTTGCACATTCATTTCATGTTTGATTCAATTCAAAATAAAGCATTTTTGTTGCTTTCTTTTTAATCTTGTAAAAACCAGAAAGAACATTAACATATAATATATAACAAGAAATTTAAGAACTAAATGATAAAATGATATATCTATAATATTTTAAATTGGATATTTAAAAAAAAAATACTAATGCTGTAAAAATGCCTCACAATACTAAGAGTTATGAGAAAGTGCTGTAAACAAAACTGCACATAATGGAAAAACCACCATAAATTTTACTAAGCTCAGTTGATCTGTTTGATGCAAAGGTCATTATCTCTTTTTCGAATGCATATTTTCAAGGCAGACAGCTGGACCTTTCTTGAAAGTTATGCATAACATAATCTTTCTGCCCAGCATCTCACCTCATTTCTCCTTATGTCAGACTTGACTAAACTTTTAACCCTCTAGGGCCATTCGTATCATATTTGATACAGTATGAAAACAAGCCTTGAAAGAAATATTTTCCGGAAAAATTTTTTAAGAGAAATATTTTATAAATTTCAAATGAAAGCAGTACTGACTGCTCAGTCAATGAATACCAAATGTTTCCTTATAGGGAAATACCAAATGTTTCCTTATAGGGAAATACTGTATCAAATATGATACAAATGGCCCTAGAGGGTTAATAAGTTAACAATTAATGAGTTGAGAAAATGCCTACGTTGAAGATCAGTATTTAAAAATTTAAACTTGGCACATTATTGCAAGTGGTGAATATGCAACTATCTTAACCAACAAGCTAACAAATTTTAATATTCAAGGTGACTCCCCCCACACACACACACAATACAGGAAATTTTAGATTTACTATGCATTGTGGTGCTGTGGATATCTGCTCAGAATGAGAAATTGGAGAGCTGAGTTTGAATTCCATTTGAACTTGTTGCTTTCACTTACACACAAATACCTTTGGGAAAGATATTAATTACTCCCTTCTCCCTCTAGCTATAGATTAAATAGCAGAACAGATTTAGTTCTAAAGCATTGATTAGCAACCAGTCTACTGCAGAAAAAATGGCTAGTCAGTCATGGATCAAGAGACCTGATCATCCAAGTGTGTATCATAATTGGTACTCAACTAACATTTAAAAAAAAAAGTCTTTTAGTTTGAACACTACATTTAACATTTGTGTTTTTGTTGTTTTAAACCACTAAATTTCTCTCCTTTGCTTTTGTTTAGAATAACAGTATAAAAAATTTCAACACTTAAATAAACAATACTAAATTTCCCTGTTTTTTTGCTTTTTTTTCGTGGAGTACCCTGTATAATCAACTTTGATTGAAGCCTTAATCTAGTAGATTAGTTAATGTATTTGGCCTTCCTCATAATGCTGTGTTCAAACCCAGCAAAAAGCCATTACTTAGAATACTTATTTTCAAAATAGGCATGCTTTTCCATTTTGAAGATTTGTGCAACACAATCTTTCTATTCATATTCCTTCTATTTTACCTTGTCATACATAAGGAATTTAGTACATAAATACAGATGTATATCAATAAGTCTATAGCCTAATGATAAAAAATATTTACACAGCCAATTTATTTTTCAGCATAGTCTTGATCCTTGTCAATGCATTCATTCAATGTTGAATATTATACAGTGAAAATTTAAAATGAGAACTCTTAATAACTAGAGGTTAAGTTACAAATTTATTGATGTGTCTTTGTACATATCTACATCAAATACATTTAAACTTAAAATTCATTAAATATTTTCAAAGATCTTTTAGAATTAATCTTATTTGAATATATTACAGGATTTTTTATTTATTTATTTTTTAAATATCCAAGTAAATTTGAATTAAGCTTAACTGGATTTTACTGTTTTAGCACAAGATATAGAAATAATGATCAATTTACTGAAATTAAATAATTTAAAACCAAGTAGGCATAGAAATGTATAACTGATATAATACTTGTAGTTGGTATTGCAAATCTAATGCCTTTTTGTCAGCTTGAGAAGGGTCTGCTGGACTTTTGAGACCTAATATACATTCTAATAGAAACTATGTTTATTATATGAAACACATTTGTCCTCATAAGGAGCCAAGATGAAAGAATATTCATATTACTGATAAACTGAAGAAGCAATAAGAATGGTGTATGCCAAATTTTAATTTATTTCAAACTATGCAAGAAAAACCTGTTTAAATATTTTAATTTTAATTTTTACAATACTTTTATTAAATTTTGCTTAAATTTCATTGGTTAAAAATTGTCATTTGATGCTGATCATTTAAAAAATGATTCTTCCCCAACTAACCTGTTCATTTTTAATAATAAAAAAATGTATTCATTGCTTTAAACACTTATTTTAAGCTTTATTTCTATTTCATTGAATGGTGTGATTAACTTATATTCTACCCTACTGTGACACTGTTTCACAAAATATTTTAAATATTAGCAAAAATGACATTTAATGCATGATGCTTGAAGAAAAATAATAGTAAACACTACATTTTTAATAAACTAGACCTTTATCTTTGATATTTTCATCAGCCATCTTCATAACAAACTTTCAATGTCAAACATTAACACTCATCTCTCATGGTTGAGACACAAGTTTTTTTTTTTCTTTTTCTACCAGAAATATGTTGACTCCCCTGGATCATTGTAATTATTCTATTGGTTCAACTATATGAACAATCTGTGATTCTTGTATTACCCTGAAAGTAACACTACATACTTTATTTTGGTCCAGAATATTGAAAGTGGATGTTTGTGGCATGGTATTAGAGATTAAATAGTCCCACTAAGATTTTATTTTTCTTTATTAAAAAAGAAAAAAAGTCTGGCAAAATGGCATCTGACATGAATGTGTATCCAAATCAGAGGTGTATCATTGAATTCCTCCATTGATGCACCCATTGATATTGATATTTGTTTGAAGAAACCGTACAATTGATGTGAGCACAGTTAAATGGTCGAGAACAAGTTTTAGTAGTGGCTACAACAGTGTGTATGAAAATTTGAGTCATCTCTGCTGAAGTAGATTTTTTTTTTTTTTATGAGTGTGGCTCCTGTTCACCACTGGTCAAAAATACAGAATAAGTGTTGATGACTGTGGCAAAAGAGTTTTGTAGTTGAAAACTTGCTCTGTCCAATTGTATTATTGTACTCCCTGCATTTCTTGTAGCTTTCATGGAAATAGGCATTATTTTCAGAGTATGTGTGTCTTGATACATAACGCACAATGAACTTTGGTTAATGGGTCAACACATTTTTAAATCAATTCTTTTTATGCAAATTAGCTTCAAAAAGTATAACCACTTATAGGAACCAAGATTTATTGTACTGATATGTGTGCATGAAGATGCATGCACATACACGTGTGTGTGTGTGTGTGTGTGTATCACCAGGTATATAAAAAAAATTTAAAATTTTACACCATAAAATAAAAATTAAATGAAAAAGTTCAGTTTTTTTTTTTTTTAAAAAAAAAAAAAAAAAAAGACAATCTAAGATCAAGCCAAATTTAATTATAGCAAGTCATCAGCTTGTTTACTTTCACTTTTCAGCTCATCAGGGTTCTGGTACTCACAACTTGATAAGGTAAAAGAGAAATAGCTGATGAGTTATTATAATTAATGTTGCTCAATCTTTTATTTTATTTATATATATATATATATATATATATATATATATACACACAAACATATGTACTGACTTGTATTCTTGCAATTTTGGTATAATCAAAATATAGAAAAGTCAATTTGATGTGAGTATTTTCCACCATTTTGTTTGTTTTTATTGCTTTTCTTTGTTTGTGTGTCAGTGGGCATTTTTTTTAATTTATTAAAATGATCTTAATGTTTTCCTTAAAGAATTCTGTATTAACTGGTTTATAACTATTTTAAAAAGTAGTACCTAATTTTTTTTTTTTTTTTATCAGCATTTTAAAAGAAAAGTATCTTAGCATTGTATTATACTCTTTCATTTTTGCCTTCATTCTGCAATTCATATATACTTGTATATGAATCAAGCCTTTCAGACATTATTGCTTAGTAGTAAGCAATAGAATTCTTAGCCTGAAATACGTGCTTAATAAGAATGGTAACTCTTGGTTTCAGTCGTGAAATATTTTCATGTTACAAAAACGAAACTTATTTTAATGTCTTATCTTATGTTAAGATAAAATTGAAAATGTATGAACTATGAATTTTATGATTGTTTTGCACAACAAATCTCGTAACCTATTAACATCATCAATGGATCTGCATTGTGATGCAGTGAATATCAGCTCAGAATGAGAAATCAGAGCCGAGTTTGAATTCTAGTTGAATTCGTTGCATTCACTTATGCACAAATGCCCTTGGGAAAGGTATGAATCCATCGCTTCACCCTCCAGCTATGAGTTAAATAGCAGGAGAGATTGGGTTCTACAGCCTTGGTTGGCAACCAATCTACCGCAAAAAAATAATGGCAATCTACTGCAGGAAAATTTCTGCCCAGTTAGTAATATCTCTTTCAAGATATAATTTCCCAAGTATGTATCATGTATGGCACTTAACTGACTAACATCATAATGACACCCCATGTACTGCAAAGGTGTACTTTGGGCAAGATGGCCTGACATTGCCAAAGTCTCTTAAGACTGGTTTTCCTTCTCTTAGACTGGTTGCCAACAAAAACAATAGAGCCCAGTATTTTTTAGAATTTAGCTATAGCTGAGAAGAGATGGATTCGTGCCTTTTCCAAGAGTGTGTGCACTTAAGTGAATATAATGAATTCAACTGGAATTGAACTCAGCTCTCTGATTTCTCATTAGGAGCTGCTATCCATTACATTACCATGCTTCCACAATTGTCTGTTAGTTTATACTTAATACAAAAGAATCTTTTCTCTTATTATTTAAATTAAAGCTGAAACACATAATCTTTAATAAAATGTGTTTGCATAAAATTAGTCTGTTATATTTAAAAAGAACATATTTTGAATCGTTTGATTAAGGCAACTTTCCAATATTCATGCAACATTACTATGTGAGATATTACAAAGACTATACTTCAGTCCTGTTTTGTGTTACTTTGATATGGTTATTTCTGGTTCTTCAAGTATTTCATGTAGTTACAAACACTTTAATACATTGTTTGTAACTATATGAAATACTTTAAATATATCTTGCCTCACACAGTATTATTATTAAACACATAGTAACATTTTTCAACTGCTCTCATAGACAAATGTCTGAAAATCAACATTTTTATCTCAGGATATACTAGTCAAAAAGAAGAATTTGTAATACTAACTAAAATTAATAAGAATTAAAATTATTTATGAAATAATTGTTAATTTGATGATTTTAATATTAAATAATATAGCACTTTCAAAATCTTTTAAATAACAATGTAAAACATTTGTTTTAGCAAAATTATGGTGTTTGTAAATGTGACCAATTTGTTATATAAAGCAGAATTTTTATTTTTTAAATAAATTTATAGATTTATTCAAGATATAAATTTTTTTGATATAGTGAGAATTTGTCTTGCTTTTATTCAGACATAATTTAGCAGATGATTATTACTTATACAAGTATAATTCTTTAAAATTCTTTCTAAAGTTAAGTTTATTAGCACAGGAAAAAATGTCAAATTTTGAATGCATTTGTGTGTGTATATATATATGTGTGTGTGTGTGTGTGTGTGTGTGTGTATGTGTGGTGTCATTGATGTATGTAAACTGGTCTGGCGTCATGTTTTTGTTTTTTTTTAGTTTTTAGTCTAGTGTCACCTTCCCACCCCTTGTAAACCACATTTCCATTGTATTCCCTGTTTCTGATGCACTTTATAGCAAATGCCCACTGTTCCCAAAAATTCACCAATGTTAACAGATATAGATGAGCGAGAAAATTATTTTTGAATAATTTTTTTTATTTCTATTTAAATGTTTCAGTTTTTAAATATTTTTCTTTTTTTAAAATGTTTTATTTTTTCTTTTCTAAAAAATTTTTAAATGTTTTTAAATGATTTTTTTCCTTTTTAAAAATCTTTCCTTTTTATTTTAGTTTTATTTCTTTTTAATTAAAAAAAAATTGTAATGTTTTTATTGTATTTGTTTTAATGTTTACTTTTAAATAATTATTTTTCTTTTTTATCTTGTAAGGGACAGTTGATATACATGATTGTCTGTGCATGTGTAGACTGCTATAGGTTATACATAAGCCTGTTGCAGCAGCCTAGTAACTTGATATGCGTGAACAATATCTGATTTAAACCTAACAATATTTTTTTGTATTATGTTTTTCAATTTAAGCTAGAATTTGCACCTTGTATGGTTCTAATAACTAGTCCGAATAAGACTTTATATATGGTTATTCTTTTTCTGTTTTTACCATTCTTGTCTATTGATTCTTAACCTATTCTAACCTTTTTCTTTCTTTCTTTCTGTCCCATCTTGAATTTATCTTCCCTGGTCTCTTCATATGTCTTTAAAATGTCATGTGCAGAATATTTTTACTATCCTAGATTTAATCTTTAAACAATTGTTTACTTTCTTGTGTGACTATCAGTTTAATTATTTTTATATTTTACTCATCCTTTTTATTATATATAATGTATAAATCAGTTTATTCTATTTGCCATATCACTCCCTCTCTTGCCTCATCTTGATCAAAGAGGTACAGTCACTGATCTAGAAGAGGATTAAATGAGTCTCCCTTCCCAGGGCATTAAACAATATGTACTAATTTTTTTTTTTGTTAAATAACAAAATGATTCTTCCCATAACTCTTCATAATTCAGAGTTACCAGAGATTCTCAAAAAAAAAAATTAGGCAATTTTTAAAATCTTAAGTCTTTTTTTATTTTTATTTATTTATTTATTTTTATTTTTTTAACAAAATAACTTTTGTAAAATAACATTCTATAGACCTTCAGGTTGTGGCACTTATCAGGATTGAACATTATTGATTTGTTATTGATTTATAATTGATTGGATTTTTATGTGATGTCTGTCCTTCAATATGACAGTGAATGCTGGACAATTTCATCGAAAATGAAGGAAAGATGTGAAGCAATCAATATGTGGTTCTACAGAAGGATACTGAAGATTAATAATGTGCTAATATTGATCTCCATATTATTTTTACTTTTCAGAATTTTTTGACCTTTGAGTTTTTTTCTTGTATTTTAGTTTTTTTCAAAAAAAAATCTTTTGTATGAAATTTTTCAGAAGCACATACACAAACATTTGATGTTCATAATTATTTACCTTAAATGGATACATAATTTTATTAACTGATGTAACGGTTTGCTCTTTATTTAAAAATGAATGTGTTTGCTCTTAAATTAAAAGAAATCTTTTTGTAACCCTTAATTACCCCTCCCTGCACATAAAGAGTATTTATACGCAAAATTGCAAAAGCCAATAACTGTAAGATTTGGCACTATTGATACTATAAATGGGATCACCCTTCTAAATCAATAACAAATCAATATTTTTTTAATTTAAGTGTTGCAACCTAAGGAAGGTCTGCAGAATGCTAATCAGCAAAACTTATTTTCAAAAAGCTTTCCCCATTTTTCACAAGTGGATTATTTATTTTATTCATTTTTATGCAAATGTAGGTTTTAAAAAGTAAATGAGATAAAAATATAAATCTCTGATTTCAATTATATCAAATGACAAGAGTTTCACTAAGGGAAGTAACTCTATTGAACTAAATGGCTGTCTGACACCATCAATTAGGATTTAGTTAGATTTGATTTAGTTATTTCATTAAAATAAATGGGCTGTGTTAGAAAAGTTGGTGGTTTAAGTTGCCTGAATTTCTTAGCTGAGGAAGATTTAACTGTATAATCAGATTTCATTCCACTATCACTTTGGCCTCTGGTTAAATTTCTAAAGGTAGGGAATGGTAGTAAAAATGTGTGCAGACTTCATCAAAAGTTAATGTAAAATACTTACGTTTGTGTCTACATTAATACATCTGAAATTTACTAAACTCAAAAAATGCTTATTTTAAGGAATATATATAATTTTAGGCATGTCAGATTAAATAAATTGCAAGCATTGGGTTTGCTTATTTTTAATAAAATCCATTCATACTCACAGATGATCTTTGTGTATTATAATTAAAAGATGTAAGAAATGAGCTGTAACAGATAATGGATATTGCATTACAATATAAAAAATTCCATTCTAGTGACTACTAAGCAATTTGTCAACCATTACATTTGAAGCAAGAAGAATTTACAACAATTTTCAGCAACACATTTTTGCAGTTATTTTTTTACCACAATTTACCCACTGAAGATAATTTCAAAAGGAGATTGAAAGTACTTGGAAACATCGAGAAATGAATAATAAAATCAACTGTCAAAGTTACAGCTCATTTCTTACATCTTTAATTATAATTAACAAACGATTATCCATGTGTATAAATGGATTTTATTAAAAATAAGCAGACACAATGTTTGCAATTTATCTAATCTGACATGCTTAAAAGAAAATTTGCTGCCTAAATACATATATATTTTTAGGTTTACATCATTTTAATTTCTAATTCAGAATTTTTTTTCTCATTAATATACATATTTCTGAAATTTTAATAAAAAATACAGCCTTGAAATTTTTATCAATTTAAAAAAAAAAAAAAACTTTCTATGCTGCACTCATCTCTGAAATATAAATATACTTAAAATTTATGGAATAGTTTGGTATTAGAGAAAATAATTGTAACACCATAAGCTATACAAATTCCTTAGATGAAGTGGTGGTGTTAATTTGCCATTAGTTTGTATTTGTCAACAGACTCCTAAGGTTTGATTTAAATCCAGATTTTTGTCAGAATAATTTTTTTATTACCAAATTATCCTAGTCATAGAATGCAAAATGACTAAATTATTGCAATTTAAAAAAAAAAATTCTCCATATAAAATTGATATAGTTTTTCAACATAGATTCATCTTTCACTCTCATTTTTCATGTGAAATCAAATTTTGTTTTCTTTAAAATCTGCACATTTTCTTTTTACCTAAGTTTATTTTATTTGCAACATTTTTTTTCCTTTCCCCTCTCATCTGTCTCTTCATCTTTCATTGCATCTTCCATGAGTGCTGGATAACATGCATTGACAAAAAAGACAATACCATGTTGCTCCATTTGTCAACATTTCTCATTACATTTTAGTCTCATCTGCTTAATGCATTCAGCAAGGCATTTTATTTATTTTTTTTTTTTTCTATTTTTTTTAAGAAAAGCACACATGATTCTGCCGCCAATTGTGCTGCTTGTTGCTGCTAGAATTGAATGTTATAAATGATCTGGGTCACTTGCCTTTTTAGTTTGTTTTTTGTTATATTTTTATTTTAATTTTATGGAACAAAAAAAATTGGCCTGTTTGCAATCTGATATCTACTAAAAAAAAAAAATGTAAAATTTAAGGTTTTACAACAAAAACAATTTTCAAAACCTAAATGAAACTGATTTTCACATTTCTATAAATTATGATCTCTAAAAGTTATGAGACTTACAGCCATACCAGTTCTTATATGATCACTGAAGTTAATCAGCATCAAACTTAGTCAATACCTAGATGGGTGATCACTTGGGAATACCAAGTGTTGTAAGTTTGAATGTGTGGATGGTGTAATGAATAATAGCTTGGAATTGAGCTAAATTCCAATTCCAGTTGGGTTCATTATATTCACTTACATTCAAATACCCTTATAAAGATATGAATCCACTTCTTCTCTCTCTGTCTCTCTCTTTCCAGCTATGGGTTAATTAGTAAGACCTGTATCAGTAAACCATTATCTTCAAAAGTTCTTTCAGTCTAAAAATATTTTCTGGCTTTAAATAACCAGCAAAAGGTTAATAAACTGTAAAAAAAAAAATCAAATCTAAAAGTTGTGACATAAGCTTTTTTTCTTGAACCTTTCTCAAAATTAATTTTCAGGCCTTCCCTCACATGAAAATGTCTTGGATAAATTCTATAATATTCTATATATTATATTCTATAATGATCAAAAATCTCATTTACTAGTTGCTTTATAAATTTTCATAATACAATTTGAATAGCATAGCCTTTTGCCACTTTATTAATACAAAGGCTTTGATAGTTTAATTTTTTAAATACAATTGACAGAATTACAAAATTAGCTATTTTGTTTTTTCACTTTTATCCTTGCAATAGCTTCTTAAACAAATAGAAAGATCACTGGTGGGTTTTTTATAAACACCAATTCATATTGATCTGAGATTATTGATCCAAAATTAAATTGAACTTTTAAAGATGGACCAGATATGTATTTTGGTGCAGCTACAATGAGATCAAGTTAACTCTACTCTATTAAACTATACTGACTTGTCATTAGTATTAAATATTAAAATCTTAGCTAAAGAATATTTTAAAGAATCAAATCAGCATTTCAAATAAAGTATAAAATATGTTTGATATAATGAAGACATTCAGGGTTGTTTTTATTAAATCAAAATTTAGTTATTTAATCTGTCAAAATTCTTAATCCAATAAATACCACTGTTTGAAAACTCAGTCTTACTCATATTTTTAAATTTTAGTAAATTTAAAATGATAAAATGTAATTAAAAAATTTCATGGCAGTTGATGTGTATATAAAAAAGGGTCTTTAGGCAGATTCCAATATCAAGCTGTTTTATGTTGACATTGAAACTTCTGATGTTAAATCTGAAAAAAAAGTTGAATTGTGTGTTTGTTTTTGTTTGTTTTTTTGTTTTTTTTCAATCAATCAGAATTCAATCAACTATTGATTCAATCAGTGGTAATGAAGTTTGCAAGGCAATTTGAGTTCCAATAATTCTTTGCATGCCTTTTTTTTTTTTTTTTTTTTTTTTTTTTTTACACAAATCATTTTTGAAGAAAAATGACTATTTTTATTTACAAGAAAAATGGCCTGTTTCTCAACATTGCATGTAATACTGGCAAATAACTGAATTTGACTTGCATGATTTGATATCTTTTTGTTTTTTCCCAATTCTACACCCACCACAAAAACTTAGATTCATGTTCTCCGGGGCCCCTTCAATGATTTAACAAATCTTTCTGGACCTGTGAAGGGATGATGCATCTATTATATAACAAGAACCAATGCAGGAAATAATAAAATTGAAATAATGAAAATTTAACATCAATATTATCAAAAAATGCATTAACACAGTCAAGATTATAATCATTGAGAACTCCATGATATTGTCAATGGCTGCATAGTATGTGCTATACCAGAGCTATATATGGCTTTGAATTAAGTTTCCTTCTCCTGAAGTGATTACCAATTATAGCTAGAAAACCAAATTTATCCTGCTATTTCATTCATATCTGGAGAGAGAAGAGATAGATTCATGCCTTTCCCAAGCGTATTTGCACACACTCAGCTACTGATTTTTTTTTTTTTGGCAATTGTTTATGTCTCTCCAAGATGAAATTGTCAAATTTAGTCTCTTCTGAATATGGAAGATTATTTTTGCATTCACAAAACTGCACACAGGATAAATTTGAACTTCATAAATTTGTTTTGGATTTTATGTGGATTAGTTTTTAGCCTACACTTGTTTTCATCATGCATATAAATATCATTTTAGAAATCAGTAATGGAAAATCTATATCATAGAAATATAATTTCAAAAATGTTGACATTCAAACAAATGCAGATTTTATTAATAATAATTATCCAATAGAGATAGAAAACATTAAGCTTTATGATTATAGTAGGGAAGCCTTGATTGTAGTGCTGAATTGTAGGTTGGCTTGATCATAGCACCGAATGTAGGCAGGCTTGATCATAGCATTGAATTGTAAAGCAACCATGATTGGAGTGCTGAATTCAAGGGAGGCCTTGATTGGAGTGCTGAATTCAAGGGAGGCCTTGATCGTAGCACCAAATGTAGGAAGCTCTGTTAAGTTATAGGGAGTAGATAATATTATTTTATCTTAGGATTTGAATCAAATTACTTTGGACTCATTGATCTAATTGATGTAAAATGTAAATATTTATTTAATTTTACTTTAGTCTCAGAAACCAGTGTTTTGCTTTATTAACTATGACCAACTTTTCAATTACACATTATTCTATAAATTATTTGAGTAAATATCATCTTTATTGTTTTAGTCACAATTTTTCAACTAGTGTACTCTCTACAGTATATACTGTTTAAGATTTTGAGATAGTCCTCATTGCATGAAATAAAATGAAATTAAGTTCATGTTAATCAGTAAATGCCATTGTGACCTGCATGTATGAAAAATACTTGTCCAGGATTCTCTAGCACCTATTTATTGATAAAAGGTTTAGTCAATGAAGCAAATGTTTGTAGCTGTTCAAAACTTGTGAATTAACACAATGAAAAAAAACATGTTAAAAAACTTATTTATAGGCAATAAATTTTTCTTCATACAGTGTAGGATTAAATTACCAAGAAAACTTCTGGCCTTAAATATTAGTTAATTATTTTTTTAATTTTTCACATATAGAAATCATTAGAAAAGTAAGTTTTTATTGCTTTTAAAACAAATTTGGATTTTGAAAATCTAGAATAGGTTTTACACCTGTGCCAAACAAATCCAGAATGTTTTAAAACTCCATAAAAAAAATTCCAAAATACAATCCATAAAAAATCAGTAATAAATTTTTACAACTAAAAAAAAAATCCAGAATACATTTTACAAATCTCATAAAAAAAAAAAAAAAAATAGATATACACCCCCACAAAAAAAATAATCTAGGATATATTTTCGCAAAAAAGAAGTTATCTTTCTGCCTCTGGAAATGCATATTTATTAAAACTGCTTTCCTCTCAATCTTTCACTTTCTCTCTCTCTCACTTTATGACCCTCAAAAGCTATTATTAAAATGACCACAATTGCATCCAGAAATTCTCTGAACTGCCATTGTGGCAAATGAAGATGTGAAATGTTTTCCGTCATCTTTCCAACTGGCCTTGTAAACTCCTCCAGTCCATAACTGTCTTAGTTTGGATTGACTTTCCTCTAAAAACATTTACTTTTGGCATGTCCAATATCTTTTTGTTTTACATACAGCAGCATCCCCTGCCAGGCTCTCTTCGTCTAACAAGTGTTTCATCCCATGATTCCGGTTTTACTTCCCAGGATGCTTTGTTCTTGAGATCAACCACCCCACCGTTTCTTCATCTTCGGCAGGTATGGAGATTCCAAATGTTGACCACAACAGACACCTGGCCATTTGATTCAACAAAAACAAAGCACAAAAAAAAAAAAAATAACCTGATATCATAGTTTTGGTCTTACCTTAAAAATTATACAGATAGTAGAGAGTCAGTAATGCTTGCATTAATTCCTGACCACTGACAATCCCATTTTTTTCTTTCTCATTTTCATTGCACGACATACAAATTAAGTGCTGAGTCTTAAAACAAATTTTCAATAAAAAAAATAAGTGAAAAATTTGTTTAATCATCCAAATCTCCCCACTCCTCACTGTAAGAAAATATTTAGTGCAATAAGTGCAGACTACAAAAGAGGGGTGGAGTAGGAGTAGCGACAGCAATAAGAAAATTGAAACATTGCTTATATAACATACACAGGTTTTGTTAAATTCAACTGCCTATTTAAGGATCTATGTTGAGGTGTAGTGGACATAGGCTCAAACGAGAAATAAGAGAGCCGAGTTCAAATTCCAGTTGAAATTGTTGCTCTCATTTATGCACAAATACCCTTGGGAAAGATATTAATTGATCTCTTCCCTCCAGCTATGGGTCAAATAACAGGACAGATTGAGTTCTTATCTTCTCAAACTTCGTTCTCAATATGACTGTCATGAAGTCATTGACTTATCTCTCCTTTTGTTTTAACTTGGTTCAAACTGTTACTTTTACTACAGCTAACAAATATGGCACTATTTCATGTTCACAAGAAATGCTAATATTTACTGAACTAAGACTTTGTACAGCATTGGAGAATGCCAGTCTTGTTATACTACTCTTCAAAGTGAAGCAGAGATTGCTTGCCTTAAAAATCAGCATTCAAATTACTTTCCTTTGGGCTTGTATATTCAACTCTGGGATAAATGTGAAATACATAACTATCTCAATTACTAGACAAGCTAATAAAACCTTTTCAGTTGTAAAAGGTAAATTTTATTATGAAAATTTCTTAAACTATCCCCTATCCCATTCTCACACACACACACACACACACACACACAAACACTCATTTTTAATGTATGTTCAAGATATGATATTGGGTTTTTAAAAAAAAGGAAAAAAAAAAAAACATCACCAGCACCATCACCATGTAACCATCACCACCATTAATGCCAAAGTGGCTGCTTCACCATCTTGTTGGAGAAACAGTTGCTAGGATGGTATTGCATGGTGTTTCAGCTGTGGCCTCCATTCCTATATTTTCTTTCTCTTTGTCTTTGTATGAACCACCCCCCAGCCCAACCCCCCTACTTAACACCTAAAATTTGTGTGATTTGCTATTTATGCTTACTTTGCTTGCTTAAATACTTAGTTGCATGCATGTGATTTTTTTAAATCATTTTTTCTCTTATCAGTGTTCAAATTGGCCATATTGCAAAGACCTCTAATAACTTTACATTTCAGTCTTCCAATCCCGCATCATTCTGTACGCACTAAAATTTAAGTTAACAGCAAAAAGAGGGAGGGTGTATTTATATCATGTCCCTTCAAGATATAGATAGTAATAACTCTCCACAGTTTCCTTTTCTTTGATATTTGTGAATTGTCAGGACTTTCTGGTCATAATGAATTGATTTTCTATTGCCTTCTCTCTACCGTTTTGAATGCTTCAATATTTTATTTCTTTTAGACTGGTTGCCACCAAAGTCTAGAGATCTGAATCTACTCGGCAGTTTAACTTCTTTTATTGCTTTCTTTTAAGATGCCTTATTTTCATGAAGTTGGTGGTGTGGGTGGGGGTAATCAAGTCTTAAATTTGATTTACACATACACAGGTTTACCTGTGTTGTTATAAATTATATATTTTACTAAATCTTTACTATTAGGTTTTCATGTGCTTTTTATATATCTAAATCTCTTTCCAACCCTTGGAGGTAACTCTAGTTATCTTTTTTCAATTGAACATTAAAATGACATTACAGATAAAAGCCAAATATACTTTGCATATTATTATAAGAAAGTATTTATTTCCCTAATTTTATGAGTCCAGTAAGCTTTGCAATAAGCATTATATATAAAATAATTAGAATATTGAAGGAATTTAAAAGTATTTTCAATAGTTTCTCTTCATTATGTAAATATAAATGGCTAATCTATACCATATTTTGTGTATAATACAACTTGGTAATTCTAAAGCTTATAATGGAATAAATTGCATCCTTGAGTATATTACAGCCTTATAGTGCAGCCATCCTTATATATATATATATATATATATATATATATATAAAAACACACACACACACACACTAGCAGTATAGCCCAGTGTTGCTCGGGTGTAATGAAAGCTTTAAAACTAATCCATGGCCCTGGAGTGCAGACTCAGCCTAAAGAATATTTGTGTAAAATTTGGTGAGAATCAGATAAAAATTGTGGATTTGTATAAAGGACATACAGACACACACAAACATCTTGCCTTTTATATATATATTATCAATTTTCTGCACTATTTTAAGAACTGCAACCTTGAAACTTCTGAATATCGTTTATGTCTTTGTCTATGAATGTATCAAATTTGATTAAAATCGGACCACTCCTTCTATAACCTGATTTTTTTCAATTATCGATTTTTGATAATTATCGGGTGTACCTCAACACAAAACCTAGCTAAGAACACTCGCAGACACTTATAGTACAACTGTGTAAATTTTCAAGAAAATCATTTCAGCTGTTTCGGAGTCTATAGTTAACAGACACACACACAAAGTTCCATTTATAAATAAGTTTAGATTTAGATATATATTTTTGTTTTGAAATAGTTGTACTATATTATCCATTAAAATCTCATTGTCATACATGTTTCACTAAAATATTTAATTTCTCACAATATTAAAGAATAAAAATGAACTGGACATTTAGCCATTGCATGTTTCTAATTTCCATTCAAAAACTTATTTTCAAGGAAAGGGGCTTTGTCATAACATTAATTTAAGTGCCATATGTGATACATGCTTGGGTGATCATGTCCCGAAAGAGACATGACTGACTGGGCAGAAGATTTTCCTGCAGTAGGTTGCCATTACTTTCTGCAGTAGACTGGTTGCTAACCAAGGCTATAGAGCCAAATCTGTTCTATTATTTAACCCAGAGCTGGAAGGAAGAAACGAATTAATGCCTTTCCCAAGGGTAACTATGAGTTCAGGAAGTTGTGTATTCATGCATAAACCATCTTATTGACTTCCTGCTTCCATTGAAGCAGTGAAACCAGTTAAGATATTAAAAATGGCTGGATGCTTTCTGAACAGAGCTTGTATATGAAATTAAATTTATTATAAATTGAGTTTACTGTAAATTAACTCATGAGTTAATTCTTCATAGTTAGTCTGCTATCCATGGAAAGGGAAATAGGTTGTTCTTATCTCCATAAATAAAGAGTCTTCTTCAAAATTTCTTGAAAATTAATGAACATGGCAACCTGATGAAGACCAGAAAGTGTAATGACCAAAATTGCTGTGATGGCAACAATCAAATACAAGGTCTTTATTTTTGTCTGAATTTCTGGGATGAGAATTATCTGACTAGATTAGTAGCCATATATAGTGAGCACAGGAGATATTTGTGACTTGCTTCAGCAATTATTAGCCTGTCACCAGATTCCCTGTCTTGCTATAATGTATTCTCTTTACAATAAACCTCTCTTTCATCTATCCACATGTTGCTGTTCTTTCACTTGAGTCCCACCTTGTCTGTTTATAACCTCTTTAAAGGATACAATGATCAGGATGGCCCTGAGGAATGCCAGAGGTCGCAATGGCTAAAATGTTGTAATAAAAATGAGGACAATAGTCCAAATATAAATAATGTAAATAATGAGATCTTCAGTTCAATTAAATTAATACATGATTATTATAATTCATCTTTAGAAATTTGAATAAGTTTAATTTTATACATAAAGGATAATTTATAAAAAATAAAGAAAACTACAATTGGTATATTTACAATGGACAACCCCAGAACATGAAGCTGTGTTATGAAAATGTCCAATGAAAAAAAATCCTTAGTCTCCTTGAGATGGATCTCACTCTCTTGAGAAGAGAAAGTATGGTGGGTCAAAAACCATTTGACTGAACTAAGAGATATCTTTCATGGGGTGAAACAGATTGCAGTCATGTATATTCCATTTGTGACAAAGAAAATAAAAGTTGAAATACCAGAAAAAATGTTAATTATTTTAATATATTAGGGTGTATTTAAAGTACACAGTGTCTCAAAAAATTGGCATCATCTAAAATGTGAATATCTGAGTAACTACATGCCCCAGGCAAACGAAATTAAATAGTTTCATATTGAACAATGAAAGATTTATTTATCAAAATTCAAACAAGATATTCAAAAAGATCTAGATTTTATAATCGATCTCCCAAAGCTCACAAATGTTCAATATATGCACCACCTGTGACATGACACACATCAGGTCAGTAGTCCAGCTCCTGCTCAACATGCTGTTGCATGTCTTGTGTAATATTCTCCAGTACCTGTGTGATTTGTTGCTTATGTTTCTCTAAGCTTGTAGAAAAAGGGGGATATAGACTTGTCCTTTCACATGGCCCCATAGAAAAAAAACAAGATGTCAAGTCAAGTAAATGTAGTAACTGTTTAACCCATAGCTGAAGAGAGAAGAAAATTGAAACTTCCAGTCTATTTTACATGCAAATATCTTTAGAAAAGAGATGAATCCACTACTCCTCTCAGTTATAGGTTAATTAAGACTTGTATCAGTAAACCATTATCTCTTGAAAATTCTTACAATGTAAAAATATTTTCTGGCTTTAAACAACCTGAAAATGATAGATTTGTTTTTTTGACAGCTTATCAATCAATATGTTTATCTTTTATCCACTCCCAAACATTGTTGTTAGATTTCTCAAAGTAAATTTTGGTCTGTGCAGTTAATTTGATGTTTCTATTAAATAAGAGTAACTGTTTGTTTAAATGTAATTGGCAGAAAATGCCCAACAAACAGAATTGACAAAGTTTCCAATAAGCAATAAAAGAAAATAACAGGGTAAAAATAATACCAAACAAACAGTATATGCCGGGCAAAAGTAGGAAAAGCAACAGTTATGAGACAAATACATTCATAAATTAAGGGATGCAAGTGATCATAGCATTCTGAGTTCAAGAAAGAACAAGAATATGGTTGGTGGGACTGAGAAGTGGTCTAACTTATTGGCTCGGAAGAAATCCCAGCATACATTCACTGTGATTTGTCTATAAATTTGGGGAGGTTTTTTTTTTTTTTTTTTTTTTTTTGCAGTCATTCATGACAGGATTGGAACTACATTCAGGTTTTTGCAATGCAATATTTAAACATTGACTCCCTCTCCCCAAATATCATCGATCAGTGTTCATTTCATTCTTTCTCACCTCCTAACAAATTTCCTTTTGTACTAATGTGTTCACTTTATTTTATTTTTTATGAATTGTTGTTTTATTTAATAAATAAATGGGTAAATTTTTTTTTCTTTCATTTTTTTTTCTCTCCCCAACATTCTGAAAAACAACCATAAATTGAAATATGAGTATCAGTGCACTTTTTTCCTTTTTTCTTTTTTCCTTTTTTTCTTTTTTCCTTTTTTCTTTTTTTCTTTTTTCCTTTTTTCTTTTTTCCTTTTTTTCTTTTTTCCTTTTTTCTTTTTTCCTTTTTCTTTTTTCCTTTTTTCTTTTTCCTTTTTTTTTCTTTTTCCTTTTTTCTTTTTCCTTTTTTCTTTTTTTCTTTTTTCTTTTTTTCTTTTTCCTTTTTTCTTTTTTCTTTTTTTCTTTTTCCTTTTTTTCTTTTTCCTTTTTTCTTTTTCCTTTTTTTCTTTTTCCTTTTTTCTTTTTCCTTTTTTCTTTTTCCTTTTTTCTTTTTCCTTTTTTTCTTTTTCCTTTTTTTCTTTTTCCTTTTTTTCTTTTTCCTTTTTTTCTTTTTCCTTTTTTTCTTTTTCCTTTTTTTCTTTTTCCTTTTTTTCTTTTTCCTTTTTTTCTTTTTCCTTTTTTTCTTTTTCCTTTTTTTCTTTTTCCTTTTTTTCTTTTTCCTTTTTTCTTTTTCCTTTTTCCCCCCTTTTCCTTTTTTCCCTTTTTCTTTTTTCCTTTTTTCTTTTTTCCTTTTTTTTCTTTTTTCCTTTTTTTTTTTTCTTTTTTCCTTTTTTTTTTTTCTTTTTTTTTCCTTTTTTTTTCTTTTTTTTTTTCCTTTTTTTATTAAAAAAATTATCTTGCTTTGCTCTCTTTTTTACATGAAAAAAGAAATCTAATGTTCATTTTATAAAGAAATGGAGTCAATTAATAACCTGAAAAAACAACTTTCAATATTTAATTTCAAGTGCTACTTAAGATATTTTTATTCATTATTAATGCATTTCTCTAATATTTTTTCTTCATACTTTCTTTACATTAAAAATTGTCTTTTTCCCTATTTTCTTGATTTTTATTTACCCCCCCTTCTAAAGGATAAAACTGAAGGAAGTTCTGCAGGAGTTCTTAATACTGATCAAGTAAGCATTGCATCCGAAATTTAATTTTGGAATGCTTAAACTTGATTTTCTTTCTACCAAGGTTTCCTCTTTTCAAGAACTAGACCACTTACTAATAAGAATGAACAACTAAATAAGGACTCTTAAGTATCACACTTAATTGCTGCATTTTATCTTAAAAAGCATCATCTTTGTATTATTTTTTCTTCTCTTAAATTTCTTTCTTTAATTCTGATTTTTCTTTCTAAACCCATACTATGCTTATATAGTGACAAGTTATTCATGAGTGTCATGCATTGATTTACTTAAACTAATATATTCCTTTTCTAAGCAGATAAAGCTTACCTTTTCAGTTAAGTAGGAATTCAGATAAAGGTCAGATTTGGGGCATTAAAACTTTGTCTGAGCACATGATACCCTTTTACACATTTGGAACATGGGTACTTTGTCATTCTGCTGATTAGATAGTTCAAGCTAGTTTTGTGGTATATTATCTCTAAACTAGTTTGCATTTTAGCATATCTTTATTCAATACTGTTTCATTGGATAATATAGACATATTGTGTCTACTTATTTTTATACTGATCCTTTGCAATTGTTTAATCCATTTCTTCATGTCAAGATGAAATTCATCAAGAAAGGTGCTGTAATTTTTTTTTTTTTAGCCTAATATTTTTGACCTAATGCAGATTTTATCACAGTTACAATAACATGCTTGTCATTGTAAGTTACCCCTGAAGACGATATTAGAAAAAATCAAAAGTATGTGAATTGAAAAAATACAGTGCTTTCTTTGATAAATTTCATCTCAACATCAAGAAAATGAATAGACAGCTGGAAAGGCTCAGTATAAAAATAAGTAGGCATAATATGTTGACATTATTCAATTAAATATATTTGAATATGTATAATAATAAATATATATTGTCCTATGCTTTACTCATGACTAACTTTAATGTATTTTAGCAATCTTCAGGTGGTTAACATTGAGTATATTTTAACCATTAGAAGAGTGCTGAAATGGTCATGAGTAAGACATAGGATAATATGTATATTTATTAATATATATATATATATACACACACACACACACATACAAGCACTTATTTACCTCTTTTTATTTATATATATATATATATTACACACACTAGTTGTCTAAACAGCAATTTTTATTTAATCCAGTTTTTGTTAAACAAGACTGATAAGTTACTTTGCTAATTTTTCTTCGCACAAGTCTCTTTTTCTGGACTTAATGAATGTAAAGGAATGTCCACAAGTTTATTGGTTCAAAATTCTTTCAGCTCATTAAAAAAAAACCCCTGGAAAACAACCTTTAATGACATTATGAACATGGTCGCAATGTTCTGTCCATATATCTACTTTCAGCAACTTTTTATACTAATAACGCACTGACACACCATTTATTATGGTTTAGAAGAGTAGATTTAAGATTTCAAAATTATAGGGGCTTTGAAAATAGTCTGTATTTTTTCTATATCTGTGTACTGACTCATCAGTATCTAGACGAGTGCTTCTGTCAAAGTTCACCTTTTTAATTAGCTCAATATAAAAAACACAAAAACAAAGAAAACTACCTATCAACTCTCACAAATATTCAATGTACATCTATCAGCAGTGGTACTAGTAATTTCTTTATGATGTTTGCTCAAAGACCCTCAAGAGATGGTCAAACTAACCAATGCACCCAGCATACAAAACCAGTCACATTATCTACTTGAATTTATCAACAATCACTACTATCTGATCAGCTCTTCTAATAATCTTTGATCAATGTATTTTTAATCTTTGCATGTTATCATATCATCTAACAAATATAAATGTATGAAAAAGAAATGATATACAGATTCTCAAGGCATGCTCTATTTATAAATATCTATTTTTTCCTGAAAGCCATATATTTGCAGTGTGCAAAGATATTTTCCCATGTAATATGAAATATAATAGACTTTGGATATGACATGCTTTTAGATCTCTTGGCCACAGAGTGCACATCAAATCAAATGGTGATTTTTCCATGATGGCCTTTACATGTCAGTCATCCAGGCTTAACTCCCTTAAGAGATAGAAACATTACTCAACACCTGTAAGCCAGCAGGCTTTGTGTTACCTTAATAATGGAATATTTCATCTCTAATGAGTAGAGATCAAGCTGCTAATACTTTTTTTTTTTTTTTTTTTTTTTTTTTCATGTCACCTTCCTTTCAGTACTTTTGCTTTTAAACTTATTTCTTTTATGCAACAGTATTGGGGCAATAAAAATTTCAGATTATTTCTGCAGATAATAACCAGTGCAACTGCAAAATTAATTTAATCAAAAAAGAAAATGACTAGGTAATTTTTCCTTTTTTACTGTTTGCCTAATACAAGGCCCAAGGGCCACTCAAGGTAGTGGGTTATTGCGTGAAATCTGAGTAAGAAATATATATTATGAGGACATGTAAGATATGTATTAGTTGACTTAGAGACCAAGAAGCCTCATTTTGGGAGTTTGTTCCTCAAAGTATTTCTGAAAAAGTTGCTGTCTAAATGGAACCTGCTCCTTATCAAAGAATCACAAGGAGAATGGAGATGCTTGCCTGCATTAACATAACATGGCAGATGCTAGCTTTTGAAGGTCTGAACTGGTAAAACTAAGGAATATAGTGAGATTCTAGTAACATTTTATTGTGGACTAAGGGTTTGAAGAGTGAAGAATAATTCATCACACACCAAACTGTGTAAGTGCTTTTTGTAATGTGTTACCTTGATCGACAAAAATAAGATGGACAAAAATGTATTCTGGCCATAGATGGTGGTGGTGGTGGTGGTGGAGTGTAACAACAGAGGCTTGAAAAGCAATAGCCGACAAAGATATGATTAATGTCAATTAAGCAGCAGCCCAAGGGTGCATGGGAATTTTGGGTTATATAGGTCAGGTGTCTGGCCAAAAACAGACGGAAGTCAAAACACAGAGAGAACAGAACTCCCACTGGTTAACAATTTCTCGATAGTTCCTGCATGTACACACTCTCTCTCAGGCCACTTCTACTCCACACAACCACAACTGACAAAGAATAAAAATATAAGTTTATATTTTTATATATATATATATATATATATATATATACGTGTTCCTCATTGTCTGTAAAGACATTTCTTGTTTACCAGCAATGACTGTAATATAACATTTTGATCTTAATTTTTGTTTTCATTGGTATTATTGCACCTTGAGAACATTGAACTGAGTTCATGTTATTAATGCTTTCACTACTGCATCCTATTTCACAGAAAAATAGGAAACTGCTATTTACTGGAAATAAATGTCTATAAAAATGTTGACAGTGATTTCTCATAATCACCACTATTTTGATCAAATACTCTTCAGCTAGATGACCCCCCCCACACACCATTTGGATGTATGTCTACACTAGTTTGAAGTAGAATTAAGTACCAGTTAGTTTATAAAGCAAACACTAGGAACTGACATTTGTTAGTATCTTGACTCTATCTCTCTCTTTCTCTCATGCACTTACTCACTCATATTTGTATTTCTAAAGAAAGGAATTGATTTTTTTTATTTATCCAACAAATTTTTATTACCCAAATGTTATTTCTATAGTATCTATTCATATTTGAGTAGACACTTATTTATTAAACAATATATTCATTTTCATCTACCATCCTGAATATTTGAGGAATCCGATTAGAAAAATATGCATTCTCTGGCAGGATTTGAACCTGCCTTCCCCTGGGGGAAAACTGTCATGCATGCTTTGATCTCTCAGCTACTGTGTGTGTGTTTGTGTTCAATATTTTGTCTGTCTTCATCTTTATAATGACCGGTGTCATCTCTCAAATACTACGTACCATACAGGTGATGCATAGATAATTCATGATTTTAGGCTCTTCCATATCACTCCCAACTATAGGTTAAATATGAGTTGTCTCTGGAAAAATCATTATCTCCAAAATACTGCTTTAAATAACCCATAAAAAGGGTTAAACTGTAAAAAATACAAATCTGTAAACTTCCCTACCTCCCTACTCCACCAAATATTGTTTGAAATGGATTTATATTGGTGCCATCAATTATACTTGAATGTCTCCTCAAGACCAAAACTAATTATGAATTTAGCAAAAGCCAGAAATATTAAAATTCAGAAGTGGTATATAACAACAAATATGCACTTTTTTTTTCTTTTTCTTTTTTTCTTTTTTTTTTCTTTTTTTTTCTTTTTTTTTTCTTTTTTTTTTAATAAGTTCATGAAATCTTCAATGAACACTATTTTAGACCCGTGTTTTTAAAAAGAAAATTTTTCTTTTTTTTTTTTTTTTTTTTTTTAAGGTTGAGATAAAAATGTCTGAACAATATTGTTATATAACAAGCAACTGATTATTTTATAGACATTAACTGTTATGGATGATTAGGATATTTTCTATGAGTATATATGAGGAGTATTAAAAAGTTCTTGCCCCAAGCAGAAACCTTATCAAATAACAAAATAATTTTTTTTTATAGGACTTCTTGGTTATGCCAAACACTTATCAGCATGTTAGAATTGTTAATGTTTTTAAGTAAAAATTAAAGGGCTTAACTCTTTCACTCAAGGTTTTACTTAGGTAGCAGTTAGAATTTCAAGTACCTATTAATGATCTGAGATTAAAAGGAAGTTAGACTTCCCTTTTTCTTTTAATTTATTTAATCTCTGATACTGTGGTATGCAGTTTCATTAATTTTTCTGTGCATTGTAGATCTTTTGTTCCTTTATCCTTGAAGCACATTCCTATTTCTAAACTTCCATACATATCTCCTGTCTCTATCACCTTCCAAGCTGTCACTTTCTATAATAATATAAACTGAATTTGTAATAATTTGTTGGCCAACAGCTGCTGCTTCCATTTTTGAGTCACTGCTACTTCTCCAAAAGCCTTCTATATCTGCCTGTTTTTTGTTTAGCAAACGAAAGCGATTGACAACAAAAAGTATAACATTTTCAAAGTGATTTTTTTTTTCCATACAATCATCTTTTTTCCCCTCACCTGTCTTTCTCATCTCTAACATACATGCATGAAAAATCTTATTTGTAACTGCCTAATCTAAAAATGTTAGAATTCAGAAACCAAATGTCTATCATCCAATTCATACCCCTCCCCAGTCTTTTGAATGGGAATAGAGGTTTATCCTTTGTTTCCTTTTTTAGGATTGAGTTTCTAGTTGCTTCCAAAGTTTACTTCAACTCTATACTTCTGACATTTCTGTCTGAAATTTTATTCACTACTTACTTTTCTTCAATAGGAGTAGATAGGTTAGTCGACTGTCCAGTTCACACTCCTCTCCAGCTTTTTGAATAGGAGTACAGGTTTATCCTTTGTTTCTAAAGTCTTTTTCATTTTATTTCACTCTGAGTAGCTCCTTGCATTTTAGTGTCATTATCACCTTGCTTGTGATGAATTGATTAAAATAAAAGGCTAACAAATTTGTAAAATTGAGTTAGCTGAAGTGAATGATTATCTATTTTGAGTTTGTCACATGACCAAACACATGCCAAGGGAGACTACTCATCAAATTCATCTAGATATGTGGACAAGTGAGCAACCATTTTTGTGTGCTTTTAATTTAATATTTATTAACATTGCAAAAATTATTTCAAGATACATAAATTATAAAAAAAGTATTCTATTTTTTTTTCCCAATATCTAGAAAATTTTGAATGATTAAATTATTTTTTGTTTTAATAGAAACTTTGCTTTTTAATTTTTTTCTAAAAAATATCATTGGTAAGGAGTTCAAAACATACTATATTTTTAAAATTTTGTCAGTTGCCTCCATTTTAATCTCTACAAAAGAAAAAATTTCTAATAAAGAAAAAAAATACCTTATACTGATAATCCCAGAATTATTTGTTCTCTCCCTCTCTCGTTTTGATAATCTCACCTCTAATGTTGTTAAAATTCTAGCATTCTGTTTGTCTACCCCATGAAAAGCATTTTCTTTTATGAGAGGGTGTAATTGACTGCAAATATATCTGCTTTTTACTCTTTTTTTTTATTTATCTATTATTATTTTTTATCTTTTCTAGTTCTGTTCCCATCTTCTCCTTTCTCTTCTGAGCTGTTGTGTGTGTGTCTCGCTTTTACAAATTTTGTCAATGTGAAAAATGTTTCTTTTGCATTTCAGTCTTCTCAGCCCAGAAAAAAAACAGTAATGGTACTCTTCAACCTGGTTTATATTTAATGAATTTTTTTTCTTTCTGCACAAAAAAAATTTCTTTAGTCTTCTAATGCAAATGTTTGTTGGCCTTAACATAGATTGCTTTTTCCATATTATTTAATATAAGGAAAAAAGCTATCAAACTCATTTACTTAAATTTGTCTCATCTATTCACTATCCATTCTTCTATGTGTGTTTGCTTGCATCTGTTGTTACTAAAACCATACCAATTCACTGCTGGATTGTCTTGTTTCTCATAAAACAATGGATAACATTTATCATTTAATGATTGCCTTAAAGAATATTTTTTCTTTCACATATCTCTTTCCACCACTGTTTCTTATATTCATGATTTAAAAAAAAAAAGTATGTTGAAAGGAAAACACAGAGTATCCCCAATGAAAACTTCAATACACGTGTTCTTAAAATCAGCTATAGCTATTACTAAAAAGTCAAATACTTTCTAAACATTAACATAAAATTAAATGATTAAATAATTTCTGTCCGAATTTCTAGGATGAGAAGTTATCATTATCTACCTTATTTACAAGCGAACTCTTTGTCGTTGCAATCATAATATTTCAGCTGTTGTTCCTTGGACTGGGCAGTGTGTATTTAAACTTGGTGCAGTGTTCATACAGGTCTTGGAAACTTTGAAAAATTGACAGGGCCTTTTCCAGGGTTTGAAAAGTTCTCGAAAAACAGTAATAGCCAAAAGACTTCTTGAAAAGTCTTAGAATTTTCTTAATCTGGCTTTTTTACAAACTAAAGTTGTCCTTTGAGAAAAATGATTTTTAATCATTAGTAATATTTGGCAATTATTGTGAAGGATGATTAGAATGAGTTCATGACCTCATAGTTACTTTTGGATTTTCTCATCTAGGTGATAAGAATATGAAGGTGTGTATTCTAGCTGCTACCCTCACTCAACAAAAAAAGAGGAAAAGCAAAGATAAAAGGTGTCAGAGACAAGTAAACATCTCCATCAAAATCATTGAGTTTGTAGTTAAGACAAGTTATTTTCCAGTAATAAAATACATTTTAGTAGAATCTCAAAAAATTATCAATGTTTTTTAAAAGTTAAACAATTGAATAAATTTTATTCACATGTCAGTTTCAAAAGTAAATTATCCTTTTGATCTTGAGTTAGTGGTGGGTGAGTTCATGCTGAAAAAATAGATACTTTATGCGTCCTGTGTCAATGTGTATCTATTTGTAAACTGTTTGCCTAAAATAAATTGTTGCCAAAAATAACAAGTTTGAAAATCAAATTTGACTCAAGGAAAATGTATCTTTGATGTGTCATAGGATAGAATAGAAAAGGCATCTTTTGTAAAAATAAGAATTGCTATTTTTAACGTTTGCAGGCTAATAGCAACCTGTATCTCTCGCTTTCATTGTAAGTGTAAAAAAAAATGATGAAATGTATTAAAACTTATTTGGCTTTTATTGCTTGGTTTTATATTAAAAGAATTTCAGCAAGTCTGGACACTTTGTTCTACTCTACTTTGTCTAGAAACAAAGAATATCAAAATTGCTTGTACTCTCTCACAGTGGACAGAGGTTTCTTGGTCAATAAGGAAGTTTCCACTGACACTATGAAACAGCAGACTCTGGTTACACAGACTATTTGGCTGCAGTTGGAGGTGCTGGGAATGTTTCAATAACTAAAACTCTTTTCTGCAGTGATTTCAGTGCCAGAACAACATACAACCAATACATTGAGGCAGAGAAAAAAAACAGTAGGAAGAAGCACCTGGACAAAAACGGAAATCCATACTTATTGAAATTAAAGAATCGAAGACCAAAAGCACAAACCTGAAAGTTGCACAAAAGATTTATGTGGAGAAAGCTGAGCAGACTTCATATTTATCACAAAGTCCAATGCCATGCAAAGATCTGCAAAGGACAAGTCCATAGAGATATCAAAATTAGAGAGAAGAGCTGAATGCTAAGCTAGATGAACCAAAAAAATGTTAAAATCTCTGTTTTGTGCAATGAAAGACATGAGAGTAGATAAAGTGTGTCATATTTTTGTGAAAATTTCTGTTCATTAAAACCATTATATTTAACTTCACAGTAAATGTGTAACAGTAAGAATTAGTGTATAATTCAAAATTTTCAAGTGTAATAGAATTTCAAGCTGTGTAGAATGCTATACAAACTGAAATGTAACCATGTCTGCATTCAGTTGTTTCAACACTTCTTTCAACTGATCCATGTGGCATGAATTATTGGAACCAGCTTGTTATGGTTTATAAAATGGTGAGTGTTCTAAAAATAGAAAAAGATAGACACACTGACGCCAAAAATTCAAAATTGGGCGGCAAAATAAGAAACTGTTTTTTTTTTTTTAGTAGGAGTAAGAAGTAGGAGTTAAGGACAGTAGTTTTGTGTAGGAGATTTGAAAAGAGGAAGAGGCTAGTCAGTTGACCACTAGAGTCCAGAAGGGATAGGCTCATTTACTACTAGCATACCACAATGAAGAGAATTTAGCTAGTCTTCTCCTGTATCCACACAAAAATTTAAAGGTTGTAACTTGATGTGAAAACCTAAAGTTTTATACCAAAATAAACATCAGTAATTCAAGTTTGTGTTGTCTTCTAATTATACCAAAACGAAGTAACACAACAATTTCATCTATCAAACTATTAAAAAATAAATCATAAAGGTCATGTTTTTGAAATTGATGATCATTTACTTTGTGCATGCAAATCAGTTTCAGTCCACAGATCTGTGGAAACCCTGCCTGAGGAAATGGGGTGAGCAATAACTGAGCGATACTAAAAATAAGAAGCGAGATATCCTTAAACATTAGAACAGTCTTTCTCCATAGATTAAATAATGGGTTCAGTATGGAATTCCCTGTAGGTTTCCAGGACTGACATACACCTAATGAATGTCAGAGAACACAATTGCTGAAATGTTGTTATAATAATAAATATGAGGACAATAGTCCATTTATAGATTAAATAAAGAATTAGATATTGGTTTAAATATGACATATTCTTCATCATCAGATCAAAGATAGTATTGTTGAGAGATTTTGTTGCAAATAGAACCTAAGCCGTTAGGCAAAATTCTACTACCTAAAATTTACAGGAAAACACTTATCATTTTAATACATATTTAATTACTTTCTTTCTAAATTTTACATTTCTGGAAATGTTTAATCAACTTTCTGGAAAGTTATCAGCAAATCAAGCTACCCTTAAAAATACTTCAGGAAGGTACCCAATCACTGTTGGCAGCCCGAGGACAAAGCAAGAAGAGTGCTCCCAAAGATATGCTGCCACCAGTGCCAGCAACAAGGACACATCACAGTAAGGTGTCCGGAAAACGAGGCAAGGGGCGAGAGGTCAGCATTAATACTCTCTGTCCACATAAACTAGACAAAGTGTTCCCTCTAATGAAGGTACAGATTAATGGAGTAAGCTGAAATAGCTTGTTCTCTAACGTTACAGTCGGTAATCTCTGCATGTATGCAAATGTATGCTTGCCGTGTCGAAATGCAAAAAAACGTACTTGTTGCCCACCTCAAATTTGGTCCCTCATATACATATCAAGTTTCACCACTTCACGCAGAACTACCACACTCTCCACCATAAAACCAGTTACACTTGTTTCCTTTTGTTTTTTCTTCAACATGCCAATAGCAGAGAGAGCATACCTTCTGTCTTTTCGAGGTAAGTCTATTTGTTGCATTACTACTACAGTTTGGTTACATTTTAGGGAAATAGGCTGAGTTGAAAACTTTTCAGCATGCCATCATAATAGTGATGAGTGTCTGGCCAGGATTTTTAAAAATCATGATGACAGTGTCTAACCAGCTTTGAGGAAGTGGTGATGATGATGTCTGGCCAACTTGCTGGAAGTGGTGATGATACAGCAAGTTGCATACTGCTTTTTGGAAATATCTATAGCTGATTTTTAAGGGTTTTTTGTGGTAGCACAATCTTACGTTTTCCAGACTAACTTAAGATCAAATTCAAGGGGATGAATAAAAAAACAATGTTATATCAAATATAAGCATGTTGTCTGTCCTATATTACTTTTTCTTTTTCTTTTTCTTTTTTTTCTTATAACAGTAGTTGTTTATATTTGCTTCTCCTAATTGTGAATTTATCAATATTTCTTGTTCTTTTTTTGCATGTGTGTTTGCTTGCTTTGAATAACTTTTGTTGTCTTTTTAACATTTTATTTATTTTGTTACCCAAGTGTGATTTTTTTTTTTTTTCCTCTCCATCTGAATAGTATTATTTATTTATTTGTTAATTCTCCTTGTCTTGTATCTTCTAATACTTGTTTCCATTCCCATGGACCAGTAGCTTTAGTGAGATTAATTTTTATCATGAAAATGCTTTCCAACTCAAAACAGCACATTTGTAGAATCATCTAATGTCTTATCTTCTACAGTCAACATCCAGGAGTTGTAAATGTTGTACTCTCTTTCAGCATTATTTCATTCCAGATTTTTGAACATACAGCTCCTTATTTACTCAAGAGTTCTGGTTTTAATATGTACTGCCTAAATATGTTAGTCTGACAGTTTATTCAGGCTAGAACTTTAACTTTTTTAACATTTTATTTTGACTGTTTAGTTTTCCAAGCATTTTCTGGTGGATCTGCCACCCAGCAAATAATTTTATCAAATTCTTAGAGTAAAAACTACCAATAATTCAAATTTGATTAAATCACTTCATTTATAATAGCTATCTCAGAATTTTAATCATTTTATCAGGAAATTAGCTAAATAAGTTTTGTTGCACTTTTTATATATATATATATATATATATATATATATATAGATGTTTTCTCTTTATTTTGAGCCATGATAAACTTTTGTGGAACTATACAAGTTCTGGAATAAAATAGGAAACTTCTAAAACAAAAAAAAAATTTTTATTAGAAATTCTCCCTTCCAATTCTAGAATATACTTTTCAGATGTTTTTTTTTTTGCTATTAACATTAACTTTCCCATTCTTTGCTTCTAACATTTGAAACTAATTCTTTCAGCTTTTCAGTTGGTAATTTTTAATTTTTTTTTTTAAATATATATTTATAAAATTTATGGAAGAACCAATTATTTTGAGGAGTTGTTTTAGTGTGTGATTATATATAATAAAATTAAATGAACATTTATTTTATCTCTACTCTTGATTTATGCTGAAGTTACATCCACTCTAAAGAAGACTTGTTAATAAAATGTATTTTCAGCCTTATGTTTTTTTTTTTGTTTTTATATATAGTATCACTATAGCAAATAATTTTCTAAATATATACTGTTAAACATAAGATACAATGAATGTCTATTATGTTTAATCATGAGCTGTTCTAAACATCGTATTTTGGCTTTAATTTCAGGTGAAAACAGACAAAAATTCTCCAGCATTCGGATAATTTTTTAAGTTGGTTCTGAGCTTTCAGCTCACATGAGCCGTCTTCAGAGAGGTTGCAAGGACGTTAAAATAAAAACATCCACCATCAAAGAACCAACTTAATAAAAAATTATTCAAATGTTGGAGAGTTTTTGTATTTATTTTCACCAGAAATTAAAGCCAAAATACAATGTTTAGAACGACTCATGATTAAACATAATAGACATTCATTGTCTCTTATATTTAACAGTGTATGTTTAGAATATATATATATATATATATATATATATGTGTGTGTGTGTGTTTACATCATAAGTTAATGTCTTTTAAAGAGAATTCAGTGTTGTAAGAAAAGTGATTTCTGAAAAATTGTTTCACTATTAAGTCTTCTACATAGTGGATGTAATCTCAAATTCTGAGGAGACATAAGGCAAGCAAAGATTGCATTTTATTACTGTGAACACTCAATCTCTTGGTTTTGCTTGCTTTTAAAACTTTAACTTCAAGAAATTCTCTGATTAACAATTTTTTTTTTTTTTTTTAAATCTCTCAAAACAATATTTGTTATATTTAAATTTCATAGAAGTCCTCATGTTTTACATGAAATAGGCTTTAAAATTTTTTTATATGCCATGCTACTTCTCTGGTGTATATTTGAGTGTATTTGTCTATAATACACTCAAAATATTTCTACTCTTGTAATAACAAAAATTTTTACTCTGTAATATCAGGAGTAGAAATATTTATGTTAAAGTAATCAAAGTGTAACAGTTGCTTAAAGAATGATGCATAATTTTAAGAGGGAATAAAGAGAAAATAAATGCAGTTAACATGCAATAACTATTAAATTCTTTAAATTATTGATTGATAAAATCTAAATATATCAGAAAATAGCATTAGAAAAAGATGCATGTTTGATAAAGATGATAATGAAATAATAGTAATGGATCAATAAAAATAATTTAAACGAATAAAAATCTAATAACTCTGAAATTGACATATTTTGGAATATCTAACATGGTATTTTTTTTAACAGGAGTAGAGGTTTATCCCTTGTTTCTTGTTTTTTCTAAAGTTTTCTCATTCTCTTTCACTCACAGTAGATCTTAGTGTCTTTATCACCTTGCTTGGGGTGAACTGATAAAACAATATATAACAGATACTTGATTCTGTCATCAATAAAACATTAATACTTGATTTTTATGTATAAAGAATTTATTATATTAAAAAATGGAGCATTAGATCATCAAGCCATTATTTTGAGGTTTAAAATTACTGTGAAAAGTTTTTTTTTTTTGGTGATGTGAGGTGGGTAATTTTAATATAAACTAAATCATATTATGGTAAATGAATTTCTTCAACAAAAATGTTATTCAGCTCCATAGAATTTCATTGGTTCTGATATTTTCTACTGTAAAAATATATGTATAGTAGTGATCTCGATCTCTCTCTCTCTCTCTCTCTCTATATATATATATATATATATATATATATATATATAATGTGGGTTGTTTTATCAAAAACATTTTAATGTTATCTTTCTTAGAGTAAATGACACAAATTAGAATTTCTAAATTTAATTTTTTTTTAAAAATCTTTGATAATATCAATAGTTTAATTTTTGAAGGTCATTGTAAACAAATAGTAAAACAAGGATGCATTTTCAGACCAGATTTATTCAACCTATACAATACTAAGAAAATTAGAAGACCTATTAGGATTTATTATTGGCAGACATAATCTTAAAATATACACACTGTATTGATGGCAAGCTCAGAAAGAAATTACCCAAATCTTGAAAGGTTTTGGCACATAAAAAAAACAATAATATTCAACTCATTAACTCTGTCTGGAGAATCTTTTCTATATGTGATGGTAACTATAATAAGCAGAAACATTGTAATTTATTTAACCATTGTCATAAAATTTTAGACACAGTGTATAACATTTTTATTGAATCTTGAATTTTGCGACACCCATTCCTTTCATCAGCCAAAGATGTAAATTGTTTTTATGCAAAAGTATAATACAAACTTGTAAACTGACAGTAATTCACAATTCTTAGAAAATGAAGAAAAAAACAGGTTTTTTTAATTCTACAAAATTAATTCTACATTAAGATGTCTAGTTGTTATTTATATTGAGCTATAGTTATATGGGACTAACTGAAATGCTTGTCATTTACAGTTGAGCCATATAATTGCAATGAAACGAACCTCCTGTTATCTGCAATTAACCTATTAGTGTCCAGGAAAGTCCTTATCAATGAAAGGTGAATCGAAGATCCTATACAAAATTAAAGTTCTCAGTACACCCAAGAAACACTTTCCACCAAAATGTTAGTCAGCTGGGCCAGGATCTCTACAGCACTCTCTCCTTATGTGTAGGGGAGAAAAATTGTATATTTCTACAGTATTAAACAGGTCTTAAACCTGTCAAAAAGTATTATTTGACAGGTTTTGATATAAAGTATTGTTTCTTTATATATTATATATATATATAATGTAAAATTTGAACATTATTTTTCATCGATACTTGTATTTGAGTAGATACTCAGTTTTTAATCAAACAGTATATTTATATATTTATTTTTACTGTCCTGGTTATTTACGATAAATTTTGTTACAAAAATGTGTGTTACTCAGAAGAATTCAAACCTGCAACCTCTATCAACATTTAAATATATAAATATACTGTTTGATTAAAAACGGAATATCTACTCAATTATGAGTATTGATTAAAAATAATGTTCAAACAAATAAATTAAATATGTCAGTTGTTAAAACCATTTTGTTAATCTTCAGGATTTTCCATTATTTATATATATATATATATATATATACACACACACACACACACACACATACATATCTTATGTAAATAAAATTAAATCTGCCAATATTAAATCCTGGTAGATATAGTTCTCTTAGAACCTTCAAGTTACTTTTATAAAATAAACACTTTATTCCATTACTTCTGTTACTGCAGTTTCTGTCTTTGCAATCCTATGATTCAATTATGAATGACAGAAATTTTTGCCACAGTTAACTTTTTTGTAGTAAAAAGTTGTTATATTAAAGACAATACAGGAAGTCATTCTGTTATCAGAATAATCTTGTTAGCATTAATATCTAAATTTATTTTCTTCCTTGTGTATATTTTTTCTTTGACAATTATATTTGTCTGTTAATGTTTTCTCTTAATGCCATGCCCTTTCAGAGCATGAGTATTCATAGCTCTCTCTCTCTACAGATGCCTTTTTTTATCTGTGGATTGCCATGCCATCTTGGAAAAGATTGTAGAATCATTTTCTGTTGCCTTCTTCTCCATGGTTTTAAAAACAAAATTGGTCTTTTCCTAGACTAGCTGCTGCCCAAGGCTTAGGGAGTCTAAACTATCATGTTGTTTAACCTGTAGCTGATGGGAGAAGATGGATTCAACCCTTTGTTTCCAAGGGCATTCGTGCAAAGTGAACACAACTAACTTGGCTGAAGTTTGACCTCAGCTTCATTTCCACCTTCGTGTCAATATACATTATATTATTAAAGTTAGGACATATAAGGTATGACCGACAAAAAAATAACTATTTTTTATTTTTTTCCTTACATTTTATTTGTTGCTTCTCCTTGTCTTAGAACCAAGACACAGCCAGCATTGGACCTGATACCCAAGAAAATAATTCAAATCCACCAACGCCATCAGAGAACCCACCTTCTGCTAACTCAACCTGGAACAACTGGCCCAATACTCCTAACTTACAGAATTCTGATATGCCTCGACCACACACAATTTCCTCTGCCTATGAGAAGACACATCAACGCCCTGCCCTCACGGAACAGATGTTTTTACCCCCTTCCTCATCCAGAGATATGCTGGACCAAATTGTGCAATCCAACGATCCAAGCCAACCTCACCCACAAGCCTCACAGTATGGCCACATCCGGATGGAACGACCTAAGAGTGCTGCATTGAGTGGTGGAGCAACCTCCCCTTATTCTCGACCCACTTCAGCTACTATCAACAAGATGCAACCTGTTTTGCCCCCCCTTGGCCCTAAACCAAAAAGCAGTAAAGCTGTTCCGCCACCAACAGTTCCAGGTTTGTTATTTTTTCTGTAGTTTTCTTCATTTTGGTATCTTTTAGAAATTCTTTTTTTCTTTTTTCTGTTATTGTATTATCCTGAATTATTCCTTTTTTTTTTTTTTTTTTTTTTTTTTACTGCAAGTCACATGACTATTATAACCACAGTTTTATTTGTAGATTTATAATTTAAAACAAAAATTAATCACTACCAAGAGATTTTTTCATTTTATTTTTGTGTTAAAAATGTTTTTGTTTTTTGTTTTTTTTTATTCTTCTTATTATAAAAAATGATTAATATTAAAATTCTACAAATTTCTCCCAATTGTTATCTTTGTAAATGGTTGAGATCCAATTTGACTGCTCAAAAATTTGTTTATATCCTCTGTCATTCTCTTTTGTACTCATCCAAAAATTTAAAATTGAAGAAATATGATGCCAAACAGAATCACCTAATTCAACATTTAAGTGATTGAATTAAATCTTTACTTATTTCACTGCTCCTTCTGTTCTCTTTTATTCATTTTTAGAGTTACTAAACGATTATTTTCATATTCTGAAATTGCATACTAATCAAACCTGGTTTAACAGTATGAACAAAATGTTTCCTACATTGTTTAATGTTGTTTTCTTTTATTACACAGGTTTAAATATTTTTCTTTTTTACATACTTTACATTTTTAAATTGTCTATGCTTTGTGTGTGTGTTTTCTAATAATGGTGAGAGTGAACTTTATTTCTATTTAAAGCACTATAAATTGCTTTCTCTTCTTTTACATAATGTTTGGTCTCATTCAATCAATTTTCTTTCTTGCTTTGATTTTAAAGGACAAATTTATAGTGTACACTCGCATTTTTTTTTATTACACAAAAAACTGTATTTATGATTTGTAAAATACAAAAGAATTTAAAATATTGTTTTTAAAATTCCTTTTATTGAGAAAATAAAAAGGTTTATCTACAATGATACTCATATCTTAGAAAACAAATGTTGACATTTTGAATAGTGTGAATTTAATCTATTGTATCTGAGAAACTATGTTAGGGAATCTATTAAATCTACTTTTTATATTCCAGCTAGTATTTTTTTTTTTTCATTGCATTTTTTATCAAAACTACAAAGACAACTGATATTAAGATGAGATATACAAGTGAAAAATCATATACTACTGCTTGTTCCTACATTAGGTAGTAAGCTGGTTAGCATATATATTACACCCTGCTGTTAACTCAGATAAATTCTATTCTAATGTAAGGAAAGACAAGAAAAAGATATCAGAAATGCTGGTTGGTTTTAGTGAGAAAAAGTGAAATGGAAAACCTTGTAAATTTTTAATCTTCTCATTTGTACCCTCTTACTATTTCAAATAATGATTATGATTGTTATAATATTTTGTTAAAGTTGTTTAGCTCAAATATTTAACAGTATAACAAGGGAATGTCCACAAGTGTTTCATAGTCATGGACCTTGTAAAGAGCCTATGACCCTAGTGGAATGAAAGGGGTTAATGTCAAATGTGAGCTAGGAATATGGCAGGGGAGGAAGAGAGATGGAGATCTTCTCTTTCTTTTCTTTTCCTATTGAGAGTCTGGCATACATGAAGAACATATTTGGGAAATACATATTATCAGAACCTTATCTGAAAGGTCCTCAAATCATTACATTAAACATTCATCAAAAAATTAAAATAAGAAAACCATGAAATTTGTATAAGTGCTGCCTTGATAATGACAGGATTCTCTAAAAAATGATTACAGTCGGCTTTTCTGCCACATTCAAAATGGATATGTTTAAGTTTTTATCATTTTGCACTAAGTGCTCATCATTTTCAACTGACATATGACCTGCCTTAAAACCTGTCAATCATTCAAAATACTGGATTCAGTCTGAAAAATATTTGACAAAAGCTTGACAAAACAATTCAAGGGGTCTCTGTAATAGATTAGCCAAACTTTGCAAATTTTTCTTTTTTTTCTTTTTTTTCTCTTTTTCTCCTCTTTTTTCTCTTTCTCTTTTTTCTCAATAGTACACCTATAGCATATATAGTCTAGAAACTTTCCTCACACACACACAAATATGCTGAAAAGTTATCAGCCCAATCAAGAAAGTGTTATTTCCTTCATGACTTGCCCGATAGAAAAACAAAAATCTCTATTTTTCAATCATTACTATTCTGATATCAGCTACAGGGTGCAGCAGAAATACCTGATCACCGATGGAATAATCCATTTTTCTTGTATTATTCTTTCACTGGTAATCAGTATTCAAACAGATGCATTGGCATTTATACTTCTACATGACAATATGTCCAAACCATGATGCTATCTGAAAAATAAATGGTAAGACATTAGCTAAATAAAGATACCACTGCCACTTGCCTAAGTTCACATGCACCACAGAGATAACAGCTTAAAAATGTGAGAGGTATTTCTATCACACCTTGTATAACAATGAAGAAAAGCATTGCTATGAAGTGAGATGATAGGAAAAAGTCAACAAGATCATCATGAAAACTGACATGAAATGGGAATTTCTTTAATTGATACTTTGTTCATCTTTGGGTTATGTGATGGGTTAGATAAATTGTTAATTTCACATTAAATTGTTATAAATTGTCATAATATAAATTGTTATAAATTGTTATAAATTGTCATTAAATTGTTAATTTCACATTAAATTGTTATAAATTGTCATTAAATTGTTATAAATTGTTAATTTCACATTAAATTGTTATAAATTGTCATAATATAAATTGTTATAAATTGTCATTAAATTGTTATAAATTGTTAATTTCACATTAACCAAAAAACTGTTGGTATCTTTGATGGGTACTTCTATCATCCTAACCTCAGATTCTAAATATATAAAATTATCAACTATATATCTCCCAATGTATTTAAAAACCTTGGGGTTGTATTCTGGAAGTGTGTACCCAGAGCTGGACAAAATTAAGGTCTGTTTTTTGTCATGAACTGTTGATGTCAAAGTGAACACTTCCTTTTGAGTTAAAGAATTGGAATTTTGACAGAGTACCAAACTTGTTTTTGATAGATAATAAGCCCTAACGTAAAACAAAGGGAATTGTATTCTGACCAACAATATTCATATTTAAATGGGGCACTACTTATTACAGATAAAAACAAACAGGTTATTTGGTTGTCAGTTTACTCTGATGAAATTTTTTCAAATAGAAAAACATGGACATTTTTTTTTTTTAAATTTTTTGTATCCTTTATTTTCAGGAATATCACTTGTAATTGAATGTTAAATATAGAATATTCTCTATATTTATCTATACCATGTATTCTGTTTTGATTTGCTAATACTTATTTTTCAAACAGATTTTGTCTTCTGGAAGGATGTCCCACTATCATGGCTTCTTCATAATTGCTAACATGCCAACTTTGCATTTTGGGATATTCTTATAGCACAGTTTTTAGTTTTTGTTTCTTTAATCCATATCTAACTGGTTTCATTTTACTTCGAGTAATAGCCAACTATTAAGCTACTTTTCAGTTTTCTATAAGGAACATTGAAACTGTTTAGCGAAATTTATATTATAGGGCCTTGGCTAGAATTGTCAGGTAGCCCTGGTCAAGCAAATTCATATTAGTGATACATTAAAATGTAATTATTTGTATGGCTGGCTGCTTGTATCCAAGTATTGTTTATTCAACACACACACAGTCAATCTGTGGTTTATACTGTAGTTAAACCTTAGTTAAAAATTCTTAGGAGAGAAAGGGTATAACCTGGCATGATCATTTCATTGAGGCCAGCATATTCAAAGTTTTAGTCATAATGTCTTATTTTATGCTAGAAGAACTAATAGCAGTTTCTAAACAGTCCCATCTACCCACTTTTACTCATAAGGCTTGGGTCGGCTCATGGTATGTTGTTCTGGCACTTTCAAATGGTGCTGCATATCCAGACCAATATTATCAAAAACTAAAAAGCATTAAAATAATGAAAAAAAATCTATGTAATGAGGAAAATATTTTTTCATCACTTTAGGCTATTTAAAAGCACAATCACTGGGCAGTGAGTTGGATTAAGATAAAAATAGTCTTTTACCTGTCCATTAACAGCTTTCATAGTGAAAGTGATAATGGCTTTCATAACAAGCTTTCCTTGCATAACAAGCTCATATTGTACAAGGTGTGAGTTTTTATCATCTGAAACTAACTCTTTGAGTTGATACAATTTGAAAACTGAAAAAGTAGTCCAACTAAAAATATTTGTAAAGAATAATAATGAAACACCTCAAAACTGCTAAATGTTGATTTTAAAATACGTGATTCTCTATAACAATATCTAAACCTTGGCCAGGCCTTTTCAGCTTTGTTATAATCAAAATATGCATTAAATCTGTATTTGAAATGTGTTTTTGCAGTAGTTATCTTTACAATCTTGGTCTTTTTGTAGTATTTCATCTAAGCAATTTTTTAAAAATACATAATTAGCCTTTTTTACAAAGAGGATCTAGGGAACAAATGGATATCCTTTTTTTTTTCTTTAAGTTTGTTTGGTAAGAATTTAAAAGTTTGAAAAATAGTAACTTTAAGAATTACTTTTATCCAAATTTTATCTTACTAATTTTTCCCATGGACATAGAAACAACTATTAAATATATTTTCATATAAGTTATGAAACTTGACTGAAAACGTAACTACCTGAGTTTAACTTGAGTTGTCACCCCTGTCATTAATAACCTAAATGATCCCACGGCAGCCATTATTCGAAAATGTCTGACAGAAATATTTAAAATACTTGAAGGTCAAGACATTTTAAAATAAAATTTAAATTAAGTTTTTTGTTTTTGCCTTACTGCTATTTTTCACCTTGTGAGACTGCAAAATGACTAAGGAAATGAAGCTGTTTGTATTATTTCAGAAATCTCCTTTATTCACAGTTCTCTTTGTAAAAATTTGGTCATTTATTTTCCAACAGTCACTATTTGACAAAATATATTTAAAATGTATCTTCATCGCACACATATTGGTTATTTTCCTTAGTAGCATTCCCCATAATTATTACCACTATCATAACAATAAGTTTCTTAACTGTTTAACCTTATCTGCCATATATTGACTCTTTATCCTTAAAAGCAATACAGTTATTCACTTACTGCATTTTCACATTTTGAACACAGCACATAAAATTACCTTTTCCCTCCTGTCTTCTAATAAGAACCTTTAATTCAAGTGTAACAGAAAGAAGTGTTTGAATAAATCTATAAAATAAAGGAATGTTTGCTTTTAATTAAAAAAAAAACTATAAAAAATAGTTCAAACAAATGAGGTAATATTTCATTTATATGGCCACACAACAGACAGATGACATAAGCTGAATATTTAAAAACAAATGATAAATTTATTGTTAACACTCAAAATAATGAATTAATTAAATTAAGTGCATTGTATACCAAATTATAACTAATAACATGTAAATTATCAATAAAAATGAAATATGCCCTTTTGTGATCAAAATTCTCATGCTACATAAGATCCTTAAGAAAGAAAATTATATATAAAATGCAGATAAAGAGAAAATACTTTTCTGAATAGTTTTCAAAGCAAAGTTCATGTTAACAATGAAGAATAGAACAATCACACCAGCAGAAGACTTTTCCTTGATGTGAGAGTGACTTTGATGTTCTTTTCTTGTCTGGTGATTGTCAATTTCCTTGTGTTGTTTTCCTTTCTGAACCATGTGTTCCAGCAGCAGATGATCATAGATTTGCTCAAATTAATTTCTGGGCACCCTTTTATTACCTGCAGGTAGGCTCTAAATTTACTCAGAATTTGGAGAGAAAACTATTGTTTCTTGATGAAAAATAAATAGTTTTCCCACAAACTGAAATCTACCAAAAATATTTTTTAAATTCAAAAATTAGGAGCCTAACACTGCATCTGCTTTTTCTCAGAAGAGCAGAGGATGCATGCTCAAGCAGCTAAAATTTCATATAACAGAAACAAATTTGTATACATTGCTTCATGACAACAAATCACATGTGTATAGTTGGTATGCTATGTTTTTCCTCTCACAAGAAAGTTGTTTTTAACCTTGACTTGTAAAACATTTTTTTAGATCATTCATAATGCACAAATACATCACATTGCATTTATGCTGGAATAAAAATACCAGAACAGTGCTAAGGATGTACATTAGCATCATTCTTTAGAATTGTATTTACCAAAATAAAGCCTTCGTAGTTTTATAGCAATTTCTAATGATAACGCTAGAAGCATAAATACAATATTGTATATCCATGATATCAGTGACTGTAAATATTTCATATTGGGTGATTAACACTTTCTAATATTAGGTTAATGTTTTTAAAAGATTTCTATCATTTTCAATAAAATCTTTTATTCCTATAAATTCATAGCATCATTATTTAATCATCAAAGTACTTTTCTTGCTTTCTAGTATAAAATGTTGCCTTTCTGCTAAATTATGTATTTCATCATAAGAAAATAATAGTTTTTGATAAATTCTACAAGGAAGAACAATTGACCAAAACAAATGGGGTTGCAGGAGTCAGCACAAGTGATCGTTTGAAGGTTACAGGTCTGGGTATATACCTATTATAGGAGTGGAGCATCTTCTATCCCAGTTCCATTTATATTTGCTGCACAAGGGCAGATATTGTCATGCAACAAAATCACAAATCAAATTTTTAACCCAGATAAAAATATTTTCTGTTCCAATGTGTCATTCTCAGTCAAACTAGTTGACATTTTGTAACATTGTACAAGTAATACTTTCTCAAGGTTTAACAATTTTAGATCGTGATGTTGAATGCAATCATGGATCTACACATAATTAGATTGATAAAGTATTCTTAGAAAGAAGCTGGCTAATATTGTAATTCTTGTGGTGCTTCTTGATGTTTAATGGCACTTCTGTTAGATAAATGGCATGTAAGTCTATGAATGAGTGGTTGTTGTGTAAGCTATATAACTTTCTTTAGAGATCTAATTATATCCATAATAGTTTTCAAAGTGGTTGTGACTATTTGTATGTTCTTTAGATGGGATAAATTGTTTGGAATAGTGAAGGTTAAGGAGTTGGGAGGTGGTATTATGTATCTGTTGTTTAATTTATTATTTTTTTTATTTTTTATTTTTTTGTTTTTGCTTTTTTTGTGGTTGTGTATTTTATGTGCCATTCTTTTTGCGTTGTGTATAAAGTGATATGGATATTGTAAATTTTGGAATGCATTTTCTATGTACGTTTCTTCTTTGGATTCAAAAACCTACAATATCCATATCACTTTATTCATAATGCAAAAAGACAGGCACATAAAATGCGCAACTACAACAAAAACATTATTCACAATCATAAATTAAACAATAACAGATACATAATACTACCTACCAACCCCATAATATCCACTGTCAAGAACAACTTATCCAATCTAAACAACATCCAAATAGTCACAACCACTCAAAAACTATTATGGATATAATCAGATCTAAAAAAAATAAAATTAAGTTAAAAAAAATAGCAAAACAATAACTCAGAAGTAAGCATATATAAAATAAGTTGCCAAAACTCTCCATCACCAGACATATTGTTTATTTACAGAAATGCACTGTCTTAATTAGGCAAATAAATTCATCAGCAGTCATTTTTTTTTTTTTTTTGTGAAAGGATATTTGCGCTTTAGTAAGAAAAAAAACATAGACAGAAAATGTCTGTTTTAGTAATATATTTTCTTTTGTAAATTTTAGAATAATTCTCACCCAAACCTTTGTTTCAAGAATTCCCAATTTTAGGACAACAAAAGTTTATGCAGTAAACAATTAATTTCTACAAGCATTTTTCTTCTTTTTTTTTTTTCTTTTTTGATAAATACATCTATGATTAATCATAGATGCCTGCAAATTTTTTTATGATATTCAATCAACATATAATAGAAAAAAACAACTTGAAAAAATTGAAGTCAAAATCATGAAACAAATTGTTCAGAATCTTTTTTTTTTTTTTTTTAATCTTTCATAAAAAATAAATAATCACATAAAATTTGTGTGTGTGCACTCAAATCATGAAGTTTTTAAGTTTGAGATGAGGCCTGTCTAATTGACTGGAGGTTTTAGTTTCTCATTTCTTTGTATTTAAAGGATGTTTCAATCAAATAAAAGAACCTTAGTTTCTTCAAATTTAGGGACTGTACTTTATTTTATCCACTCCACTTTTTCAACTACTCTCTCAATAACAAAATATCTTTACACCCATTTTGCTGACTAACAAAAATATACAGGTAGATAAATATTAGATGGGTAATATTTTCTTGTTTCTACCTGTTCACTGAGGCTTTTTTTTTTCGAAATATTTTAAGACTATTATGGCATTCGTATTTATTTGGTTTTTATGCTAATAAAATTTGGAGATTGTCTTGACCAGCTATAAAATTGGTTAAATATTGAAGATTTTTTTTTTTTTTTACATTGGAAAATTTAATGCATACAAACTTTAAAACAAAATAAAAAGTATTTAAACTATTTTAGACTATAAGAAAATACATCAAGTTGTGAAGAATATTTTAGTTTAAATTTCACTTGCATTTTTTTTTTTTTTTCCTTTATAGGCTATCAATGTGACTTTTGTGTGTGTGTCTCATTTTTTCTGCTGGAATATTCTCCAATTTTTAAATGTAACAGAAACACCTAAGCTGGGAATGTTTAGTCTAAGAATTCAATAAATTTACAAATTAAAAATTTTTTTTTTTTTTGTCTGCTACAATGATTCCACTTTTAATCAAGAACAAAACTTAAAACTTTTTTTTTATACACAGCACAAATCATTGCTTCTTCTCTCACTTTATAACTCAATTTATTGCATGACAATATTTTAGTTCACTTTTTACATCCACCAATCAAATGGTCCTCTTCTCGTACTTTTGTCATCTTCCATCTTGGATCTTCATTTTTTCCTCTTAGATATACAAAAGCTGATCTCAAAATCGTTAGTTGCATGTCTCATAGATTTCTTCTCTTTCTCATGTTCATTTTCCTTCATTGTTTTTTGCTCCCTTTGGAAGTCCATGTTTAGTCTCCCTCTCAGTCTTTCTAATGTTTCTCCTCTTTCCTTCCATATGCCCCACCCACTCCTTTCCAATACATAACCCTTCCTTTCTCTACAGCCTTCTTCTACATTTCATCAAACAATTCCCTCCCTTAATATGCTGCTAATCTTTTACAACCTGCTTTTATTTCACCTTTACACTAATTATATTCCTTTTGTTAACCTTTCCTTATTCATCACCGGTTGTTAGCATATCATCATGGCCATTCATTTTTCAACATTTTTGTAAAATATTCATGTATATATTTTTTTAAGTCTGCATGTGGAAATTTTGTTAATTTGTTTTTTATTATTCAAGCTAAATTTATTTGTAACAACTCACTAAATTTTTTTGATTTCTTTTTTGTTTTATCTGTTACTTTTTTGACTTGTTATATTCAAATTCATTTTTTTTGCAATGATCACTAATAAAAAACTTATTACTAGATTAGTCCTTTAAACTAGTGTAGAAATATGGGTTTTTTCCAATCTATTTTTCTGATTAGCCTGTTTTCTTTTTTTTTCGTCTTTTAATTTTTTTTAGTTTTTATTTTGAAGTTTTCACTTATTACTAAGCTTTAATAAATTTTAGAACTCTCTCGCTCACTCATCAGTTTTCATTGTACATTCTACATGTCTACAACTATCTTTCTCTCAAAAGCAAATACGCGGGACCGCCTCCTCAACTTCCTTGTCCAAGGTGAGTCTTCTGTAGAGTCTGAAATTGCCCTTCTCTGTCACTGCTGCACCATCAGTGGTGTGGGTTATTACACTTGGTTTGTAATCACTACCATTTTTTCCCTCTCAGAAGTGGACTTATTACTGTTTTTCCAGATTTTGAGTCAAAAACCACTCAAGCAACAGTACAAATAATTCAGGCCAACAAATAAATACTTAAGCATTCAAAGTGTGTCCATTTTAAAACAAAAGATAATTTAAAATCATCAAAAATGCTTAGTTTTCAATATATTGTTACTTATTTGAATTTTTTTTTCTCTCCAAAAGTCAAAGCAAAGATCAAAAATAAGAGCATTTTTAAATAAAATTTAAAATTCTGGGAGCCTGTCTAACATGTACTTTATTGGTTTTAGAGACAAATTGTCAAGAAGTTCTATATTCTGGCACAGAACTATTTTCCTCAAATAATTATTGACGTTATGAAAAACTCAGTCTTAAGTTAGAAAAATATCTTTTAAAGGAGAACATCATGTGAAAGACAATTATGGAAATATTAGTGGTTACAAAAAAAATAAATTAAAAAGTTAGAAATTAAAATTCATTATAACATAAGTTTTTATTATGTTTAGTAATTTAAAGTAAGGTGATAAAAAAATTGGTTTTAAAATGATAGGTCTTAAAATTTTAATTATAAACTTAAACTGATGATTTTGAGCTTGATATAATAGCTCTCAAAAATATGGATTTAACATCTCTATCATATGTTTTTTGTTTCTTTATGTGAATCAAATTCTCTTCATCACTCCCACTCCACCAAAAAAGTGAAACTGCATTTCAATGCATATTGCTCACATCCAAATAGACTGCAAAGAATACAAAAAAAATGTGCAACAAATACTATGATGTTTGGAACCTTAACATGCTTTTCAAATTTTAATTGCAATGTAATTCTTTTTATTAAAAAAATTTTTCCAAAAAGCAGAACATACTTTTCTGAAACTTTAGTTGATTTAAATAATTAATCTGATTTAAAATAAATATTATTTACTTTAAACTTAAAGTATTGCAGAAATACATATTTAATTCAACAGTAGCTGTTTTGATGTATTTGACAGACTGATGACAAATCTAATGTTGTTCTACAGAGACTTTATCTGATAAACATAACTGAAGAAAATGACATGAGTGCCTTTTTTTATATAATTTTTAAGTACTCAGTAATCTTAAACCTTTAGGAAAATATTCTCCATAATCTGTTTTTTTTTTTTTTTTGAAGTTTAGAAATATTGGTTTTAAATTTACTATAATTATCACTGTTATTTTTCGATAATGTTGTGCATTGTCCCCTGTACTTACAAAAATTGGAACATTTATACACATACAAAAAAAATTCTTAAAATATTCATGTTTGGTTTGCTTTTCCATTTATTAGTAAATATAGTTTTCACTTAATGATAATATCATTGAAAAGGAGCAAAATTAACACAGAACTTTTTAAAAGATTTAAAACTCAATAAATATTTCTAATAAAAGTTAAGAAAAAATGAAAATTTTTGTAAAAATTCATTATTCATTGAAAATATTTTTTTCTTAAAACAATAGTGCCTTTAATTTATCTTTAAAAGCAATTAAGTTTTCTAATTAAATAATGTAATAGTTTTATTGCATTATTTATTTTATGATTCAGAGCAGATTTTCTGTAAATGGTGTTTCTGTTTGACAAAAACAAACTGATTTAAATTCTCCAAGGAGTTCTTTTTTTAACTAATATAAATATGAAGAGGCAGATATTTTAATTACTCAAAATTTCATAAAACTAAGTGGGGGTGAAAAAAAATAAATTAAAAAAAGAATTTACCAAGACTTTAAAAAAAAAAAAAAAATCCTTTTTAAGGAAATAATTTATTTCTGAATAAGTCCTGAAAACTTAATTAAAATCCAACAGTTATTTGATTTTTTCAAGACTTTCCAAAACAATGTTTAACACCAAAAAAGACACCAAACTTTCCCGTACTAATTTTTAGTCCACCCACTGATGCAAGAATGATAAAATTTTAACCAAAATTTCTAACATGCTAGATTGGATTTTAAAATAATAAAAAATATTTTGGTCTTTTTAATAACAACCATTTTGACAATCAAACAATCAAATTTTTTTTTTTTTTAAATTTTGAGACTTTTTTCATCATGGTATGTTCTTTTATAGAAAGTGTTTGAGATACCTAATATATATATATATATATATATATATATATATATATATAGTCTATTTGGGCTGCAATCTTTCATTTAAACATATTTCATTAAAAATGACCAATAAGGAAGATTTTATTAATTTTTGATTTAATTTTTCCAGTATTCTTATATGAAGGAAACTTGTAAGAACACTGGGAAAATTAAATCAAAAACTAATAAAATCTTCCTTTTCAGTTGTTTTTAACAAAATATATATTTCGTATTACTGTAAACATTATTTTTTTAGTTGGCACACCTGAGATGCTGTCTTTTTCTTTTTCTTTCTTTTTTTAAACAGTGAAATTAATAACCACTGGCCTAGATTAAGAATTTATACTAAAAACAGATGGAAATTGACCCTGTATCCCCTTTTTCATAAAAGAAACCGTTTCTGTAGCCAAAATATGTCTTTTCTTTTGGCTATGGAGGTCAAGATGGTAGATGTTGATAAAGGTACATTTCAAGAACAGAAATGGTTTCCCAGATGGAAAAGATGATACAAAATCAATTCCTGTCAGAAATAATCTTTATTTAGTAGGACCTCTCAATCTAAGTTGGTCATTATTAATTTAACTATTTCAGAAAATACAAAAAACATGGATAGGAACTCAAATACATCTACCCACCAAAAATAATGGAAAAATAAAGTTAATTGGTTTTTATTTTGTTTGAGCTTCTCTATGTAATTAATATAAATTACTGTTTGTTAATGTCAAAATATTCTGAAATAAGGTCAACTGAACTTATGCCTTTCCAGAAAAGGAAAATAATTTTTTGAAACATTTGTAATATTTTTTGTTGTAAATAGTTGTAAAAACAGTTTTACCCAAAATGTATTTCATGGCACTTGATTAAAGACTTAAGGCTAAAAAAAAAAACAAAAAACCATTTGGCTGATAATCTGGAAAATTGGTAATTTTTCCATTGATGGCTGTTGCAGTAGTAGTCACTAAGCAAGTTGCCTTTCTTTTGTCTGTCTGCTTGCTCATATATATTTGTTTATAATTTACCTGATTTTTCTTTCTCAGATTTTATTCTCAATCAATTTACTAGTTGCTTTTCATAATTAATCTCCTTATTTACCTGACATCTCTTTCTTAGTGCTTATCTGGTAAAACCCTTGTGTGACTTTTATTCCTCTTACAACTAATACACACACACACACACACACATATATATATATATATATATATATATATATATCATTTTACATATATACTTTTTTACACATTTTTCTTGCAAACTTTATAATACAAAGTCAATTATTTTTTTTCTCAATTTTATTTCTATTTTAATATGAAAGACAACTTTTCCTCAATTAATTTTTCTAAATATTAAAACTTTTTTCTTTGGTAAAAAAAAAAAATAAAATTAGTTTTCTGTTTTCTTTTTGGGTAGAATTCTTGAAAAAAATTTTAATGAACCCCTTGAATTAGAAAATGATTTTAGTAAAATTAGTTCAATGAAAAAAAAAACAAAAACATAACCTTTTAAGTAGGAAGTACTTTGATAACATAACATTACTAACAACCATAAACATGCAATTAAAGCATTACATTACTTCCACATTTATTCCTAAATATATAGTTCATGAAGTGATGTTTAGTGCCAAAATTGTTTTTCAGTGGTTTTACTGATAGAATTTTTTTTGGCAAGCAGGTGTTTTATTGTAAAGTGTGCAATACCAGGGTGAATATATATATATATATAGTACAAGGAGTTTGTCTCTTTAACTGAGCAGGTTCATGCTGGCTTCGAAGCTTTGTGAGGACACTGTTATAATGTTCTCCCGAAACTTCGAAGTCAGCATAAATCTGCTCAGTACTTAACAAATTTCAGACTTGTTAGTTTCCATCTAGAAAATTTTAAGAAAATCATTATAAATGTGCATATGTAGATGTAAAAGATATAAAATTTTATTATATTATTACTTATATAGTGGCATTAATAAGTCTAATTTAATAATGAAAAGTACTGTTTCTTTGTTTTGTTTTTGTTTCATCTTTATCAATGCATTTAATTCAGTGGAAAACATTATTCAACAAAAAATTATCAAAATTTGGTTAATAACTGTCTGGCTACAAACTTAGTCTCCTGTATTCATAAGGTTATTGAATTCTAAATTAATGAAAGCAAGAGAAGCAGGAGGGAAATAGTGAGTAACCAACTCAATGAATTTGAATGAACAGATACCAAGAGAATAGTAAAGAATGTAAAGCAACTTTGAGCAGCAAAAGACAGATAGTAGGGAAGTCATGGTTATCCATATCCAAACATGCAAAATTATATAACTTTTTTTTGCTATTATTATTAATTCAACTGAGACTTCCATCAGTTTATGAATTTCTCAGGACAAAACTAAAAAATAAAATAATTCTGGAAGCTATTGCCATAAAATTAGTTGCATTAAAATTAATTTTAAAGTAAAATTTCATGCAGGTCAGTTCCCTTTTAGATGCCATCTTGTTTCTAAATTTATTATTGTGGTTTAGTCACTAGCAATTGTCTCTCTAAAATCATCAGTTTTCACTGAATGCTCTATAGTTTCAGTGAAAAATAAATATCCCATCTTAGTTAAGGTAATGATGAAGTTTGAATTTTGCTTACATTATTTTATAAGAATTTGTTTAAATTATGAATTTAAAAATGAAATGGCTGACCAGCTGGCTTCTTTCATTCTAGAGATAATGGACAAATCACATTGGCAGTTTCAGACCTTTAGTTGATTTGATTGTATCTTATGGTTAACTGTTGTGAAAAAAGGCATTTCTTATCTTAAAGCTTTCTTTTATACTAAATCTATTTAATATTGTTAAAATTTATTCCATATTTAGACTTTACTTGTCAACACAAACTGAAAATAGGTAATTATTCTGCATAAAACTTTCAATCAAAAATGAAAATATTAACTGAAAATAGTGTTTTTGTTTTTTAGCAAGGGATTTGTACTCTTAGATGCTTGTAATACACCATAACATCATCTGAATTATTATTTTTTTTATTTAATATTTGTAGGCCTTTCATTCATTTATTAAAACTTATTTCTCATAAAACAATAGATTCTTAAATTACCCTTTATTTTCTATCCTTAAAAAAAAGTTTAATGACAAGAGGAATTAAAGTTATCTTTCTGTGCATTTTTCTTCCTTACTTTTAATTCTCACCAGGACTTTTCTTTTGTTATTGGCCCATGCATTTTTATCGACTGATTTCCGCCGTTTTCTGCATTTTGTGTGCAAACACTTATGCAATGAGCTTTTTTTATTATTATTATTACTATTCACTTCAGACAAGAAGCTTTGTTCAGCTGGCTTAGTTACCTCCCTTCGCTCATATTTACTACTTCACATATTTGTGCGTGCAAACGCACAAATTCACTCACTCACTCACACACACACTTTCTCTCTCTCTCTCTCTTTCTCTCTCTCCTACGAACTACATCATCTTTTCCTCCTCTTCCATTTTTATTTTAAAGTGAATAATTGGTTGCTCAAATTTTGTTCAGTTCCACTCACATTTTTTTTATTCTATCAAATTCAAATATGAAGTTCAGTACACTCTTTTTCTCTTTGAAATTAACTGGTTTATATTAGCTTGTTATATATGTTTAGTATTTAAAGTACTGACATTCTAAAACTTTTCCAAGGAAAATAGTATAAAAGGAACAAATACTAAATAAAATGCTGTTAAGATTTTAAATGTATATGTTGGTAATAATTTTTAAAATTTGCTTTTTAATTTTAAACTTTTTTTAAAGCTTTTTAATACTTAATATATATGGTACTGAAGTATATACAGTAAAATTGCAATGTTTTTGTTTTAGTTTTTTTATTGGTTGAATGACTCTTACAAATTTTGTTCTGCACATGAGTGCTTCTATATATATATATATATATATATATATATATATATACACACACACACACACAGAGGGTGTGATGGATAAATTATCATTAAATTAAAAAAATGAAAATAAGACATCTCATTTTATAAAAGTAAATTGAAATACTAAAGAGTAAATTTATTCAATAAAACTGCCATTGGCTTCAACCACGGTCTCCAGGGTCAAGAGGGTGGTTGCTGGAAGGCCATGTGTCTGACAACAGAACTCTGCACACAAGCTGAACTCAGTCATGACTGTCAGACAATTTCTGCTATCACATCACCCCTTAATCTGGCAATCTAACTGCCCAGACTGCAACCCTATTGATCATTATGGGTGGGGTGCATTTGAATGAGGGTCCTTGTAATACCAAAGATGAAAGCAAAGGTTATGCAGCATTCACCAACTTAAACACGGAGACCATTCCGAAGAGTTGCAAGAGATTCCAAAGTCATCTTTAGGTCATGGTTTAAACTCATAGCAATTTTATTGAATAATTTTACTTTTTAGTATTTCAAGTTATTTTGATAAATGTGTGTTAAAATGATATGTCAGTTATTTTCATTTTTGCATAATTTAGATGACAATTTGTTCATTACGCCCTGTATATTACCACCAGCACTTAGTGTGCTGGTGGTAATAAAACAGTGCTCAATGTAGAATAAGAGCTAAAATTTATACTAATAAAAAATACATTTTTGTCCTTCACTGTTTGGTAAAATTGAATTTGTGCCAGACAATTTTCAAATGCATGACTCATTAGTATCAAAAGGTGAGGAACAAATGTATATTAGTAGTATACGTGTATATACTGCCAATTAAATGTTTACATTGTTGTTGTTACCTCTGATTCAGTTGTTTATATGATCACGCTTTCAGTGCATCTCCACCTCATTCACCATTCTATATGGTTGCCTACCCCACTCCCTTCTGTGTCCCCCTACACACACACACACACACACACACACTCTTATTTTTTTCATCCAGCTAGATACCAAGGACTGACTAGAGTTACTAATGAAAATCATCAATTTTTTTTTGTTTTAATTTGCATATAAATTCCATTAAGCTGAAACCATGTTGTTGAACATAGTTTACCAAAATCTGTCATTTTCTAGCCTTTAAAAAAAGGAGATTTAAAAAAAAAATAAAGATAAGAGATGGAGAAAGAAATATCAAAACAGTTTCCTAAAGAAAACTTTGATACATGAAAATGTATGAAAAGAGAGAAAAGATTTGATCAAACATGATGCATTTTGCTAATTTAAGACTTTATCAGATTTAAAACTAAAGAAATAAAAGTATGTATATGTGTATATTTGTGGATGTTTAAATAAAAAATGAAATTTATTACTTTAACTTTAAGCTGGCATTACCTATGAAAAAAGAGTGACTTTCAAAAAGTCATTAAGAATAAAAAGAATTTAACTTCAATCTGAAAAAAAGCTAAGATAATTTAAAATCTTTCAACTTGAACTAAAAAATGTATTAACTACTTTTTTGAAAGTCACTCTTTTTCATTCTTTTTTCATGGGAAATGCCAGTTTAGGGTAAAAGTAATAAATTTCATTTTTTATTTAAGCACCCATGAATACACACATACATGCCTTTATCTCTTTAGTTTTAAATCTGATAAAGCTTTAAGTTGGCAAAACGCATCATCTATTTGATCAAATCTTTTCTCTTTTCATGCAGCATTTTCATGCATCAAATTTTGAAATATATGATATATATAATCCCTACCATTATGACATTCTTTAAACCTCAACAGATTTTACTAGTTTTATCTGTACTTATTCTAACAAGCAAATGTAAAGAATATTAATATTATTTTAACATAAATTTTGATATAAAATCTTGTTTTTTATTTCTAAGTTTTCTTTTTTTGTTTAACAGAGTGTGGCACCTTGTTTGAAAGTAATTGATGTTCTTTGTCATCAATGATTTTTTTTTTTATGATCTTTATCTTTTAGAGAACAAATTCTTAGATTTTCCAGTTCATCATTGTGTGTCTCCATAAAAGTTAGAATGGGCAAAGATTTGAGCAACTAGTTGTTACAGTCAGCAATTAACTTTTTTGTTTGATATTTTTCCTATTTAAATCTTTACTTTTTTTATTAAATACATTTTTTTTTCTCACTTTCCCTCCAAAAACATGTATTTCATTTTACATCTGTTAATATTTTTCCTCAACTTGACTTGTTCTTTTCCAGTTTTCATTATTTTTTTTTTATTTAGACTTTATTTCATTTCTTTTTCAAAATTTTTTATTATATTTTATTTAGACTTTTTTCTTTTATCCAAAAGTGTGCTTAATTCTTACCTTTTTATATTTTTATTTAAGCTTCATAAATTACTTCTTTTCTCTTTTTGTCACTCCTCATTTTTTTCTCAATATATTTTTTTCTCTTTTGCACACCTCAAATTCAAATGACAATTTTTTTATTCACACAACTTCAAAATAATCACACTATTAAACATTTTAAAGCTACTCTTCACAGACTCTCAAGATATTTCCAACTGCTACAGACTTAGATTTTAAAAATTGCTTTCTTCACTTTTCTCTTTGAATGGTTCGATTATTTTCATAAATTTATTTTTCCTGTGCATCAACAGCAGCATGTATACATGTAGATTTGATTTTTACTCTGAATTTTTTTTTTCTTACTCACCTCACTTTTCCATTTTGAATCTCATTGAACTTTGTGGCTTGATCTTTATCTACACACAGTTGTGTACAGCCTGTACATATATTAAAAAACTTTATATACATGTGTGCGCATATTTTATTTATCTCTATAAATTAGAAACATCACTATTTTTTAAGTTTTCTTTTTTTGTTTAAGAGAAGGCATAGCATCATGCTACATGCCTTTTTTTATTTTTTTTTCCTTAAAATAGTACACATGTATTTCATTATAAATATTCTGAATCATTGTTGTTGTCAAATCTTTGTAAATTATCTTTAAATTTGGAGTGTCCCAAAATGAATATGCAAAAAAAGGGGGAGGGTATTGATTTTTCAAAATGTTTTTTTTTTTTTTTTTTTTCTCCCACATTTGGGTACCTCTTCTGTATGAAATACAAGCGTCACCGTTAATACTCCTGCAAGTGGGAATTTTTCAACTTATAAAATCATAGCATAGGTTTGATAAATTGGAACAAAATGTTGCGAAGAAAACTAAGTGTGCCATACCAAATAAGTACCGAGCGTGGAGAATTGAAAGAATTTATTTAACCATGCTGATGCTTGGAGTTTGGTACAGAGAAATATTTGAGATGCAAATGGAAACAATCATCTACAGATTTATAACAAGTGACAAAAGGACAATCTTATTATGTTTATATATTTTTATCAGATATGCTTAAAATTAACTTACTTAGAAAGAAGTGTATTCCTTTCAAAACACCTTTTAATTATTTTTATATTTGTGTTCATAAATTGAATAATTAATTTTCTTTATTGGATTCCCAAGCATTGATATTATACACTGAAGTCATTGGAGTTCTGCTCTAATACTGAAATTTAAATACTTCATAAATCATAAATAAAGATGCTTGCCAATATTTTTATTCCTAGATTAAACTAACAAGTTCAATGATGATAAAATGTGAGTGTGTGTGTGTGTGTGTATATATATAATAGTGGTATAAACTAATGGATATATATTCCACAGTAACTATAATAATAATAACAACTATACCTGTGTGTGATTTTAAAAAAAAATCTCTCAGCTTGTTTGAGTAAAAGCAGAAAAACTGAGATTTATATATATATATATATATATATATATATATATATATATATATGTCATCCAGAAACAGTCCTGTTTTGCTGTATTACAGCTCATCAGTACAGTTAGACATTCAATTGCTTCCAGCCAGAATTGAAACCCAACTGATTTGAGCTCCATCGAAGATTCTACCACTAAGCTATCAGTGCATGGTGAGGAAGGCAGATTTTAGCACGTTATATACACAATGTAAATACACGCCTGTAGCATTTGATGACTTTTTCTCTTATCAAAAAAGATGTTGTGTAATCTTTTTATCATATGGCTATAAAGTCAAGAAATAAAAGAAGCTGCTCTCATTTGAATTATGAAGTATTTATTAAGGTATGTGCAAACGTTTCCAGAAACTCCTATGGATTGTTAGATAATAGTGTCTAATATAAAAAGTGAAATCTATAAAACAATGTCTCTATTTAGATAATGCTTCTGCTAACAGTCATATAGGTAACTATATATAGTAACAGATGATGGAGATGAATTTGGAATAAAAGGTGCTTTTCATAAAATAAGCAAAGTATTAAAGTGCAACAAAATTTCTTTGGAAACAAAAAAAAACTGCTATGTAATATCTATCAGGGGATATGGGACACTTTTCTTCCAAATGAAGACTCAAAATAACAGATGTGGTTCTACAGACATTTGCTGAGAATACCATTGACTGAATATGTGAGTGATGAGGGAATTCTAAAGAAAATAGAAACTAGTCTATATATTTAAAATCAGAAAGAGGCTATTGAAATATGAGACACAGTATGAGAAAAATTTAATACTCACAGGATATATGAGAGGAAACAAGGTAAATGCATGTAACCTACCTAATGAGTTTGAGTAACGTGATGGCAGAGCTGGGATAGTAAAATTTTTTTTTTTTTTTAAATCATATCACCCCGAGCAAGGTGGTAACGCCACTGATGTGCAGGGGGCTACGTACTAGTGAAAAGATTGGAAAAGAGAAAGCCGGAAACCACATCCTAAACAGGGAACAAGGGATGAGCCTCTTAACCTGTTCAATAGACGTGGGTGGAGTGTGAACCGAGCGATAGATAGATCTATCTACTCCAATTGAAAAAAAAAAAAAACTAAGTGAGAAGATTGGAAAAGAGAAAGCTGGAAACCACATCCTAAACAGGGAACAAGTGATGAGCCTCTTAATCTGTTCAATAGACGTGGGTGGATGTTAAGAACAGGAATTAGTGGAGAGACATGGCATGTAAAAGAACAGTCACTCAATGCTGAATCGCTACAACTGCTGGCATTAATTTCTTTATATATTATGTCCTTTCAGATTGGGGCCAATCATGGCTTTCCACAACTTCTCATATTAGTACAAATATAAATTGACATTACATAAAGACTAAAGTGTTCTAGCATAATTGTGCAAACCTATTTGGTGTTTTGAAAAGTTTCCAGCCCCCACCAAAAATATAGTTTTAATTCTTGCATCCAAATATATGGTACTGGGAACTTTTGCACATACTTAAAACATATTATAATTCACAAAATTGGAGTAGCTTCTCATTATTTCTTTATTTTTACCATTATGTACTGAAAGATAAACTCAACCAGGTTAAAGAGAACATGTTAGTTTTACTTTTATTTTAAAATGGTTGACTAATTAGGATAATAGTAAGAATTGGAATAGAAGTCATGTAAAATTTAAAATTGGATGTTTTTTTTTTTTAAGGTTTTGCTAAGAGCTAAAATATTTTTTTTTGAACTTTTTTAGCCTCTATGTTGCTTGAATATTTAAGCTACAATTTTTTAAATTTGGTATGGCTGGGTCTGTTGTGGTGCAATGGATATCAGCTTAGAATGAGAAATCAGAAGTTAAATTTGAATTCCAGTTGAATTTGTTGCATTCACCTACACAATGCTCTTATGAATTCATCTCTGCTCCCTCCAGCTATGGGTGGAATAGCAGGATAAATTGGGTTCTTTAGCCTTGGTTGGCAACTAGTCTACCACAGATAGAAACTGCAAGCTACTGTGGGGGAAAATCTTCTGCCTAATCAGTCATGGATCGAAAAAGACATGATTGCTCAAGCGTGCAGATCATTATTTGTAAAATTTCTACAGCAGCAGTTTATATGCTAACATTTCAGAATTTAACTTAATGTGTTTTTTATTTTTTTTATATACGAAAGCCATTAGGGTGAATTTTTTTTTTTTTTTTTTTTTTTTTTCCTCCTTCTTTTTTCTCCTTCTTAAGGAGTTTATCAATTTTCTCAAGGGGGCAACTCTTGTTGAAATTGCTTTTCTTCCTTTCAATTTGAAATTTGTATTATTTCGTGTTGGTTGTTAACTAACTTTTCACTGACTTTGCCAGTTGCCAAATCCATACCATACACTTAAGTGTCAAACAAGCATGAGAATTGTAATCTTTCAAATTTATAAACCTGTTTCTATTCTTTCTTCCTTGCTGTTTATATTTTTGACCTGTTCATCTTGTCTGTTCTGAATAATTTCTCATGGTTTTCTTTTAATTTTGTCTTCAATAAGACTGCAAGTTTCAGTGATGCCTTGATCCTTTGTGTTTTGAATTTCTTTTTATTCCTTTTGCTCTTGACTAAATTCTTTGATTTCTTTGATATTGAAAGGGCTTCTGCTATTAGTAAATGCATTTTAGTATTGAAGGTGGAGCAAATCTAATAATTGTACTTTGTTTTTATCTTTATCTTAATTTAATTGGTATCTTGGTATCTTTTCAAACAAGACACTAAATCCACTAAAAACGCTAAGGGTTACAGGGTGTGGAAGAATTAGGAGCTGAAATATTAATGTGCTGAAAGAGAAAAGAGTAATCAGGAAGGGCTGTAAATAGTGATTAACATTGCATTAAAATTTTTGCAGATTAAAGTTGGCTGGAAAGCATGGAGCCGGAAGGGGTGTCCACAAGTGAGAAGTACAAGAAGAAAAAAAACTGTTAGCATAGAACTTACAGCTACACCTAGCTAATTAACTGTATATTGATGAGACCTTATCACTAATCTAGTACTGTGCTAAAATTCATGAAATCTAACATAGCAAAGAGCTTATTCGAACACTTACTATGAAAGTATTTATAGAAGACAGAGAGACAACCTTACAGTGGTGACTAAGTGGCTGAAGCTGAGCAGATCAGGACCGACAATATTGCTGATTCTTCTTGGGATCTTAATGAGCTCAAGGTAAATAAAGGGCACCAAGTGGCAGCAATATTCTAAGCTTGGATGAATGGTAGATTATAGATATGTAAGATATATTCTGGAGAGAAAAAAAAATGTCTCACCTGACACAATGAACCAACTTTCTTAGCAGCTGACCTAGCAGTGAATTCAATATAGTCTTTCCACTTCATGTCAGCCAAAAATGTTAGCCCGAGACAAATCACTTTCCTGGAGGTTAGCATCTTAAAATGAATGCACCATCTTTTGCCCCAGTTAACAGCCCTCTTGAAGTTGTTTTGGACACCAGCTGACATTTTGATCTTGTTAGATTAATCAGCCTTACTATCGAGGCAGGAATAAATGGTTGTGTCATCAACATACATACATACATATATATATATATATATATATATATATATAAGAGTAGTGTCATCAACATAATAATATTAACAACACCAGGTAGTGTCATCAACATATATATATATACCGAGTTGTGTCATCAACGTATATATATACGAGAGTGGTGTCATCAACATATATATATATACGAGTTGTGTCATCAACATATATACGCCTTACCAGGTTAGCGTATACTTTTATATATATATATACCAGGTTATGTCATCAACATATATATATATATATACGAGTTGTATCATCAACATATATATATATATATACGAGATATATAAATATACGCATTCTACCGAGAGTTGTGTCATCAACATATATATATATATATACCAGGTTATTAATAAATGTATATATATATATATATGAACATATTATCAACATATATATATATATACCGAGTTGTAATAAATATATATATATATATATATAATTATTATCATCCTTCGTATATATATATATATACCGGGTTATTATTAATAACATATATATATATATACCCGAGTTGTGTCATCAACATATATATATATATACCGAGTTGTGTCATCAACATATATATATATATACGGTTGTGTCATCAACATATATATATATATACCGAGTTGTGTCATCAACATATATATATATATATATATACAGTTGTGTCATATTTATATATATATATATATATACAGTTATTATATGTATATATATATATATACAGTTATATATATATATATATACGGGATTGTGTCATCAACATATATATATATATACGAGTTGTGTCATCAACATATATATATATATACCGAGTTGTGTCATCAACTTATATATATATATATACGGTTGTGTCATCAACATATATATATATATACCGAGTTGTGTCATCAACATATATATATATATACCGGTTATGTCATCAACATATATATATATATACCGAGTTATTATCATCAACATATATATATATACCGAGTTTATTATCATCATATATATATATATACCGAGTTGTGTCATCAACATATATATATATATACCGAGTTGTGTCATCAACATATATATATATATATATGCAGTTATAAATCAACATATATATATATGCTGGTGTGTCACATCAACATATATATATATACCGAGTTGTGTGTCATCAACACATATATATATATATACAGTTGTGTCATCAACATGTAACATATATACCGAGTTGTGTCATCCCAGCATATATATATATACAGTTGTGTCATCAGGAAGGTCATTAATGAAAACTTTCATTTCCCGATTTGATAGGAAAGACTTGGAGACATCATAATTTTTCAGCTTGTGGAGTATACCTGTATGCCAGAATTTGTCAAAGGCTTTCAAAATGTCCATTGCTACAACCCGGGTTTCACTATTTTTAACTAGAGCACAATACTGTTTCTGCAATTATCATCAGTAGATCAGCATTTAACTCAGAAAAAAAATGAAAGCCATATTGCTTGTCTAAAAATAGGCTCTGTGATGAGTGAAGAACCAATTCACCATTGATAAGTGCTTCTAGGAGTTTTCCCCAAATAGAGGTAGAAGGCTAAAGGTTTAATAGTTTGAAGAGTTGGATAGCTCACGAAGGTTCTTAAAAACTGAAACAACAGATGACTTCCAAAAAGCAGGAGGTATTTTTATGCAGAGAGAACAGGAGCCAGTTTAGGAGCACACTTCTTAATGATTATTACAGGTCTACATGCTTTTGTAGGGTATCTAGGTTAAAGATTATACCAGAAACCATGAAAAGGATTATATGCATATTACCCAATAAAGACTCAGTTAGGCAGCTATATTCCAAATGTGTCAAGAGTAAAGTTTGAGATTTTGCAGGCAAAATATTCAGCATTTATTACCTCTTTGATACAAGGAAAAAAAATTTCCAATATTCTTATGTATTTCTTCTCTTTTTAAAAAGATCAAAATATGACTGAATTAGTTGAACACTCCCTATTTGCTTTTAATCAATAACTATTTGAATCTGCTAATTTCATGTCCTTTGCCAATGGACAAATAATAATGAGATTTTTTCATATATTTATTAGGCTGTCTTCAGCTTTGTTTTGTAGACAGTATTTTGGTTTATACAACTGAAAAAGACCAGAGAATATATACTGACTTTTGTGTACTTTAAAAGTCACTTAGTACTTTTACTTTACCACTTTCTCAGCAATAAAAACAAAGAAATACATATGATGGTCTCTTGTTAATAGCAACTTACATATAAGACCTCATTGTACTATTTGTACATATCTCCACCTGCAAATGCATTAAACTACAAAAACAATCCTTACTATAATATGAGAGCTGTCCACCTGTCTGAAGCCAGGAGGAGATAATTAGAAATTAGTGGAGTTAAGTCCTTTAACATTTGAGTGTTAGTCAAGATGATCACCATCAGGATATGTCAGCCTGTACTGACATCATATTCATACACACACACACACACACACACACCAACAACCACATACTTTTTTCTCCGTCACTGTCTTAGTCAGTTTCTTACAATTGATGACATTTCAAGAGACACATACACCAATAAATAAATAAGTAGTGATTGAAAATAGAGCAAGTATTGTAGTATTTAAAATAAGCTAATATTGGAATTAGACAATAATGGAGGGTGTGCAGCTGTTTTTTTGTTTTTTTTTGTTTTTTTGGGGTTTTTTTTTTTCCAAATTGGGTACAACATACAAAGGGTAGAGGTTGGCCCAATTGTATAAGTAATAATAATTATTGCAATAACTTTTATTGCAAATTTAAATTAAAATACGTTTAATTAACAGTAAAATTTATAATATTGTTACTTCATTTTGTATCATGGACTGCTTTTAAAAAAGCCAACAGGTTTGTGGGTGGTGTGTGTGTGTATATATATATATATATATATATATATATATACACACTGTCGGCCATTATTATTTGGTCACCCCAGTTTTTTTAAAAGAAATGATGTATTTCATACTATTTTTAGTATTTATTGCCAAATAAAAATAGAATGGTTTTTTTGTTATTACTTTGCAAAATTTTACAAGGCAAGGAAGCAAAGATGGACTCGTCTGAATCACTCTAAATTTTCTTCATTCTTTTATTGATGAATCTGTAATATAGGTAATTATTAAATATTTATAAATTCATTTGATGCACAGATTATTGTGCAGTATTAGCAAAAGAACCATTCTATTTTCATTTACTATTATTCACTTGGCAATAAATACTAAAAAATAGTATGAAATACATCATTCTTTTTAAAACGCTAGGGTAGCCTAATAATTATGGCAGGTAGTGTGTGTGTGTGTGTGTGCGCGCATACATGCATACATATATATATATATATTAATCTGGATTAAGCTATACTATTTAAAAACAACAAATAAGACCTCGTTGCAGGGTTTGTTTGTTTTTTATGAATTCTTTAAAATCTCAACCAATTATTGATCTTCTTACTAAATGCATAACTTCATTTTAAAGGAATTTCTTTTGTATTAAAAAAAAATCTAGTACTTTGACATTATTCACTGGTACTTGTTTGACTTGGTTGCTCTGAACAACTTTCCCAAATTAATTACCCTTATTTAACTTATTCTCTGATCATATATCTGATTCTTTTAAGGAAGTTTACTGGGAAAGGGTCTAAAGCAGGCATGGAAATATCAGAGAATGCTTACATGTATGAAGAAGTAGAATTTACTCCACTCTCCCATGAGATTAAATAGTTTTAGAATATATAGTATTATGATCATAGTAATATATTTTATATGCCTGTAATCTACATCATATGTTTTATATAAATTCAATTTATAGAAATTATGATTCGTAATATTATACACTGTTGTATAATGGATGGAGAATGTTTGTACTCCTTGACGAAATTAATGTTAAAGGTTTTCGGTACAATAAATAATTATAGTCACAGTTTGGTCAGTATACATTCTGGTTTTTATGTTTGCAGTTTCTAACCTCTGAGGAATTCTAAACCAAACCCTTTATTCAATCTACAGGTATAGATAGTTCTCCTTCCACTATCCATGCTTGAGGAAATCTTGTATTATCTTACTAGTTTTTATCCTTGTTATGTCCCTTGTAAGTATAAAGGACTATTTGTGCTACCTGACCCAAGGATTGGACACACAGCCATCAGGTAACTAGATCTGCTTAATCAATGCTTTTCATTCTCTAAGACATGTGTCTCTTAGGGATTGAATAAAGGGTTTGGTTCAAAATATCCAAAAGGTTACCAACTATGATTGCTGAAAAAGACCAGGATAAGGATATTGGTCTGACTAAATTGGTGTATATGAATAATTCTACACCTCAAAAATTCAGACCAAAATTTGTTTTAGTTTTGGAGTATGATAATATCAACAATGATGCATTTTTCCCTACCTTGAAAAAATTTGATTAAATTTAAGAACTTTCATAATTTAAATTTTTGCCAATCCAAAAAAAGAGAATGTAATTAAATACTGCAAAAACTGAATTTTGAACTATATTATTTAATAAAAAATACTTTCAGAATTGTGGAATAATTGTAGTATGAGCTTCAATATTCTAAAAGAAAAATTAAGCAAATGTAAATTAAGTGAATGTAATCCCAATTAATTGTTAACTGTCTGTTTGTATTGTGGGGTGTTTGAACATCCCCTCAAAATATTTTTCCTTAAATGGTAAGTAGCATTTTCATGACTAATCAAGTAGCATCCCAAAACTGTCAGGAAACTACAAGGACTTTCTGGTTTTAGTCATATTTCTATAAAATAAAACAAAACCTTTTTTGCATATCTGAATTTTTTAAACTTACAAATTCATTTTTTTTAATATTGACTTTTTAATTCAATTTTTCAAAATAAAACTTGATTTATTTTCAATGATCCTATAAAATCCAGAAAGAATGCTCTAGACCCATAGTTTTCTATATTCTTTTATCCATGGACCACATTTACTCCTTTTTATTGGGGGGGGGGGGGGGGTGACCCATATCCATTCAAGTAAAAAAAGCCTATTTTATTTTCTACTAATAGATGATTTTAGGAATTGAATTAATGTATGCTTTATTTTGAAGTAACACTAATTTAATGAAAATGAACTTGTATTTAACAATTAAATTCTATGGAACATTTATGTACCCTAGTAAAATAACTCATAATAAATCATTTTAAAATAATTAACAAAGTCATTAATTAATTTTTTAAAAAGTACAGATTTATTCAATGTGATCCCTGTGGTTGATGCTTTGCTGTGTGATTTTTTTTTTTATTTATCTCAATCAATCACCCCTTTTCACAATGCTGTGTCTATTATATTAATTAATATTAATATTTTATTAATATTTAAAATTGATATTATTATTTATTATTATTTATTATTAAAATATTAAATTAATTTATTAGGTTGTTACAAAAATAATGGCTGATTTTGGAAACATAATTTTGTTCTTAAAAAATTAACTGTAGAAATGTTGAAATTAGTCAAAATACCAGCATTGAGTATCTATGCAACTGTGTCATTGATCAACAAGATTATTTATTCATGTTGATAAAGTTATTGGCTGTGATGCAACAAAATCTTTGTCCTGTTTTCTGCTAGTTTTTTTTTTTTCTGGTTTTAGTATTTTAATTTGATGTAGAAACTGCAATTCTCAGTTTTAACAACTGTTTCAAACTAAAATTTCTCTATGGTTCACTAAAATATCACTTTGGACCCCTAGTAATGTTACATGGAGACCCAACTGAGAACCACTGCTCTAGACAGTAAATAAAGAAAAACAAATAAATGATATATCTATAATATTTTAAATGAAGTGTTTGAATATCCCATGGTATTAATGCTGTGATATTGCCCCATAGTACTATTTGACAGTTAAGAACAAGTGAATGTAAATAATTTGATAATTTATATCATTTAAAAATGTAAATTTAATTTTCTTACTTTATAATTCATATTATTTGGTAAATAAAATTATCTAAATATTTAAAGTTTTTTTTTATTTTACTGAAGTTGACTAATTAAAGTTTGCCACACATTTATATGCATTTTATTGACTAAACAATTAAAAATTAAATTGTCTAAAACCTTTTGTGCTTCAAATAATGCATGAGCTATAATACCAGTTTCTTGATATAGAGACTTGCTTTTCTCTCTCTGCATTAGATTTTTGGGTAAAAAACAAAAAAAAATTGAGCTCTTTTGGCTGTTACATGAAAGCATTGCTTAAGAATGCAATATTTTGCAAAGTCATGGGAGACAGCTTTTAAAAGATTGCTAGAATTTGATGCATCTTGGAGTATTAGTTTAAGATACACAAATTGATAATTATATCTTTTGTATTTTGTTTGTAGCCTCTGATATGAAAAAGTTCAATATTGTATATTCTACTTGCAATTTAAATCCAGGCACACACATATATATATATATATATATATATATATATATAATGTGTGTGTGTTATATTTTTCTTTGCTGTCTTTCAACATTGGAGGCTACAAAATTGATATTTCTAATGTTTTAATTACAACAATTTAAAACAACTGTCCAAAATTAAACTTCTTTTTTTCCTGTAAATGTTCAATTCAGAATAAAATCTGCTTTTGTTAAAATTACCATTAAGAATTAATATCAATAATTAATTAACTGCATGAAATAAGATTAATTTTTTTATATACATAATTACACAAAGTTTAAATATTATTGATACTGTATTTTTTTTTTTTTTTTTTTTTTTTTAGCATCTGAAATATTTTTGAATAGTATTAAAGAGTGATTTTTTTAACACCTTCCAATCACTGGTTACAAAACCTTGGTATGACATTAAAAAATTCAACAGTAAAAATGGCACCATTCATGAACGGCTTCAAAGATTGAAAAATTTTCTACTCCATACAGTGGTGCCAAACATGGAATCCAGTCAACAGTATTGGACAGAATCTTGTCTACTTCTACTTAGCATGCTCTCTTCAGCATTTTGGCTGGGATCTAAGTGTAGTATATGTTCTTTCCCCATTTAAGATTGTTAGGTACCAGAGATTCCAACCCGGCAGTAACATCTTCCTCATTGCACAAAGAAGTGGGATCTGTGAAATATCGATGTCAGTGTGACAGTGCTTGCAGGGACAACACAACTTTTGACCCATATGTATATAAAAATATTTTAAATAAACATATTGTTTATTTGAATTTTCTCTATATTATAGGTATTTTAAGAGGAAAGTAACATTTTAACTCTGTTTATTTTGCATATTCTTTTATTATAAAATTAAAACAAACTTGTGACTCTTGAGCCATTCTGCCATGGCCATGGTTTCATTTTTATTTTGAGCAGAGCACAACATCTGTTTTACAATTCAGAAAAATCCTATTTTGAATCCAAAAAAAAAAAAAATGCATAAAAATGGTTGTCATTACATTACTACTTTAGATATGCACTTTATCTTTTTTTTAAATCAAATTTAATTTTTTTACACTAGCTATTAATTCCTCTTCATGTGCGTATTTGGGCTTTTTTCATAAAGGATAATGCAGAAATTGTGAGTTGATGTGAAATGTTTTAGCTTTTGATGTTTGCGATAAAAACATGTTTTTGTTTTTTACTAACATGTAAGTTTTTCTTTTAATGAAAGAAAGATAGATTTTTAAATTTTATTTGTAATTTTAAAAAAATTTTGGATATTCAAATGTTTAATGGAATTAAAAAAAATTAATAGCTATTAAAAAAAATTTTCAACCCAGTTATTTCAATATATGTATATCTTGCAGTATTCTCTGAGAATTTCTAATTTTCAGAAGTTTCTCTACACTTTCATTAAATAACTATACAGAAAAATAGTCACTTGTTTAGTTTATCCTATGAGATTTGAAGGCTTACGGTTATATCACATTGAATCACCAGCTCTTGTATGATCCCTGAAGTTAAACAACATCTAACTTGGTCAGTATCTAGTTGGATGACTACTTAAGAATACCACATGCTGTAAATTTAGATGTGTTGGTGATAACAGCTTAAAATTGGAAAGCTGAGTTTAAATTCCAGTTGGGTTCATTATAGTTATTTATGCATAAATAGCTTTTTACAGTTTAGAATATAGCTGATCCATATTTACCCACCCCTAAGCTAAATAAATGCTTATAGACTCAAATATAATAAATAAATGATTTTGATATTAAATAACACAATATGGATTTGTCCATATTCTGAGATGAGGTAGTATTTACACTATTTACTTTATTTGGACTATTGTTCTCATCTTTGTTGCCATTTGTATGACATTTTGGCCATTGTACGCTCAGGCCTTCTTCGGGTACTAAGAATTTCAAATCGAACCCTTCATTACAATCATTGGGGTATATCATTCTCATTCCTTGCACAAAGCCTCTTTTGGTTGTCATGAGTTATCTCTCTCTAACCGGACTCTTTAAGTTACTTGTTTACCACTGCTGTAGATATTTATAGACATTGGTAAGTTCCAGAAACTTGACTAAAAGAGTTGTGAGTTCAATACCAGGCTACAGCAGTGGTGGACAAGTAACTTAGTGAGTCTGGTTAGAGGAACATAACTCATGAATATAAAAAGGAATGTGAATGATATACCCAAGTGATTGTAATAAAGGGTTCAATTCAAAATTCCTAGCACCTGAAGAAGGCCGGAGTGTACAACAGCCAAAACATCATACAAATGGCAACAAAGGTGAGGACAATAATCTGAATAATGTAAATAGTGTACAATATAGGTTGTTATAAGAAACTAAACAGACCCTATAAAAATGTTGGTTTTTGATGGATTATCAACCCTTTGTTGCAGGTTATTTAAAGCCAGAAAATGTTTTTAGATTATAATGGTTTAATGATACAACCTCTATTAATTAATCTATACATGGGGAGGGAAGAGGTGGATTCATACTTTTCCTGAGGGTATTTGTGCATAAGTAAATATAACAAACCTAACTGAAATTGGAACTTGGCACCTCGGTTAGAAATTCAGAACCATTACAGCACCTGTTATTCCAAGCAATCACTCAGCTAGGTACTGACCGTACTTGATGTTACTTCGGGGATTATGCAGGAACTGATGTTTCAATGTTATATGGCCATAAATCCCAAGTTATGATAACTAAAATCAATTATCTGGTCCATGTACCAGTATTGTTGATAAATCGCTTCCTTGATTTAAGAGAGTATCAAGGACTTTTCCTTGATGAAGTGAACATGCACAACCTCAGTCAGGCACTGAACTTTGACAATTTTATTATCCATGCAGATAGCAAGTGAGTTATTTCACAATTCTATTTCATACACACATAGAACTTGAGAGAGCTTGGTTCATACCTTCTCCAAGGTTATTAGTGCTAAATGAACACCAGTCTGGCTGTAATAACAGATTCTTAGAAATATTCTTAATATCCTCAATGTATAAACAGTAAATGAAGAATGATCCAAACAAAGTCAAGATTTAGTTTGATTTACACCGACTTCAGTTATTGACTTTCTCTTGTCTCTTCTAGCAATGGTAATATTAGCTGTTTCCTCATAAGGAAACATTCAGCATTCACTGATCAAGCAGCCAGTGCTATTTTTGAAATTTACAAATAAAATCTTTCTATTAAAACAATTTTTCAGGAAAATAGTTTTCTTAAGTCAAGTAAATGTTATCGCTTTGAGATACATTTGATATCAATTTTAGTTGTTGCTGCTGTTGAAAGTCCTCAAGAGATGTGGTTTCTGTTATCTGGTACAATTCATTTTGTTATTCTGTAGCACCAGTCTATGAGGTTCAAAGGACAGTCCTTACTAAGACCTACATGTTTCATTTGCACAAAGCCATTTTTAACCATTGATCTGAATAAGCAGTTTTATACAGTTTGCAGTTTAGATATTTCTGAATGAGTTTGACATGTATGGCATTCATATGAAAACCTTGATCTGATTAGGCTATTTAAGAACATAAGTCTTTTAAGTTAATTTTTTTAGTGTTGTTGAAAACCTCCCTGGCACAGCCTATTCTATTTTTAAATTTCTTTGTCTCTTTTTCTAAATTTGTTCAGGCTTACATCAAATTGAAACACCAGTTCTCATACAATCACTGAAGTTAAGCAATGTTGAGCTTGGTCAGTACTTAGATGGTGACCACTTGAAAATACCAAGTGCTGTAAGCTTGGCTATGCAGGTGGTATAATGAATAATGGTTCAGAATTGTTAATCAGAGAGCAGAGTTCCAATTTCATTTGGCTTCATTATATTCAGTTGTGCACAAATACCCTTGAGGAAAAGTATGAATTCATCTCTTCTCTTTCCAGCTATTGATCAATGCATAAGACTTTTATCACTAAGCCATTATCCCAAAAAAGAAATTCTTACAATGAAAAAATCCTGGGTTTAAATAACCTGTAATGTGTTTAGCCATAGAAAATGAATCAACCAACAAATCAAATAAATCTGTTCAAACTGATCCATACACTGAGATATTTAAAGTGTTTTGTAATTCCACATCCTGAATTTTTGTGAGGGATTCTGGATAAATGTCGTCAGTGCTTTCATTTTATTCTAGATGATAGTTTCTGTTTTAGAAAGGTTTTGCTTGAATCCTATTTCAAGCAACACATGCAATCTTACATATTCATTGAAACAACAGAAATGCAGTTGTATTTAAGTTCATTACTAAACTCTTTTTACCAAGTTTTTGGAACCCTTATAAGGTTACATTTGGCCAATTTTGGTTTTCATTTATTTTTGTGGCCTTGTTTTCTACTTAAACCATTGACTCTAAATTTTTTTCAAATTAAATTTATTGCTAAATATTGCTTCTTTTTTTCTTTTCTTTTTTTTTTTTTTTTTTTTTTTTTTTTTTTTTTTTGTGCGTGCATGCTTCTTTATCACCCACTGTCATTGAATTTTGAAAATAAATTCACGCCAAAATATTATACAATTTCTTCTCCATTTTCTCCTGATATTGAAGATACATTTAACTTACTCTTTGCTGTATTAGGAGCAACAGAAAGGCTCAGTTTTTTGTTTTTTTTTGTTGTTTTTTTGTCATCATCCCACCCCAAGAAAGGCAATAAAGCCACTAAGATGTAGAGGATTTATGGAGAATGAAAGTTTGAGGGAAAAAAATATTAAGAAGAGGGAACAGGATTCAGACGAAAGATGACAATTGACATTGCCTTTACATTTTTGAAAATCAAAGTTGACTGGAGAGCAAGGTACTGGAAGAGAGTTCCACAAGCAAGAAGTATAAGAGAAGCAGTTAGTATAGAATTTATGGTTACACCTAGTAATTTAAATGCAAAAGACCTAGATGCTAATTCAGTACTGTTTAAATTCATGAAGTCAAGGTACCAAAGAACCCCCCCCCCCACTCCCCAAACAATTATCATGAAAATATTTCTAGAAAAGGCACAGGGAAGCTACATTACCTTAGTGGGGAAAAGTAACTGAATCAGATGTCAGAACTGATAACATTGCCGATACTTTTCAGGATTTTATCAAGAATATCTAGCTATGTAAGAAACACTAGAGATGTGGTAGCCATATTCAATGCATGGATGAATGGTGGTTTGCCATGTTAAACAAACAGAAATTTGGTGGACTTTGAATACAAGCCAAGGAATTTAATAAAAATGTTGTCCATTTACAACCATTCTCATCCTGATTATAGATATATAATGATGGTTGTGGGAGGAGGTGTGGTATGTAGTTGAACCTACTTTTACTGATAAATGAGCCTCCTTAGCTGATTTCATTTTCTAGGATAAAACCAGAAAATGAAATACATGGACATGCAGAAAGAACATTCAAAAAGGAATTCTTCAAACTTTATTTTGTAACTGAGAATAGGCAACTTCATAAAAATACAAAGAAATTTGATGTATAGTAATTTAATGGTTGGAGGGTTGACACTTAGTGTTTTAGTTACTTAGTAGTTTTCTTTTTTTGATGGGGTTGGTGTATAATTGTTAATGTTGATATATCTTTAAAAATGTTAAAGCTATTCCTTTAAATAATCTTTCAATATGTACACAATGAAGAGATGATTTATCCTAATCTGCTTTGTATAAACAACCAAAAAAGAAAAAAAAATGGCTGGTGAGAAGTGATATTTTCTGGTACTCCTAATTTTTTTTTACCTCCCCCCACTCTTATTTTATAAATCTGACCATAATTTCTTTAATTCATATAATTATTTTTTGCTCGTTTATTACAGTAATTTTCATTTTCCTAGAAGTCACCTCTTTGTTTTTGTTTGTAAATTCAGTTTCCATTTCTTTCCACTTAGTTTTGCTTGTTTGAGCTGAGTGAAAACTAAAGCACTATTTCATTCTTGTTTTTAGGCGGTCATCAGCCGACCTATGTGAACATGACTGATTTGGCACACATGGCCGCCGAGAAACAACGCAAACAAGAGCAGAGACGAGAAGAACGCGATTCGAAGTTGATGAGCAAGTCCCAAACACAGTCACCAAGTGAGCCAACAAAAGAGACGAAAGAACAAAAATCTCAGGTGCTCTCCACCTTGTTTCAACCCCACCTGCTTTCAATCCAACTGTGTTAAATGTTGATCCCCACCAAAGTTTTTCCCCTCCCAACTTTAACCTCTGAATTTTTTTTTTTTCCAGGTTATACTTTTAATTTCAGGCTAAACCTATCAGTCAATCTTTAAGAGGTTTCAATTGTTAAATCCCAGGAGTCCTGACCAAATTGTTGGGAAATGTAAATATGTGATGTATCGTGCAAAGTAAAATTTATATGAAAGTAAAATGATTTCTCTTTTAAATGATATCAAATTTTGCCTCTGCCATTTTGTAAAAGTTGTACACTTTGATGCCTCTTGTGATGGATGTTCATACTATGTATTTAAATACAGTGCTACCTAATAGCGAGCACATTCAGGCGCTTCCAGACTGTGAATCTGTAAAACTTGTGGATACATTTTGGCACTTCCAGTCTTCAAGGGTTCAAATATCCTGAAAAATAAAACAGACACCAAAGTGACAATGTCAACTGTCTAAGTAGTTATTATAAAATCTTTAATTCAAACAGTGCTAATTTAATGAAATGATGAAAATGAAATGATGCCAGAAATGTTTATTCATACATTGTCCAAGATACTGTCTAATGCAGTTTTTCTCATCCTTTGTTACTTCAGGGCACATTTATAGACTAACTAAAACTCTGGTGCACACTTGAAATTTTAATAAAGAAAGATTAATCATGAAATGTTAAGATAGGAAACTAATAAAGAAATCTCCTGAAATAAGCATCTGTTTTTGAGACATTACATTGCTTGATATCTCTAGCATTTGAAAAACTTTTTTAACATAAAAATAATTCATAAATTACTTTTTTGTTAACTTGAAGCAAACCAGGCTACAGTTCAGGGCACATTATTAGTGCACCCTGGTTGAAAAATGCTGGTCTAATGCATTCAAGGAATTTAACTAGATTTGTATTGATTGTGTGGCTCATTTGTTGAGAAATCTGTTGTTACTTAATCTCACTGCACATTTTCTAGATTTACCAGCCAATTTCTATTAAATTTATTTTCCTTTCTTTGAGGAAACCGATTTGCACCTTAAATTCTCAAAACATAGATGCAGTATCCTATACACTCTACCTCTCGACATACATGCTAAAATGTGCATTTAAAAAAGGTATATTACTGTAGCATGTATGTTACCACTGGTAGTATATGATGAGTAGAAAAGATGTATAACAACTGTTTAATTTAATTCATTCCACATATACAATTTAAGGAAAAATATTCAGCATTTCACATTATTCTCTTTTGTTGTTGTTTAATTTATTTTTTACCCTGGATACCACCGAAGATGCAGCTGCAAACTTCTGAGTTAGATGTTGCAGCCACCCTCTCCTCCTTCTCTCTGTGTTTCTCCCTATTTGAATAATTAGTCTATATATCATCATTGTTTGGGGGTGGGAATTTTTAGAAATGTCACAACATGCCCATCCCTCCAACTTCTTATAGCAGTGTAGATTAAAGTAGACTGAATTATCTATTTGCTCTAAATAAATATGGTTGAAAGAGACAGATTTCTTTTTTTTTTTAATGGTGAGTTAATGTAATTTTTTGGTTTTAACTTTTGAATGTTTGACAGTAACGAGAGTTACATTGGAAAGAAGATAACAAACACTGGTAGAAATCTACAGTTAAGAGGTTAAATTAAATTTATTTGATAACTGAGTTTAGTAATAGTTGAAACATCTGCATAAATTTCATATATACAAGGTGTATCAAAAATACTTTTACAAACTTTGGAGGCAGGTTCCTAACACCAAATCATGATAAAAATATCCATATAAACATATACCCAAAAGGCTATGGTTGTACCTCAACACTGCAACTCATAACAAATGCTCAAAATGTCCTCTGTTTCCTTCCATACATGCATGCACCTGTTTCAAATACTCCCACATTGTGTTAAATGGTTTTGAAGGCTCTTGTGACACCTTAATGAATCATTTCTGCATTATTAATGTCTGCTGCATAAACTAATTGTTTTAGATGACCCCACAGATAAAAATTCAAAGGATTGAGTTGAGGGGGTAACGTGGAGGCCATGGAACCAGTCCTTTTCTACCTATCCATCTTTCATGGAAGATGTTGGCCTGTGCATTGCAAATAATGTAACTAAGAATATGCTGGATCTCCATCATGCATAAATCACATATGTCTTCATATTAGCAGGGGTACATCTTCTAGCAGGCCTGGATGAGTGTTCGGAATAAAGCCCCTGTAGACAGCTTCTGTAAAATGTGCTGGGAGAACACATGGATCTACCAGACAGTCACTTACAATTCCATCCCACACGTTACATAAATTGATGCTGATGTTTAACCTGTATTGTACCATGGAGATTCTGATCTGCCCACAAATGTTAGTGGTGTAAATTTGTTATTCCATCTCTTCCAAATGTTGTCTCATCTCTAAACAAGACAATGGATCTGTAGTTTGTACAATAAACCATTGGCAAGAGTTCTCCCATGGTAAGTGATCAGAGGGAGAAAAACCCAGCTCACGTTACAAATGATAGATGAAGGAGCTGCTCTTGAAGTACCCTCCATGCAGTACTATGAGAATTTACAACATGCTAGGGCCAGTTAACATATGCTGATACCTTGATCCTCTCCATCAGCCTATAGAATGTGTTCTTTGTGGTCAAGCATACAAGCAGATCTTTATCTTCCTCAATCCATAGTTTGTAGTGCCATGGATCTTGTCTCAGCAGCACAACAATAAACAGAAAAGGTTGGATGATTCGGCTGCCTTCAGTCTGGAAATACAAACTGATACAGCTATGCAGCCTCACATCCATTACTATTCATGCAGCCATATGTAAAAATCATATCAGTTTGCTCACTATATGAATATCCTGCCATTGTTAAATGGAAGAGTTCTCAGTTAACACACTACTACATGCGTTAAATGATGGAGAGAAACTAGCCACAAATGTACATGAATGACACATGTAACCTAGTCCATCTACTTTCTTTAAACTTGATAACTCAAAAACAAAGGATTTGTGGACATATTTTTATATGGACTTTTGTCGTCGTTTTGGTGTGAGTAATCTGTCCACAAAGTTTGTAAAAGTATTTTTGATACCCCATATATATATATATATATATATATATATATATATATATATATATATACATAGGACTCTCTTATTGTTTTTGATATATGAGGCTCAAGTAGCTCTTAAACCAACAGTCAGACTACCGTTGCATATCATTTGATTATAGTAGTCAATACTTGACGCAGAACCAACTGGATGTTTTAGAAGAGCCGAATACAGAGAACTAGTGCACAGTATGCCACAAGGTTCTCAAATGACCTTCTGAAGATTTTGAATTCTAAGTTGCCCTACCCTAGCACACACACACACACATATATATATATATATATATATATATATATATAAAGGTTATCACATGAAATGACGCACTTTATAGGAAATGAATAAAATGCTTCTGAAATGTTAACTAATTTATTTAGTTGAAATAGATATTATGTTGATGAATAACTGTTTTCTAACATACCTCTGAATTCTTGATCCCATCATTAAAAAAATTTACATGATTTGATGTAATAAAGTCCAAATGCTTCAATTACCTCTTCCTTATTGGAGAATGTAACCTAAGCTCCATTGCAACACAGCGCCATCTACCATAAACTTTCTTTAAACTTAACTCAAAAATTAAGGATTTGTGGACATATGTTTCTATGGACTTTTGCTCCTGTCCTGGCCATTTACTTCAGTTTAGGAAAGCCTTTGCTCAGTGATAGTGTGCTTTCTTTCACCATCTTGGATATACTGTCATTAGTTCAGTCCCATGTATAAATTTAGCCTGCTATGGTTAAACTTGCTGTTACTGTTTTGCACTGGTGGGAACCTAAAACCACTACAAATGGTGTTGTGTAGTCTAGTGTCAGAGGCAATGAAATAAAGGATTTTTTCTTTTTGTTGGGTGCTGTGCTAGTTTGATAAAATATATTATTGTTATTACAACTGTGTAAATGATACATTATTTGTACTGTTCAGACTGTTATCCTCATATTATTTTGCCATGTTTAAGCATGGCAATAAAGATGAGGATAACAGTCCAAACAGTGTAAATAATGTAACTAGTACCTCATCTCAGAAGTATAGACAAATACTATGTAAATGATAATTATCATTTATTTAAACACTTCTCATAAATATACCAATGATTTTTCCCTTGCATTTAGCATCACAAAACCCTCTTCACTAATAAGATAAAAACATTAAACTTTTTCATTGATTTTGTAATAAACAGTAAGTTTATATATCTCCTTTGACTATTAGTTCAAAGTGGTTTCTATTAGCAACTTAAGATGTCATAATCAGATACGTCTCACCTCTTAATTGCTGTTGTTCCAGGTTCACTCTGATCTAAAGTTGAAGCATCTGTTAGTCTTAGCTAAATAGTTCACCTCCAAACTGGGGTTAAAACCCTATGAAAGTATGAAAATAGATTTTTATAGTTAAAATACTTTTTTGAAAAAAAAAAAATATTGCCAGCAATACATTTGGCTCTCAACAAAAACCTTCTTTACAAAAATGTCAATGAAGTGTGATATAAAAACTAATTACATATTCTATTCATATGAACCTATCCTAAAAATCTTGTCAGCATTAAATAGCCCATGGAGGTTGATATGAAACCAATCAGATAATTCTCTATCTTATGTTTCCTTTTCCTTGAACACTTTTATCTTGGAGTGGGTTTTTCCAATGATAAAAATTAAAAGTAAACATGACTCATAAGTTTTTGTATATTCTTTTTATTTTATTGTGTGAGTAATCTTTCTCTTTCCACCCCCCATATTATCTGAAATAAAGTAACTTTAACAGAATGCTAAAACAAATGGCATTTCAAAAATCTACCCCACAAACTGTAGAAGCTGCTATTTACTTTCTCATTGTAGCTGTCAGTTCTCTATAGATTCAGTGCTTCTGCAAATGTAGATAAAAAAAAAAAAAACTCCTGTTAAAATTCTTGCTTGCTTCAGCTTAGCTTCAACACTTTTGCTACAATATTCTGTTTTGCCTTCTATATAGAAATATAATTTCATGTTGCTGGGGAAATACCTGCTATACCAATAACAAAGCTTTCATCAGGTATGATTTCAAGGCCAAAATATTATGAATCCAGGCTGTTTCAGCTGGTCTCTTAAAATACCAGTAGATAGTTTTTTGGCACAATGTAAGAATTCCAAATGTAGCCCCATTTTTTTTTTTTTTTTAATTATTACTATTATTCACAGTGTTGATTTATTTTCAATGTCTATGACATTCTCTCTTGAAAATCAATATTCAAATCTCTGGTTTCTAATCTGGACACAGATACAAACTTCTGACACTGGTAGAAAAATATATAACTTTAAAGGGGAAGTCATTTGCTATTTTGTTCTTGAGCATAGAATTAGTGTGGCACAAGACCAAATAGGAAGATTGCATTAGACCAATCTTACAATTATGTTGGATGTATTTCTTTGAAAATCAGCATTTGAAATCCTGGATTTTATCTGGGTTTGAAAACTACTGGCATCAGTTGGAAATGCATAACTATATCAGGTGCAAAGCAGACCACTTACAACTTTGTTCTTGTATTTGGTTTGACACAAGGCTTAAGGTAGAAAGTCTATGCCAAATGCTATGTAAATTCCTGCCGAAAAAAAATCAGCATTTGAAATTCTGGCTTTTTACTTGAATTTGTATAGCAATTTCTATCACTAATTTTTTTTTTATTACTCCTATGATATATGCACGGTGCATCAGGTTTGAAAATTCATCTTTAACAGGCTGTAAATAGAAAACCACTTTATTTAAAGTTATGACAAGTGACAAATCTTTTAACTTACTTTTGCAATTGTTACAATTCCTCCATGTGACAAGGGTAAATATTACTTTATCCCCAGTTTATATCAGTTCTTTATGACACAGGCCATCTTCCCCTCATCATTTAGTATATGCTAATCCATAATTTTGTTAGAAACAGAGAGCATTTAACTGCTATACAATATCATTTCTCCTATAAAGCAATGCATGGTGGAGAATTTCCTCACTGATGAGTGGGAAACTTGAAGCAACACATGGTTCTACAGAAGGATGTTGAAGATTTGGACAGAGTATATGAGCAGTGGGGAAGTTTTAAGGAAAATGGAAACAAAAATGACACTTAGAATCAGAAGGAAAAAGTTAAAACTTTTGGGACACATAATGAGGAAAGAAGGCTTGAAGAATTTGACACACACAGGACATAATGAAGAACAGAGGAGAAACTGAGTAACCTACCTAAGCAGCTTGTGTAAATAGAACAGTAAGTAGGAAGGATAGTTAAAAAAAAAAAATACATTGCTAAGAACTACAAAAATAAGTTTTGGAGAGCTATAATTATCCATGTATGACATGCCATATAGAAGAACCTATGATCTGTTTGATGAAGTTTGTTCGGTTTCTCTAGATTGTGCTTCAATACCTCCAACTAATTATCTATTAGCAAAAGGATGAAGCTTCTGTTGATTCTTGGACTTAGGCTCATTTGTCTCTTAATTCATTTGCTTGTTTGAGCTGCCAATATTCCAAAACTCCTATATTGGCCCTTTTGCACTTTGTTTAAAAAGGATATTTTAAATAAATATGTGCATTTTTATCTTTTATTCTTGGTTAAAATAACCAGCCAACAGTAAGGTTCTAGGTCCAGAAGTAATATCTAGACATTATTTGTTTATGTAGTAATCACAAGTTTTATTAAATAGCTGATCCTCCCTTTTAGTGTCTCTCAAAACAAAAGTTCCAAGTGATGAGATAAAATTGACTCCTAAGCTGCTTTTTAGTTATCAGTCTAAAAAAGAATAGAATGATCCATATTGTTGTCAGTGTGCCAGAAAAGTTTGTCACTATGCACATTATTTATTTACTTTTTTTTTTTTTTTTTTTTATTGATCATAGGACAATATTTTTTACTAATTTTGGTAGGTAGGATACTCAATATCTAAAATATTCTCAAATAAATTGAATACAAATATGACCTTTACATGGTTTTAAAGAAGCAAAATTCATCTGATTCTTTATATACATTGATGAAAAGTGTTTTGATATGTCCCAAAAAGGGATATATATATATATCATTCGACGTAGTTACGCGGTTTAGGTAAATGTAACCAGATAGAACAATCTAGTAATAGAAGTAATGTATGGTATTCGTCATATGGAGTATCCTGAGACGTAGGCATAGTCAATAATGTTAGACAAATAGACTTCTAGTGGTAGATCACTGGACGTCCTTGCCTTAGTATATATATATATATATATATATGACTGACACCAGACAATCACATTACTGTGAGGGGGAACTAAGGTGTATACATATTCATTACATCACCTCCCCCTGAGCTAAAATTTCCCATGAAATTTAGCTTCAATATTTCCTCTTTTTAGGGTCTGGACATAATCGATTGACTTTATTTGCCTGAAACCTTCCTGGCGTGGTGGCGTTTGACAATGGTACCACTGTCCTTGAGGTCGGTAATACCTCCATTGACAAATGTTGACTTTCTGGAACGGGAATTTCAAATGTGTCATACAGGACTTCCATTGGAATTTCTTCGGTGTTTTCCATGACGTCTGTAGTGTGTCTGAGTCTCAATTGATTCCAGTGTCATTTACACTGAAATTTTTCCCCTTTTATGCCATATATGACCTGACCAATTCTTTTGGTTATAATTCCTTCCCAAAACATTTTTCTAGCCCTAAAGTTTTTGAAAAACTTTTTCACCTGGCTTATACGCTTTAGTCATTTTTTTCTTTTTTCGCAGTTTTCTTCGCCAGACTAGGCAACAGCCTGTCAAATACAGAGCGTATTTTTCTCACAAACGTTAACTCTGCTGGTGATTAATCCATTGGGGTTTCCCCCGCGTGAGTTTGAATCTCTCATCTTTGTCGCCAACTGATATGTCCCAGAAAGGGATATATATCATTTGAGGTAGTTAAGCGGTTTAGGCAAATGTAACTAGGTAGAACAATTTAGTAAGTAGACATAATGTATGGTACTTGTCGTATGCAGTATCCTGAGATGTAAGCATAGTCAATAGTCGTAGACCAATAGTGATAGACATCTAGTGGTAGATCTCTGGACATAGACCAATTGACCTCTGGTGGTAGATCTCTGGACATCCTTGCCTTAGTTTATAATATATATGGCTGACACCAGCCAATCACATTACTGTGAGGGAGATCCAAGGTGTATACATATTCATTACCTATTCATTACATCATATTTTAAAAAATTAAAGTTAATTCCATCACCATGAAAAAAAAAAAAAGTTGGTAGTTTTTTTTTACCTATCATATTTTATTGGTAGATTGAGATCTGTGTGGTGTGCAAGGTATTCAAGAGCACATCTTTAGTAGGCCATAAATGGCAAACAACTTTACATCAAATTATGCAACTTTGTACAGATTTTCACACCATTATTTCTTTTCTCAGTGTACTAAGGAAGCTGCCATAACACAGGAAAAGAAAAGGCGCACCATGTTCCTAGCACTAGTTGCCATTCACAATGACTGTAAAATAACCAGCTTCTTAGAAATGGTCAGATAAGCAAGAAAAATGTTAGGTTGCTGTACATAGGCTCCATAATGAGGCAGATTAAGTTCATATTGTTTCTAATGATCCTTAGAATTGTGACCAACAAGAGATATGTCCTGTCACCCCATTTTTCTTTTTTGCTGTAGGGCTTCAGTGTTAATGCCACCACCTACATTGAAGTGTTAGATACTGTTATAAAGCTCTGAATTGAGGGATTGATTGGAAATAACACCCAGAAATGTGTATATATATTTTTTTTTCATTTTATAGTCCTTTGTTACACAGTAAAAATTACTACTGCATCCAGAATAGAAGAGTTTAGCTGGCTACTTAAATCTTTTTAATATTTTTTGTAAACTACCTACTGTTATTCTAAATACCCACACCATTCTTCCCCTCCCTACCTTTTCCTAATATGTTTATTCCAACTTCTCTGATTATACCAACTTTGTTTTCCATTTTGTTCTGAAAGCAAATTAATTTTGAATACATTTTCAGACTATATACCCATTTATTCAAAACTTAAGAGTATTAGTCTAATGTTAACTTAGTTCATGCGTGGTTTAATTTTGACTCCCTTGTCTCATGTCTGTGGAGAACATAGTGAAAATTAAAACCTCTTACATAACTTGATATAACAATTCAATCATGAAAATAATTAAACTTATGTAATCTTTTAGTATGTTAGTGGTGATTTTTGTTTTCCGCATTATCCACACCTCCCAATGGAAATTTACAGTGAATGCTGTTTAAAAGTTACAAAACAAACTTTCTATACAAGAGATGGTAAAAATGAATATATGAAGAATGAAAAATATTGACTTTAAATGTTACCAAACACCTATATGGCTAATTCTTTCATCTTCTTGCAGCAAATCTTTCCACTGCTTTTTCTTGGCTCCAATGACCTTTCTTCTGTTTCAGCCTCCAAGTCTTTTAAACAGGACAGACTGCTATACTCTGTCTTGCATGTATCCATAATTCTGTTATTACTATAAGTTACTACTATTACTACCCTTGCTCATGTTACTATTTTTAACTATTGACTGCCTGCACTGGTTTGATCTGTTTTGAATCATTGAAACTTTGTTAATGTTTCTCTTTTTTTCACTTCTTGGAATGAACAAACTAATTCACTAAATGCTTTCTCTAAAAATTCTTTTTTATCACCTGCCATGACAAATTTTATCTTATCTCCTTCAATTCAAGGGTTTTTTATATATATATATATATATATATATACACACACACACTTTAAATAGGGAAAACTTTTTTTTTTTTTTCAGATCCTTTTGGCCAACACTTCATTAGAGAATACTGTTGGCAAAGGTAATTGACAAAAGAATAATAACTTAATTTCTCCTGTCAATTACCTTTGTCAACAGTACTCTCTGATGAAGTGTTGGCTAAAAAGGGTCCTAAGATTTTCAATAAAAAAAATTTTTTTCCATATTTAAAGGTGTATTTAAATTCTTTGGTATTAAGTCCTTGCTTTATTTTTATATATATATATATATATATATATATATATATATATATATATGAATGACTGCTTGTTTCACAGCAAAAAAAAACTTTATGATCTGCTCATTTGAAATATATTTATTGAATCTATCAAATAGTTCAATACCTTCTTTAAGGAAAAAAGGAGAGAGAAAGACTTAGGAAAAAATTACCTATGATCTGATTATTTTGGTTTTTGTTTGTTCTAAAAAAATTAAAAAAATAAATAAACAAAAAAAATTTGTGTGTACATATTAGATGAATTTTTTTTAAACAGGCAATATGCAGTCAGGTTGTTTTAAAAATTTAAATTGAATGTAACCATCGGAATATAATTGTAAATCTTACTATTACAAAGCATTTAGGATAAAAATAAGACCTTTAACAATTTTATTATTTATAAGAAATATATATTTGGAGTTAAGTATGTTCTGATGATTATAATGGTAAAACAAAACAGCTTGTCAGCAATTAATAGTTGATTAAACAAACAGAAACAGTTTTAGTCAAAAGACTGTTTATGATATATGAAAGTCTTTGAATATTCAATTTATAAGAGATTAAGATTCTCTTTGCAGACAGCTTCTTGATTCACTTTGTTTTGGAACTCCTTTTGTGGGCCAAGGTATTTCTGGAAACTAATGTTTTTAAGGAAAGCAGTCTTTATCATAAAAGTACTCAATATAACAGGATAAAACATCATTTTATAATCTTAAATTGGAATAGGAGCAGATAGGTTTGCCTGTCTGCTCCTATTCCAATTTAAGAATAAATCTGGTTTTTTGAACAGGAGTAGATTTATCCTTTGTTTCCTGTTCAGGATTGGATTTCCCATTTCATCTAAAGTTTTCTCATTCTCTTCCAAACCCAAAAGCTCATTACATCTTAGTGGCATTATCACTTTGCTTGTGGTGAATTAAGAAAAAAAATTAATCTCTTGATGTGTTGATGCAATTTCAAACCATATTCAATGTAGAAACATGATAAATGAACATTTTAATTTTATTTATTACTAATATATATAACATCAGTAATTAAATGTCAAAATGGAAAAGGCTCCTATGTTATGCATTTCATCCCTTTTAAATGATTTCTTCAGACTAAATAATGGCCTTATTGATGAAGTCTTTTCATGTGTTTTTATATATATATATATATATATATATACATACACACACACACACACACACACACAGTTTGCCTCTTTAATAGAGCATATTCATGCCGACTTTGAAGTTTCATGTGACCACCATTATGTTCTCACTTGTAGCCCAGTCAAAGTAAAACATCATAACAGTGTCCTCACAAAACTTCAAAGTTGGCATGAATCTGCTCTATTAAAGAGAGACTCTTTGTCCCTATCAACACTCTATCTACACCCTGATATCGAGCACTTTACGATAAAATACCTACTTACTTAAAGACATTTTATCAGCAAAACCCCCTGAAAAATAACAACCTTGGCGCTAAACATTATCACAATCAAAAACTAATATAATAAAGCAGTGTGTACTTGGACTCAGTGGAAATGAGTGAAGTTGATCAATGTCAGGCTTTGTCAGTACCTAAATGGCTGACTGCTTGATGGCTGACTGCTTGGTTGACTTGACATTTATATCAGTTAAGTGAAATAAAATAAAGGCTGCAAAGATGTTGTAATCTTAACCATCTTTTCTGTTTGTCAAATACTGATTACTTTCAAGCTTTCAATGTTACCTTTTTACAGAATTCATTTCAATTCTAACATAAAGTTACTTTCTACAGTTTATATTGATTTCATTTTTTTCTTCCTTTTAAGTATAATTTGGCAGATTTAAATTATCAAATACTTTAGTGATATGAATGAAATGGCTGCAGATGTTTGCTTCTCATTGCAAAAGCAATATCTAGGTTTACTGATTTTTTATTTTCTTCTGCAGATAAAATTGTAGATAGACATAAATTCTATTCTCTGCATGAAATTTAGCTTATCTAGTATTAATGGCCCCCTAACCTAAGACTGGCTTGGGTGTTTTCTGCCTTCTGTTAAAGAACATTCATTGGTATTGGTGTTCCCAATTTTCAGATGTTTGCTCAGAGATGAGATTTTACTTTTATTTACAGAAAATAAATCAACTGAGCATTTTTTAAAATTTTCTTTTAAAAAAATAGTTTTTTTAAAATATCTTTATTTTAATATTTTTAAGTATTAACTGGAAAGAAATTTAATTTATAATTAACCAAACAAAATAAGTTTAATTTATAATTAACCAAACAAAATAAGCTGTTATTCTAGTGAAAATTTGCTTATGTGGGGATTTTTAATTAATATTTGCATTTTCTTTTTAACATTACTTTTTACTTAGACATTTTGGTTATTTATATTTTGCTGTTAAAAATCCTAAAATAGTAAAAAGCAAAAAAAAAAAAAAAAAATTACCAAAAATACTCATCAGTGAGACACAATTCAAAAACATTTTCCTTTTTCTAATTGTAAATTTTCTGAAGTTTTAAATATTTTATACATCATTGTATTTTTTTAAATACATTTATTTTGATTACAAGTTTTTTTTTGTTTTTTACCTAAAATCTTAGGTACAAATATTTACTTATTCTTAGAAAAAAATCAAAGTAGAATTTTGTTTTTTATATAATTTATAAATTGTTCATTACAAATAATATTTGCATTTCAATGGTATACATCACAAATATGTATATCAAAGATGTACTTACTAATTGTTTACTTTTATATGGATTTACATGTGTAATTTGTATCCATAAAAAAAAATACAAGTATCATTCATTGCAAATGACAGGTGTGCATATTTATTAAAAGATGTTTGTGAAAAAAATATTTTTGCTAGTAAAATTCCAAGTAAATAAACAAGATTTTTAATAAGTTGTTTGTTTTGAGATATTTCTGTTTGAATTTTGAATTTCTTAGATGAAGAGTTATGCTATTTATGTGCAGAACATTATCACAACATTTCAGACATTTTGCATTCCAGCCTTCATCAGGTGTATGTGTATGTAGATTATTCTTGTCCCATTGCATATGTCTGTCATGGAGAACTTGGTTAGTTTTAAGGCGCCATGTTCTCCATAGAAAATTGTGTTGCAGAACAATAGTCTAGTGGATTAAAGTATTGGTTCATGAATTTAGTGAGATAGAATTATGAGTTCAATCTCTGGGCTGGGCAGTGTGTACTTTGACTACGAGCAAACAGTGCTAAAATATGATCTAGATAAGATAGTAATGAAGTGCGAGCAATCTAACTAGATTAAATAAAGGTTTCAGATAATAAAGGGTTCAGTTCAAAATTTCCTGTAGGTTACTTGAATCAAAGACTGGAGAAGAGAACTGTTGAAACATTGTGATAGCAAAAAAAAAATAAGGACAACAGCTCATATGTAAATAGTGTTCTGCAGCACTATTTGATCTCACAAACTGTTTGTTTGTTTGTTTTTTTTGTTTTTTTTTTAATCTGTAATAAAGCAAAAAATTATGGGTTGTTGGTAGGAAAGTTCAACTTCTAGTGATATATGCATCAAGAATCACTGGAACTCCCCCACTCCTTTTTTAAGTACCATGTTCCTTCAGGACATAGGCAGTCATGGCTCTCCACAGATTTCTGATTCCATTCTTTTATCTATGACATGCTATGCACTTTAGGGAAAGATAGTGGAGTGGTTTCCCATTGATTTCTCTATGGCTTGAAATTCATCCTTCTCTTAGACTAGTTTGCCATCCAAGGTTATACAGCCCAATCTACCCTGTTATTTAACCTATAGCTAAGGAGATACCAAATAGATTCATGATTTTCCCAAAGACAGTACAGAGTGAACATGACCAAACAAAATTTTAACTCTGCTCACCAGTTCCATTTTCCATGCTGATAACCATTATGTCACCTGTACATTCAGATAACATTTATCAAAGGCACTGAAGTGGGTGTCTGTCATGATTTTTAGATCTCACATACATTTGTTCTTTTACTTGATCTTCAAACAATTTGTTCAGTCCTCTTTCTACATCCTTGTGCAAAAGTGAACAGATTACACTGGAATTTGAACATGGCTCATTAATTCTATTTTTGTGCCAATAACCATCAGACTATCCCCATATCCTGCTAGACTACTCATACATCAAAACTATTATTCATTGTTTGTATTGCTTAGGTTGCTAAATTTTTGGTAAGTTACTTTTTTCTTTTCTAGCAGAAGAAAATTTATGGAGGAGAGGTTGTTTGCAAGAGAAAACCTGGAAAGGTCTTGGTGTAGAACTTTTTAGACTATATAGGTGACGTGCATGACCACACTAGTATTGTTTGTGATAAATTTTGCTTGAGTGAAGCAAGAAAATTGTCATGTGCAAAATCTTTGTACCAGAGCACCAACTAAAAAAAAGGTATTTGTACTGAGGATTCATGTAGCATATGTGGAAAACATTACAAGTTCGTTTGTGAGCTGAATAGACATGCAAACAGTCAAAAAAATAAACCTAACGAGAACAAAATGCATGTCTCTGGCCTACCAACTTCATTCCATAGATTTTAAGTTTAAAAAGCCATATCCATTTGAAACACAACTAAATATTATAGTAATATTTTCTGATAGTCACACTCGCATGCATTAAAGTTCCCCACATTAAACCTTGACCTTGTGTCACATCTATGACTCAGTGGGGAGACAAGGTAAATATTACACTCAGCAATAAAGTGGCAGCCTTCATTTTTATGTTTTATGTATATAAGAATATTTAAATAATTCCTGATAAGAATAATTCAGACACAAAATAGCTTGTCAGCAATTAATAGTTGATTAAACAGTCTTATTCATAAGACTGTTTATGATATATGAATGTCTTTGAATATTCAATTTATAAGAGATTGAGGTTCTCTTTTTGAAGTCAGCTTTTTGATTCACTTTTGTTTTGGAACCCCTTTTGTGGGCTAAGGTATTTCTGAAAAATGTTTTTTAAGGAAAGCAGTCTTTGTCATAAATGTACTCAATATAACAGGATCGAACATTGTTTTATAATTTTAAATTGGAATAGGAACTGATAGGTTTGCCTATTGTCTGGTTAACACTCCTCGCTGGTCTTTTGATCAGGAGTAGAGGTTTATCCTTTGTTTCCTGTTCAGGATTAGATTTCCCATTCCATCTAAAGTTTTCTCATTCTCTTCCAAACCCAGTAGCCCATTACATCTTAGTTGCATTATCACCTTGCTTGGGGTGAATTGATTTCAGAGAAAAAATTAATCTCTTGATGTGTTGATATAATCTCAAACAACATTCAGAGTAGAAACATGGTAAATAATGACATCATTATCACAAATAGCACAAACAGTGATACTTTGTGATTCAATATTTACAGATCAGGTTTGAACATGTTATATACTAATGGCTTAAAGTGTATATAAAGTTTTTAGCTTTTTTATGTTAAAAATTTATGAAAAATTATACTTCTGATCTTAAGTGCTATCTTTAAATTTTGTATTTAAATGCTATGTAGTTTTTTCTTAATTTTATTTCATATTCTGGATGTTAGTATATATATATATATATATATATATATATATATATATATAAAAACAAACAAACAGGAAACATAAATATCACAAGTTTTGCTTTTATTAAAGCATCATCAGAGAGGGAAATATGGAGAAGAAAAGAGAGAACTGTTATTTTAAATTTTTGTGTTATCATTGGTTAAACAGACTTCATATTATGCATCTATGCTTGTTAATCAGTGTTCATGTGAATAATGTCATAATGCTAGTCTATGCAAGATTTGGATGATAATCTAAACTCATTTGTTTATTTGTCTAGTAGGTATTTTTATTTATTTGATTTTTTTCTCTTTCTTTCTCTCCATTCTTTGAAGCTTTAGTTAAAGTAAAATGTGTTAGATTTATAAATGGTTTCTTATTTGTTTCTTATCTTGTCATTGTTGGATTCCAAACCTTATTTGATTTGTATTCGATCCCAATTCACACACATACAAATGAAGAATTGTCGGTGGCTAAGAATTAGTGGAGTAGTTTCCCATTGATTTCCCTATGGCTTGAAATTCATCTTTTTCTTAGACTAGTTTGCCATCCAAGGTTATACAGCTCAATCTACCTTGTTATTTAACCTATAGCTAAGAAGATACCAAATAGATTCATGATTTTCCCAAAGACAGTACAGAGTGAACATGACCAAACAAAATAGATTTTGACAGATTTTTGCTGACAGGGTAGAGCTGTTTTTACAGGGATTGTTTTTTTTGTGGGTGGGGTATGTTTTTGTGTGTGTGTGCAAAGTTCTGCTTGTATAGAATGAGCACATTATTTCACTCTTGTTTCTTTACTTGGATTTTGATTTCTAGCAAAAATATTTTTTGATATTGTCATTCTTTTAGGCTTGTTTAATGAAAAAGGTAATTGAACTAGGTTTACAATAATGCACACTCTTTAATGTCATCTTAACAAGCACTTATTTCAAAAAGCCATTTTTTGCTACCTCTCTTTCTCTCTCTCAATATGGTGAGCACCCCAGCAACAGGATGAGGAGCAGATCAAGTCTTCATGGGGACAGATGTTGAGCAATCCTACCGCTTTCTCTCCATCCCTCCCTCTTCCCTTTCCCTTCTATTCCCCTCTCACCTTTTCTGTCTCCATTTCTCTCCCTTCCTTCTCTTTCCCTCTTCTCTATCTTCTTTTTGTCCACCTCTTGCTCGCCTCTTCACCCTCTTTTTTCCACGCTTTCTTTCTCCTTATCTCTTAATATGGTAAGCACCCCAACAACAGAATGAGGAGCAGATCGAGTCTTCATGGGAACAGATGTTGAGCAACTTTCCTCCTCATTTTACCACCCACTTCCTCCACTATGGCTTCTTACTTTACTTTCGTTTTCTCCTTTTGGTCCTTCCATTATCTTTTCCCTTTTTCATCTTCTCCTTCCTTCCATTTTCTTTTTCTCTCCTGTCTCTCCACCTTTCTCCCTTTACCTCTTCTCACTCTCTTTATAATCCTTTTCTTCCCCCTTCCTTCTAGCTTTCCTTGTCCTCCACCCTCCCTCATCTCCCTTGCACACTCTTTCCCCTTCCTCTATTCTCCTATCTAACACCTATAACTGCTTTGATTCTTTTTTTAACCTGACTTTTGACTTACCTTCTTTTTTTTTTTCTCTTTATTCTTCTGTTCTGGTATCTCCTTTCCCTCGTGTAGTCTCTGCTGGACTTGTTGGACATCCAAGAAGCAATAAGGGATTTAGAGAATTGCACAGCTGCTCTTCACAGCGATTACGATGACGACACCGATTCTGATTCGGTGACCAGCCAGAAGGTCCCTAACCAGGCAAGGCTGACCCCCCCTCCTACTTACTTCCTCATCACCCTTCTCATTTTTTTCCTTTCAATTTCCCCCTCCCTTTTATCTTTGGCTCTTCTCTCTTTTAATCTCTTTATCACCACCTGGCTTGCTAATCCTAATATTAACCACGCCAATAGCACTAAACGTTTCACATCACGAAAATTTGTTTGTTCACTATTTTACATTCTTTAACTGCTTCTTGCATGTTCATTGCTGTTTCTGTATTTTGGTTTACTGTTAACCAACACTTTTCATGCTTGTAAAATCACATTTGCCACAGTTTTTTTTTTTTTTTTTTTTTAAACACTTTAACTACTTTCTATGTAACAGTAAAGGCCACGTGTGAACATTTTAAAACCTGGTAACTTTCTTAGACGGTATACAAGTTATTTTATAACTACTACCCTATTGTTTCAATGTAAATCCTCTTTTGTAAATGAATTTCTTATGAACCATGTATTAAGTATGAATTTACTATGTTATTTTTTTTTTCTATTATGATATAATCAGCCTTTGTCAAGGTTAACACTGGGGTCAACAGCTTCTTACTGCTCCTACTGGGACAGGTAAAGTAATTATGTGGGAGTGATTTGACTAAATGCACACTCCCTCCCTCCCTCTCTCACAATTTTTTATGATCATGTGTCAGTGCAAGGAGAAAAAGTTTCATGACTTTCCAAAGGGCATTCATGTAAAGTTCAAGCTCTGTTTTCAGTACTATTTACTGTATTTTCTTGTGTATAATATGACCAAGTGTTTGTTTTTTTTTTTTTAAAGCTAAAATCAGGGAGTAAATTACATCCTTGAGTATGATACAACCACATAGAACAGTCATCTCTATATCATTTTTTTTTTCTTTTTCTTTAAGTTATACTGCATTATCTATTAAAATAGAACAGGTCTCTTCATGTAATAAACAGGGTGGGGATTTTTATAAAAGTGAGCTTCAGAAAATAGTTAAACAGTCAAATGTGCAAAATGTGGGGAGGTCTTAATTATGCTCAGGGGAGTGAGCAGAACTCTTTCCATACACATTAAAAAAAATTCCCTCTCCACGCCTATTAGGCACCTAAGAATAATGTGCTGGCATTATGTATGGAAAGCTAATCACTGAAAGCTCAAGCCATACAGTGTTGTGGCAAGGAAAACTTGTTGAAAGTCTTGTCTAAGCTGGCAAATATAGTAACTGAAGTATCATCTCTGGGTATCAGTTTGTGGAGAGTTGGCCACAGTGTTAAATCTTTCTGTTGACTCTTTTTATCATTGTGAGTGCATTTTGCATTAAAATGATAAAGTAGATATAAAATAATTCAATTTTCAAAGTTCATTTTCACAACTTGGTTGTCACAAGTTATCTTATTCTTGCAGAGAATCAGAATGATTTGAGACAATTCATAGAGAGTAATGAAATTTGAAAGTGAGGATTGTCCTAGAATGATTGAAAACCTTTCATTAACACCAATCACACATACACACACCAAGAATAAAAAAAAGTCTTTATCCCAAATAGTTATCCCAAACTCCCTAAAATGTGTGTTTTACATCAGCTCCTTCTCACTCACCGTTTTTAAGGATTTCAAATCAGTGTTGGTTGTTATATATAATGTGTGTGTGTGCTTAACATTTGCTATATTTATAAGAGAAAAGCATTTAATATCAAAGATGGGGTATTTATAAATACCCAAATTTAGGACTCAACACTATATGGTGACTGTCAGTTTCAATGCAATCTTCAGACCATTGATGCATGAAACTTAGTAATCTATGGTGGCTATGTTTGCATTCTCTCTCTCTCTCTCTCTTTATATATATATATATATAATATAACTTTCGTGTGTGCGCAGGTCTTTTTGTTTGATTCATCTATATTGTAATTAATTACCTTGTATTTGTTAATAGTTTGACAATTTTTGAGCCATTTATAGTAACAATCAAAAACTCTATGGTGTTACAGCTATTGTCCCCCCCCCTTAAACATTTTCACATAGACAGAACCCTCCCAGGTATCTTTCATCAATATTTAAGCTTTTTTTTCTTCCTTCTCTCCTTGTGGTAAGATGGTGATTAATAAATTGTGAGTTTGGTTCCTCAATCTAGTTGGTTAAGTCTTATAAATCAAGTTTTATGCCAGATAGAATGATGAAACTGGTTTCAAAATGAAGCAAATTTTCTCTACAAAATTCTAAGTCTGTTTTTAGACCATTTAGTGCTACATTGTTTTTAAGCATTCTATCCACTTTCTTTGAATCCATAAAGAATTTTTCTGATTTAGTTTTGGTCTAGATGCACGAAGCAACTTTGGAATTGAATGAAAAACCTTAGCTTTTTAACACTGCTTCCAATTTTGAAGACTATGAGATGTATGATGATATAAAATTAGATGGTAATGTGAATGATAATATTAGCCATTTTCTTATAAGGAAAGATTTGGCATTCGTTGACCTAGCAGATGGTGTGCAACAACTGAATTTCAAGTGTTTGTTTTCCCAATTTGACTACACTGTGGCTTATAGAAAAAAAATGGGAATATGCTCATGTGAATATGCAAAGCATAATAAAAGCTAACATAGTAATTAAAATGATGACATAACAAAAAAAGTCTTTGAAAATGACTTTTGTTAATTGAAAGTGCCTAGACATGGGAAGATATATACTCATGCCTCAGAATTATAGCTCTCTCTCTCTCTCTCTCTCTCTTTAATGGATAGCAGAAGCAACAGAAAAAATCTGGAGCAGCCCACTCATTTTGTAAGTGGAGTTATGGTAATACTGGATGCAAACCACTGCTTCATGAACTGATCACTATTTAGTGGGCTATCACTTCATTTAAATTGAAGTAACCATACATGTAGCTTCAAGGGTTATTTTATATGCCAGTGTGTATAGTGGTTTTATATCATTTTCTATAACCATGTCATCTGTAATGGTAATTTTTCTAAATGGGTGGAGGGGGCTTACAGCACCCAAACACCCAGCTGTGTGAGCTTGTCAGTATCTATTCATAGCCTACATTTTGGTAATTGGAACCTTTAATCTATTGTTGCTGGTTGAGAAGGGGGCCCCCTCATCTCTGTTAAAGTTTTAGGACCCCAAAAATATAGGTCCACCACTCTATCCAAGTAAATATGTATAAACATGACAGCTCTTGCGTTACAGTAAACTGTTTTTTATTATAAACACTTATGATAAAAATATCACTATATATATATATATATATATATATATATATATATATATATATATAATGAAATGTAGACAAAAAACAAATGGGTCTGCTCATTGGATTTCAAGACAGTGAACTAAAAATTGAAAAATTGCTATATATTAACCATTAATGTCCACCATAAAATTCATTATTAATTCTATAAATTTAAATAAAAATCTAGTATTTATTCAACTTATAATCCATTAATGTCCACCCTTCCATTTTGAGAACAGTGGATATTGACATGTTAAAGTTCTTCATGCTGTAATAGAGGGGAAAAAAATCATTGAAGAAGAGAAGCTGTCATAGAAAATATTTTCGTAGTTTTTACAAGATAACTTTTGTAAGGAAATAATGAAGGTTCAATGAAGAATAGCAGTAAAAAAGATATGGAGAAAGGGGGTCTGAGAAAAGAACAGAGGTATAAGACAAAGAATAATCTTAATTGTCAACATCCATGGAATTTCTGAGTCAAAATAGTAAAAGATGAAAGTTTACAATTCAAGTCAATCACATATTTGTATGTTGCATCAACTGTCATTAAAACATTTTGACAATTTCTGACTTGGTCTTTCTTTCCCTTTGAAATTATTGTGATCTAGTTGTCAAAAATGACGCTTACTGATTGCCTAAAACAATTTTTAGGCAGTGGCACACATTGACCTTACTTTACGCAATGCTTGTAATAATAGAAGCATACCAATGACATAGAAATCTAAAATCTGATGGCTTCAACTCAATTAGATTTTTCAAATCCCGTTTTTCTTCAAAGTTGTAGTTGTTGTCAGTTTTTGTGTGTGTGTGTGTGTGTGTATACAACTTTCTACTTGTGTAACTACTGTTACTTTTTCTGCACATACACTTCTGTTCAGTGACCATCTTTTTGTCGTTTGGTATCCCCTTCTACTTGATGATTTTTTTTTTTTTTTTTTTTTAGGTCATTCTCCTTCTGTCAAAAAATGAGCAAACCACTGTTGTAGCTACTTTGCCTTCCCTGTACAGAATTTTAGCTCTTTTTTTTTTTTGCTGTCTCCCTCTCTCTTTCTCGTCTTTCTTTCACTTTTTTGTTTCACTTTTTTCTTTTTAGCTGTCTTCCTCCCCCACTTTTTTTTTTGCTGTCTCCCTCTCGATTTTTGTTGCTTTTTTTTCTCTCTCATTTCTTTGCTCTCTACATCTGCTTTTTTATGTCTTTTATATATATATATATATATATATATATATATATCCCCTTTTATATATCTCTCATTTTTTGTCTCTCTCATATCTTTTTTTCCTTTCGTTTTTTTTTGTCTCTTCATTTTTTAAATTTTTGTCTCTCCCTCTAGTTTTTAATTCACTCTCATCTCTCTCTTTTATATATCTCTCATTGTTCGTTTTTTTTTGTTTATTTTAAAATTTTTTGTCTTTCTCTTTTTGTCTCTTTCTCATTTTTAATCTCATTTTTTTATCTCATTTATTTTTTTTTGGCTTTCTTGTTTATTTTTGCTTTCTCTCATTTGCTTGTCCTTTCTCTTCTCTTTTGCTCAGTTGTCTCTCTCACACATACACACACAAAACCTTGCTATAAGCTTTCATGCATGAGAGCCTTCTTGCACATTCACTAACTCAAAGCAGTTTTCTTTCCCATCCCTTCCATTTTCCTTCCCTTCCTTCTTATAAAATTAAAGATATTCCTTTTTGGGATTATTTGATTCAAAATGTGGCACTTACTGTTTACAGACCTTCTGCTTATACTTTTTTTTTTCCATAAATGATTTTAGCTTTTTAGAACTGTCACTATAATCTGGTTCCTTCCACTTGTAGATTCAGGTGTGGCTGCATGCTACTTAGCTTCTTTTCCTTGTATTTTTTTTTTTTCTAATTTCTCCCCACCCTCTATTTTCTCCACTGTTGTGCTTATTTACCCACTCACTCACAACTTACCATTGTAGGTTCTATTTTGATCGCAGTACCGGGTACCCCATTTAGCATAGTCTTTTCAACAACTTCGACTTGAATAATATATTTATTTGGTTGCATGGTTCAAATCTCTGCATTTGAGGGTGCTAGCCATTTTTTGCATATTGATGTATTTTTTTTTTTTGCATATTGGTGTGTGCATCCGTTAGATTTTTTTTTTTTTTTTAACTTAACTTTGATTCTTGTGTTTGAGAACGCCCTCTCTCCTTGCCATAAACATTGAGGCCTCTTGAAGCATGACATGATCTTTTAGGTGTATTTTGCATTGTGTGTGTTTTTTTTGTTTTTTTTTCACCTGATTACAATCACAGGATGTTGCCAGAACAAACCCAGAAGGATCATAAAAAATTTTTGTTATTAATTTAGAGAAAACCCAAAGATATTTTCATAATGTCTGGCCAAATGTGTATACCCTTAAAGAAATGTAAATTCACAGGGTAAGTTAAAATCATATTGTGAGAAATTTCTTTGCCTGCCAAGGTAACAAAACTTTGCACAATTAGATAGGCAATTCACTCAAGGCAATTCACAGATGATAATGATGGCAGTGAAAGCAATTATACTTCTGGAGCAACTGATATGACATCACACAAAAAATATCCCTATTCAAAGTTGTAAAAATTATAGACACAATAATAATAGAATAAGCAGCTCTTAAAAGTCATTATATATATATATATATATATATATATATATATATATATAAAGTAATGAGTAGGTAAATTTGTCTATCACTCAGTTCACACTCCTTCCCTATTCATTAAACAAAAGTAGAGATTTACCTGTGTCTTTTGTTTAGGATTGGGTTTCCAGTCTCTTCTAAAGTTTTCTAGTTCTGTTACTCCCATTGAGTCTTAGAGGCATTATTACCTGGCTTGGGATGAAATGATTACTTTTATACACATTCTCACACACACACACACACACACACACACACACACAAAATTAGTAAATATGCATATTATCCTACATCTATAGCACAACTCAGAGTTTCATGCACTATGCAATCATCAGGTGCTCATTATGAACTGCCTGTTTTGGGATTTGAATGTTTGGTTTTTGTATTGTTCATTGTAGTTATGTATTATAATGCTAGGATGCTATTTTAAATGTATAATTTGATTTGGACTAAAACTTAAATATGAAATAGTAAAGTAAAATCTTTTCAGGATGGTTTTACTAATTGTACCAATATTGTTTTATAGAATGTGTAGTCAGTATTGGGTTGTTAATGTAATTTTCTTTGTGGTCTTTGACTGTGATGAATGCCTGTTGTGTAATTTGTGTGTGCTATAGAGATATTCTTGGCCTTGTGCTATACTATTTTGAGACATCTACAATAGTATGTTGATTAGTAAAGTGCATCATGTTGATTTTGTTCAAGATTTAATCTTGATCCTCACTGTGTGATAACTGATATTGTCTATTACTAGACTTAGCCTTGCTTAAACCATTCACCACAAAACTATAAATTTTTGTCAACAAATTTTAACATGTGTACCCACAAAAAAGGATGTGCGTTGTGGTCCAGTGGATATCGGCTCGGAACGAGAAGTCGGGGAGCCGAGTTCGAATTCCCCTTGAATCCATTGTATTCACTTACGCGCAAATACCCTTGGGAAAGGTATTAATCCGTCTCTTCCTTCCAGTTATGGGTTAAATAACAGGACAGATTGGGTTCTATAGCCTTGGTCGGCAACCAGTCTACCGCAGAAAGCAATGGCAACCTACTGCGGGATAATCTTCTGCCCAGTCAGTCATGTCTCTTTCGAGACATGATCGCCCAAGCGTGTATCGCGTATGGCACTTAACTGACTGACCCACAAAAGTTGTGTTAAAAGGATGACTTTTCTCTTGACACCACTATTACACTATACATCCTCAGCAATTTCTAGAATTTAAAAAATAAAGCTAGACACATGAAAATGAATTTATGCATTCTCTTTTTTTCTCGAGAATTGACAAGAAAATTAAATACCATTTATTTTATTAGATTGTTTATTTACAAGTTTATAAAAATGTGAACCAATTACAATACAATATTTATTATTTACTATATTGTAAAAAGATAACTAGAAAAACAATTTTTTTTTTTTTTTTTTTCATGAATTTGTAAAAATGCCAGTGAATAAGAAAATTTATATAAACACATAATGATGAGTAAATAGTTATAAATTTTGAAGAAAATAATGCATTTTCCAATCATTTCTTTCATTTTCCTTTCATCACATAGACTCACTAAAATACTTCATAATCATCTGGACAACAAAAATGTTAAAAAATACAAGCTTCACTTCCTCTGTTGAAAACATTTTTTTAAAAAAATATTCTGAATGAACTTATTTCTTTTTTAATCGTCTGAATGAGACAATGTAAGTAAATCCTGATTTATAGCTGTCTAAAAATGTGTTTTCCTCAATATTATATATTCTTCGCTACTCGATGACATAATTATTGCAAAAAAATTAAATAAGGCACAGCAAGAGTTTTCATAATTGGTATATCATATTATGTTGTGATATCTCTTTATGTATCTAATGTTGGCCTTTATTCCATAATATCCATTTCATATGACCTCAAAATTCTCCTGTAATTGGTCAAATTTCAAAATTTTCAAAGAGAGACTGAACTAAGCTGATGTTGCCTCCCTATTGTCTCTAATGAACTGAGCCAATGCTGTCTCATTATTGTATCTCTCTTCATTAGGGTGACAGGAAATATATATATTGTGCATTTAGGCAGCAAATTTTCTTTTAGACATGTCGGATTAAATAAATTGCAAACACTGTGTCTGCTCATTTTTAATAGTCCATTCATACTCAGATAATTATTCGCATATTGAAAGATGTAAGAAATGAGCTGTAATGTTGCTAGATGATATTATTATTAATTTCTCTATGTTCCCAAGTACTTTCAATCTCCTTCCAAGATCATCTTCAGGGGTGTGAGTTAACAAAAAATAACCACAAAACTGTGTTGCTAAAAATTACTGTAAATTTTCTTCTTGCTTCAAATATAATGGTTGACAAATTGCTTAGCATTCATTAGAACGTGAAAAATTATCCAAAATGGAATTTTTTTTTATGCTGTAATGTTATGGTCATGCACATGTTAAAGCATGAAAAGACTGTTCTTTTTACAAACATTTTAGGACATTACTACAGTATTCATAGTTGATTCTATTAATTGACAGCTTAAGTTTTCTTGAGACAACATTCATTAAAAAACTTGGAGAAAGTACTTGGGAACAATAAGACATGAATAATAAAATCATCTGTCAAAGTTACAGCTCATTTGACATCTTTCAGTTATAATAAGCAAAAGATTATCCATGAGTATGAACAGATTTTATTAAAAATAAGCAGACACAATGTTTGCAATTTATTTAATCTCTCTCACACACACACACACACACACACACACACACACACAATGGTCTATAATTATAATAGAGAGGACTAGACTGCTTAATACCACAAATAGTGTTTTTATACTTTTGTTGTTGATTCTTCAGAAAAAGAAAATGCATAGATCCAGGTTTATATATTTGACTTTTATTAAATTTTAAATCTAAATTTCTGAAGGAATATACAGTCATAGCAGTGACAAGAGAGGTGCTATGTTTTTTGGGGTTTTTTTTAAAGGTGCGGGATATATATATATATTAAACTTCGCCTTTACTTCATTGTAGTCTTAAGGCTCAAATGTGAATGATGGAAATTTCTGCTGCAGCCAATAAATCACTTATATACACACATTTTGTTTCTCTCCACCCCCCACACACACACACACTGGTAGCACAACTTTTGAGTTTCATGCACAATGCATTCCTCAGGAGCTGATTGAAAACAGTTTTCAAAGTTTGCATTATGCATGAAACTCTGTGGCGGTGGGGGATATATTAATATATAATTTATAGCTGTTATTCTATTTTATTAACTAGCATTTGATGTGCAGTAATATATATAATGTATGTGTATAGTAAAGTTTTGTAATTTGCTTGAAGCATTGTGTAAAATAGTTATATGGGTTATGTTTTGAAGGCTGTCACAATGCGTTGAGTGAAATAAAGGAAGGTAAGGAAGTGTTTATGTTACCTATTTATTAAACATTAATATTTCGAGATTAAAATCTCATCTTCAGAATGACAGAGAAGCTTTTGACTGTCCGAACTTCTTCACAGTCTCTCTATGAATGGTTGTTGAGGGTTGTCCACTGCTGCTGTATGTGTGTGTGTGCGTGTATTCTAGCTGCTGTATGTGTGTGTATTCTAGTTGGAGCTTTTATGATATGTCTGTGTCTAGTTGGGGCCTTTATGGTATGTGTGTGTGTGTATTCTAGTAGGGGCCTTTATGGTCTGATGATATCACTCCGCTTGTATGTGTGGTTTATCTTAATGTGATCTGAAAGTTCACTCGACTCTTTGAGCGGGTTGAAAAGTATCAGTTTCATTACTGTTGTTTTATCTATCTGATTTATCTGGTGGTGTTTGCGTGTTGTGACTGTGTTATGTGTGCGTGTCTATGTGCGCGTGGTTATTGTAATTAAATCTACCGTATTTTTTATGTGTGTGTGTGTGTGCTTTGTGGTGTGTTATAAGCGCCTCCGCTACTCTGCCGGGAGGGAAGAAATGTGTGCACGTGGTTATTGTAATTCATTCAACTTTGTTATTATCTTGCCCATGTGTATGAGTTTTATTGTTGTGGTGAGTGTGTGTCATGTGCGTGTTAGCATTGTCTATTCTGTTATGTAATCTAGGTTAAGCTCTTGTTGATTTGCGGGTGCAATTTAGCTATTATTAGGGACTCTTTTATGCGCAGTTTACCTAAGTTACGCTCTCTAGCCTCGATGTTGACGGTTATGTTCTTGTTAGTATTTTTGCATTTTTTTAAATGCTTTTGAAAAGACGACGCTTGCGTGTATATGTGCCCTTTTATCCTAATATGTAATGGTCTTGTGGTACTGCCAACACACACACACACACATATATATATATATATATATATATATATATATATATATATTTTCTCTTCAATATTTGTATAGTCTTGTTTTTGTTAGATTGTTTTAACATTGTCTTGAGCCAAAAAATTTTTTAATGCTTTTTTCCTTTTAATTTTCTTCCTTAAAGAAAATTATAGATCAATAACTGGACATAATTCCCCAAAAGCTTAACTTCAACAAACAAGTTGCACTTTGTCAACTTGTCTTAAATATTTTTAGTTTATTTTACTAATTTTTTTTTTTTTTAATTATATTTTTAAACCCTGTGTGTTTTATCCCTCTCTCTGCTCCTTTATTTCTGGGTTTGTTCTTTATCCTTTTGAGATCCCTTTCCCCAACCATTCACTCAATTTTCAATAATAAAGTTTCTTGTTTTTTTGTTTTTTTTTATACCCTGATATCTCACATTGGTGTTGGTTATTTGTTTTATTATCTCTCTGAGAGATTTGTTGTTTTTCTTGTTATTGAGATATTTTTTTCTTTTTTCCTCCTTTTCCTTTTTTTCCTCTTTTTTCCTTTTTCCTCTTTTCCTCTTTTTCCTTTTTCCTCTTTTCCCTTTTTCCTCTTTTTCCTTTTTCCTCTTTTTCCTTTTTTCTCTTTTTCCTTTTTCCTCTTTTTCCTTTTTCTCTTTTTCCTTTTTCCTCTTTTTCCTTTTTTCTCTTTTTCCTTTTTTCTCTTTTTCCTTTTTTCTCTTTTTCCTTTTTTCTCTTTTTCCTTTTTTCTAATAAATGTTAATTCATGTTATTTTTGTATTAACACTTACAAACTAATTTTTTTCTTGTTAAAAATATATAATGACCCTATATATTTTTGTTTGGTAATTCAATAAGTTAAAACACAATGCAAATTGTCCAGTCTTTAAATTATAATGCAATTAACCGATATTTTTTAAAGACAAGTTTTCTTTCAAGTGAAAAATTTTAGTTTATCTAATGATTTTGACAGTGAGTTTATTGTATAAAAATTTAATTTTAATTCTTATCTATATGAGAAAGTAGTAGTGCAAAAAATTAACCATTGCAACTATGCATTCATCAAAGGTAAAATTTCTTACCTAACAAGGAAAGTAAAAAAAAAAAAGCAAAACTTCATAACTATATGCCACTGATTTATGTCTGGCACAAAGCAGTAACTTCATGACAATGTGATATGTCTATGAGTGTATATTCAAAATAATTTCCATTATATCTAGAAATTTCTGATTATGATTATTATAAACTTTGTATTTTTCAAATATTTTGCATGAGTGTTTTGACTAATTCAGCATGGGTCAGTGGTAAATTTGTAATTTTTTTTTTTTAATTATTTTTATTAAATTTTATTTTTTGTTCAAATTGTATTGGATTAAATTCATTACTTGTGCTTGCATGGTTGAATTTTTTCTATTCTATGTTTTCAGTTTTTCCTTTTCTTTATCAACCTGTTCACCATAGTAAAAGTTCATAATTGATATAAATTCATAAATATATTGTTAGAAGAGCATATATATTAAAATGTGATATGTAACTTAGATGTTTAAATTTCTTATTCTGTTAACGTTTTGTTCTATAAGAGCATCATTAGAATAAGGATGTTCTTATAGAGCAAAACGTTAACAATAAAAAATCTGAACATCTAGCTAGTTAATTTCTCTTTGAGTTTTTGGGATGAGTTATTATTTACACTATTTATATTAAGGCTACTGCCTCATCTTTGTTATTGTTATCACATTTCGTAGATTAAATAAAAAGTTCAGTTCAGAAATCCCTATAAATTGCCCAGATCAATATACACCTGAGGAAGGTTGGAGGACATTTGCTGAAACGTGATAACAAAAATATGGGGACAATAGTCCAAATATAAATAGTGTAAATAATCCAAATTCCATCTTTATTTCAATATTTTGGATATTTTATTAAACTAAGTAGTAAAATTTATCCTTTACCAAAATCTAATGTTAAAATTGGTAGGTTAGTCAGTCAGAAACTAGATATACATATATATATATATATGTATATTTTTTAGTAACTGGGCTAGTAGAAAATCTTTTTCTCGTGTGCTTTTTGTTTACTTTAAAAAAATAAAATGTTAGAAACCTTTGCACGCACTTAATATTTAGAAAGTAACTATAAAAAATTTTAAAATAGATTAAATTTTTTTTTAATATTCAAGCACCCTTGATACATTTCACTAACAAGCTTTAAGTTTTGTTGACTATAGAAAATTTCTGTTAAAATTTTTACTTAATCTGTGATGCCATTAGCATCCCTGTTTATCTGAAGCAAATTCAAATCCTGTTAATTTTTATCTTAATTCAAGATGGTGGTAACTGTATTCTAGATGGTTTTCCAGCTATACTAAAATATCTTTTTTATAGAATGTTGTTCAGGGTTATCAAAATACAGAATTTGAGTCAAAGCATACTTTAAGAATTTTTTGACAAGGGGGATGAGGTGCTACTTTTGGTTGTCACAGTTGGTTGTCAAACTTCAGTTTTTTGTGCTTTAGTGTATTCAGATTCAATTGATATGAAACTACCTACGAGATATTACAGCAACACATGGTACTTGTAAAAAAATTGATAGTAATATCAATGTCAACTGTAATGTCTTGGCTTGATTTCAGAAAATAATCCTGCAAACTGAACCCATTATTTTTTTTTTTAATTACTGAAAAGGGGCCTTCAACAGTATTTTAATCTCAAATGCACATGTGAGAAGAAATATAGTTTGAAGCTAATCTTTAGTCACTTATTTGAATTCAGTTGTCTTACACTACACAGCAACACTCAGTTTCTACAAGGAAAAAATCATTTTGCCAATTTGTTCAAAGTTCTTGTCAATGTACACTGCTAAACAGAATTATCAAGGACAGATGCCTATGATTTTTTTTTTTCAAATTTTGCATAACTAACAGCAAATTGAATAACACTTCTGATTATTTGGCCTAATAAATTGTTTTGAATTTGGGTTGAATGCAGTGTTGATATGTACGTTAAAACCGCGTACAATTACGTTTATCCGCATATCAAGGGAAATAACTCTGGCATGCTTAAAGTATAAGTCGCCTTTTCAATTGGTGCATGACATTTAAATTTTAATTTGACACTAGTTTGCTAACAAACCTTGTTTTTATAGCCACAGAATATAGCAGTATTTTGTTTTGTTTTTCTTGGGTGTGTAGTATAAAATGCATTTTAATTATTGCTGTTTATATTCAAGCGCTTTTTTTTTTCATTGGGAGGGAAATTTATTTTCCCTAAATTAAATATTTTATTAGTTTTTTTTGTTTTGGTTTTTTTTTGTTCGTTTGTTTTTTTTAATGCTTTTTAAATTCTTGACAGCATTTCCAGTTGCAAAATAAATCTCTAACTTGATCACTGAAAAATAACAGCCTTTTATTTTAAAAAATGTTTAAAATATTTTATAGAAACTTATCCTAAAATGGATATACAATTAGCCCCCAAAAAAGTTATTAAAAAATTATGTTGATACTGTCAAGATGTTTTAAAAAGTAAAATTCTTAAGTGTGTATGTATTTCATTTCTCTGTTGATTCTCTTTGAAAAATGAAATTAATCTGATGATGGCTGTTTTTGCCCAGATCCAACAAAACTCTCTCGAGTTGGCCAAGGCCATCAAGGTACTTGAAGCCAGCACTGCTGCCCTCAAGTGTCCGACTGAGGAGCCTCCAAGTAGTGCCGCCGCTACCAGTCGAACTTCTTTGCAATGTTCTAGTGGATATGGAACCATGAATTCTACTCCTGCTGGTTCAGAGGACACCATCGCATCAGGAGGTAAGAAATACTGTCATCAGGTGTGCCTCACCCCATTTCTGTAATTTTATTAAAAAAAAAACTTTTTATGACATTGTCTTTAAATTATTAACACTTGATAAATTCATTTCTCTGTTCTCAATTTTGTTTTGGTTTCAATGTTTTGGGTTCATTTTCCAATGTTCTCTAGTTTGAATCTTTGTCTGGTGGAAAGTTTATGCCAGAGAAAACAAATGGGAACATTAAAAAAAATTATTCATTGAAAAGCTATAATGTACATTTAATTACATATTCTCTCTCGCTCTCGCTCTCTCTTTCCCTATCGCTCTCTCTCTCGCTTTCCCTATCTCTCTCTCTCTCTCTCTCGCCTCTCTCTCTCTCTCTCGCCTCTCTCTCTCTCTCTCGCCTTCCCCATCTCTCTCTCTCGCCTTCCCCATCTCTCTCTCTCGCCTTCCCCATCTCTCTCTCTCGCCTTCCCTCGCTCGCTCGCTCTCTCTTGCCTTCCCTCGCTATTAATATTGGTAAATGCATAAATGTTAGTCTGTAAACACATTTACTTTTTGTATTACTTTGGTTCTCTTTGGCAAAATACTTTATGAAAGATTTTAAAAAGAAATATTTCAAGATATTAGTTTTATTTGTAAAAAAAAAAAAATGTCTATTTTTACAAGTAATTTTTGTTGTTGCCGCTATCACTAATATTTAAATAGTGAATGTGACACTGGAGAAAATATCTGTAAAAATGAGAATGCTCAAAAGAATTAAATGAAGTTATTCAAGTCGTCTTCTCTAACCACCTTTTTTTTTCTTTTCCCTGTTCAATTTTTCTTTATAATGTACACTTCATTATTATTATTATTATTATTATTATTATTATTATTCTATAGGTCTTCATTTGTCGAGATTTTTTTCTTTTTTTTCTTTTTTTTTTCCATTTCATCATGCTTTCTTCATTTCCCTTGATTTTTTTTTCTCTCTCTCTCTGTCTCTCTTTTTTTTTCTTTTTCTTTTTTTTCTTTTTATATCTCTGCCTCTTATTTTCTTATAACCAAATATGTCATATATATAGCTGTGGGCTTTCTTTTTCTTCAGAATTGTTATTTTAATATGCATTATATATTTTTCATTTGGTGATTTTCATATCCCCAAAGTTTAGGTATTTAAGAATAAAATTTACAAAATCTCTTCAAATTAAATTTGAATTTCTATCACTTTTTTTATCACTTGATATACTAAATTGAAAGTTAACTTTATTTATACAAAAATTTTCACAATTTAAGACCACATTTTTTTCTGCAATATGGTAATAAGTATTCATTTTATATCCTTAAGTTTCCTTAGCACATAATTCGCAAAGATTTTTCTCTTTGATTTCTTTGTATTTTTGAATAAGACTTTTGGGGAGTCAGTTTCTTATTTTTACTATTTTTTTTTTTTTTTTTTTTTCAATTGACATTTTCAAGGATAATCTGATCACTCAAAATTTGTCATCTCTTCTGATTTAATACTTTTACTACTGATGATAATCCACTTATATTTTCCACTTTTACTTTCCCTCTTCTGACCTTTCGTGTATATTACCAATCCAGATACTACAGTATCAAAAACAGTACAGGTTACCAAGGGTAAGCGGTATTTCTCTTGTTTGGACCAACAGCCAAAAAAAAAAAATTAAAAATCCAAAACTTTTTTCTGGATTTAACAATTTGCCTTTTTTTTTCTTTTTTTTTCTCCCCTCACCCTCTTTCAGTCAGTTTTTCCTTTCCCCTCTCCCCCATATGCATGGGTCAAAGTTCAATTCTGTTACTTTCCTCGAATATCTTTGCATGCCTTAGAAAACAACTTTGCATGTCTTTTTTCATTTTGTTCGGTGCTCTCTATTGGCAGACTGTACCAATATTGCATGCCTGTGAATGTATTAGTTTCTTTTATTAAAAGTTCTGTTAATTCTTCATCCAAAGAGTTATACAAGGAGATGCTGAAAAATTCTCAATCCAAACCACTTTATAAATCTGATCACATGTCAGAATGTTCGTTTTTTTTTGGAGAGGTTTATTGGTTGAGCCATAAACTTTTCAGCACACCCTCCTATCTCAAGGTTAGCTGATGCTAACAAATATGGTGGCGTGTTTAAATTTGAATCTAAACTTGTAAAAATTCTGATGGTTCTAAGGTATATTTATTCCTATTTTTGTTTATTTGGCTGTATTTTTTTGGCCAACTCCTTGAGATTAAATTTGTCTAATTAAATACAAATTACCAAGTTGAGGGTTTTCTTTTATTTATTTAGCTAACATTTCATCACTTGTTAGTGGTGATTCTTTCATTTGTTTTCTTTTATATCATTTTTTTCCTTTTAACCTTTAATGAAGTATTTTACTTCAATGCTCATTTATTTTTAAAAAAAATAAACAAATATGGTAGTAGGAATAAATATTCAACTCTCCACCTCCCAAGTCATCCTCACCCTCTCTCTCTACTCTTACTCTCTCTCTCTCTCTTACTACTCTCCCCTCTCTCTCTCTACTCTTACTCCCCTCTCTCTCTCTCTCTTACCCCTTTCTCTCTCTCTACTCTACTCTTACTCCCCTCTCTCTCTCTCTACTCTCCTTTTACTCCTCTCTCTCTCTAGACTCTCCTCTTACTCCTCTCTCTCTCTCTAGACTCTCCTCTTACTCCTCTCTCGCTCTCTAGACTCTCCTCTTACTCCTCTCTCGCTCTCTAGACTCTCCTCTTACTCCTCTCTCGCTCTCTAGACTCTCCTCTTACTCCTCTCTCGCTCTCTAGACTCTCCTCTTACTCCTCTCTCGCTCTCTAGACTCTCCTCTTACTCCTCTCTCTCTCTCTAGACTCTCCTCTTACTCTCTCTCTCTCTATACTCTCCTCTTACCTCTCTCTCTCTCTCTATACTCTCCTCTTACTCTCTCTCTCTCTCTATACTCTCCTCTTACTCCCACTCCATTCCTCTCAACTCTACTCCTTCTTTTATCACTTTTGCTTCCCATCACCTCAAAAATTACTACCCTCCTTCCCATTCTTCTCCTAACTTTTATTCTTCCCACCACTACCACCATTTTGGCTACTAATTTCTTCATTTTTATTAATTTCTTTCTAGTCGTAATTTTTGTATTTCTTCATACTATATTTTAGCCACCCATAAGAATTGTGAAAACAAAATTCTATTTGTACATTTAATTAATTCTTACTTTTGGGACTATCTACTCATTGGGAAGTGGTTTGTGTACTCGTCTTACAAAACCAATAACACTTGGATCAATTCTTGAAGATTCATAAATATGGCCTTGGTTCAAGCTTTCTATTTGCCAATTAAATAAAAGAATGTTGGTCTTGCAAGCTTAAAGCTTTATTTACATAAAACCAATTAGCATTTTTGAATAAAACCTTCCGTTGAAACAAGATAATTCAGAATTTACTTAAAAAAAAACAAATAAAATTTAAACTTTTTACTTCATGTTTGAAATTCATATCCTGGAAATACTAATGGGCATTTCCTTTTTTTATGGCTATGTGCTTGACTAAGCTAAATGCTTCTGCTACAAACTATAACTGATAAAATAAAATGAACATATTTTTGCTTAATAGTAAAAATCAAGCATTAACAAAAAAGAGTATTATTACATCTTTGGGATAAGCTTTCCTAAATTAATTCTGAGAACAGTATAGTATTACCAATGAAGACAGACAAGTTTTATTTTGGGCATTCCAACTTCGTGCAAGGCTGACTTAAGCTGACTATTATAGCCATTCTTATTTTCCCTAATGTACTTCTGAATCAGAAAAAGAAGACAGACCTGCACAAGAGACATTGAGAACTAAATGGTCAATAAATACACCAATATGCAACATTTAATTCCCATAATATCATCCTAGTTATAATACTAGGAAAATATAGTTTTTTTTTTGTTTTTTTTTAATAACTTGTATCCCAGTAAACTTCTGAAAGAGATCTTTAAGATATATATATGGAAACCCTTGAACATATGTTCTAGCAGTCTTAAAAAGATGTTAGATTTCACTGTAGGCTTACAGACAACATCATGTTAAAACACCTGTTCCTGTATGGTTGCCAAAGTTAAGCAAGATCAAGCCTGGTCAGTACTTAGTTAGGTTACTACTTGGGAATATCAGGAACTATAAGCTTGGATATGTGTTTGGTATAATGGATAATGGCTTGCAAAATTTAATCAGAGCTTAGTTCCAATTCTAGTTGGGTTTATTATATTCACTTACATGCAAATGCCCTTGAGAAAGAATCTCCCTTTTCTCCCCAGATATAGATTCATTACAATTTGTTTCTGTAAATCATTATCTCAAAAAATTCTTAAAATCTTTAAGTATTTTCTGACTTTAAATAACCTGCAAAGTGTTGATAAACTAAAAATCGATCTTAATGATTATGGTAAATACTCAAGATTTATCATGTATCAAAATGTTTTTTGTGTTTCAAGGAGTCGGTTAGAAAAATGAAAGCATTTGGAGGAATGTTTGCCACATCCTTATTGAAGAAAAATATATATAAAAATTAATCCTCTCTAAAAAATCTTTTTCTTTCTTTTTTCTCTTATTCTCTCTTCAAAATTAACTCAATCAATGAAATTCCCTATGCAACTTTGTAGTTACTTTGCTTATAAATGTTTGTATAATTTTATCTGCTTGAAATAGAAAACAAATCCTGTAGTTTTCAATAACAATGAATTTGAAAGTGTTTGAATTTAGTTTATTAGCTGTTATGTTTTTTGCTTGTTTTTTTTTTCCCTCTATTCTACATCTTGCAAATAACTAAAGATGTTTGAAAAAAAATATTAAAACTTCTGAATCACCTTAGTATGCTCTACTTGTTTGTGATTACATATGTATATATTTCTTTTTTTTTTTTTAATTCTCACCAATGACTTGAAATGTTTTAGATGAATTCCTGATAAACTTGTCTGTTTTGCATTTTAATTTCCTTTCAAGTTAGCTGCCAACCAAAAAGTATCCCTATTTTCCTTTTTTCTTTCTCTTTCACTTATAAAAGCTGTAATGTTATGCAATGTGGACACAGGTTAGAACAAATATTGTGATCACTGTTTGAAATACCTGAGAATGTTTTCTAAATGGAATGGTTGCACTAAACACCTTTGTTAGTTTGTTTTTCTACCTAAAAACAGTTGTTGTTGGTCTAACAAGAACTTTTTTTTTCTTCTGAGTTCCTTTTAAAGTAATTTAATCAAATAATTGGTTCTGCTTTACTTCATATACCGTTGTTTTCTCTCTTTCTCAAGTGAATATTCTATTTACATCATACTTTATTGCTTTCTTTTTAGTTTCTGTTGGCTTATTTTCCCTTTCACAACACCATTTTTTTTAATATTTCTACAATCTTTTCTGTTCTATATTCATTTATTTCTTAACCAAAACAAATCCAAAGAAGTATAGGTAATGTGTTGATCTTAACTCCTTCATATTCTCTAAGTAGTCCTATCTGATAGGAGAAGATAGGTTCATCTATTGCCTGGTTCATACTCTTCTCTGGTCTTTTGAACAAGAGTAGAGGTTTATCTCTAATTTCCTGTTTAGAATTGTGTTTCCAGCTCCTTCTAAAGTCTTTTTCATTCTCTTTCACTCCCAGTCACCCCTTGCATCTTAGTGGAATTATCACCTTGCTTGGAGTGAATTAATTAAAACACCAAAAATTTTTTTTTCCTTTATTTCAAATCTTAATATAGGTATGTTTTTTTTATGTTATGCCACTTCAGGACATGTGATCCTGAGTCTTCTTTATCTCTGATTTGCTATGCATTCATGGGGAAAATAGTGGAGTGGTCTCTCGTTATCTTATCCACTGTATAATATTCAGTTATGCTTTTCAGCAAACACTGCAGCACTGTAAAATATAGCAAAAGAACTCATCCAAGGTTATTTAGGGCAGGGCTCTTTTTCATAGAAATTAATGGTAATTGCAGATTCATAGAACAAATTTGCTTTGAAATATCAGAAAAAAACAGTCCTGAAAAGTTTTCTGGCCAACTTATTTCCCAAAATTTTAGAACTGGGTAGATCAATTTTTATTTATAGGCATCAAGAATTTACTCAAACACATTTCATTAAGTTTGTTCAATAGCTTCTTTTTATTACAATTTTTTTAACCCATTAAAATATGAATTGTAATCACTTACTGATTGCAAAAAAATACCAAAGATATCTCATTTATTATTAAAAAATAAATAAATAAATAAATAAAAATAGATAAAAGAACTTAAGCTAACCTAACCATCTGGACTTCAAAAATCCCCCTTACGCAAAAAACAAAAAAAATATTGTTTATGAAATGTTGTATCCTTTGGAAGATTACAAACATAAATAGGATATTAAATTCTTTGATTGACCACAAAACTACCGCAGTTTCTCATGTTTACATGTGATCAAAACTTAGCACTATCTATACACACATTGATCAGCATATAACAGGAGACCAAAACACGTATTTTAAGATTAGACAACTACTAGATAATACTAAAATACTTGTAGCACTAACTGTAAAGAAAGACTCAAAATCTTTTAAGTTATACTTACTAAAAAAGTGTCTGTTTTAAGCACAGTATTTTTCACTGTTGATAAGGCTTTTTAAAATGTTTTTAAAATTTAATACCTTGGTCGTATATAGAAGAAACTTAAGGCAATAAAAAAGTAGTTTTATAGGAGGATGCTGATAATACTATGGACTGAAAATGGGAGTGACATCAATGTTTTAAGAAAAAATGGAAACTAAAAGGACATTTATACTTAGAGACAGGTGAAATTTATTGAGCACATAATAAAGAGGGCATGGAAAATTTGACACTCACAGGATGTGTTAAAGGAACAGAGGAAATCAGTGATTGACCTACCTAACAAACTTGTGTAAATGATTGGCAGAACATGGATTAAGAGAGATAGCGAAAGGACAAATGCATTTCCGCATTGTTCATTCAGTAATGAATTTGAGCACTCTCAGCTACTGGCAGGTATTCACATTGTGCATATAACATGTTAAAAATCTAACTTCCTCCAAGTGCCCATAGCTTAGAGGTAGAATCACCAACTGATGTCAATTAGGTCAGGCTTCAATCTTGGCTAGAAGCAATTACTAAGCTTTATCAGTATAGTCTAGGATGTATTATAAAATGCAAAAACAAAAAAAAGGTATTTCAATAATTTCTTGAAAGCTCTTATTCTTCTGTTTTAATTTTTTCTCTGCTTTCTTTTTAATCATTTTATCCCAAGTATTCTAATGAATAAAGCATGCAGCAAAATCAGACCGGAAATAGGACAAGAACAGTGCATTTTCATTGAGGATACTGGAACAAGGAATGCAATATTTATGCTAAGAGTATTATCAGAAAAGGCAATAGAAATGCAGAAGGATGTGTACCTGTGTTTCATCAGCTATGCAAATGCATTTGATAAAGTATGGCACAAAGACCTGATAGAAAGACCTTAGAGTAATCGAGAATCTTTACTGGCAGAAAACTACCTTCATACGAACAGGAAACGAGTTCAGTAAGTACGCAAAAATTGAACAGGGTGTAAGACAAAGATGTGTATTCTCACCAGATCTATTCAACCTATACAGCGAGACCATTCTGAGACATCCTGCCAGGATTCATCGTTGGTGGGCACAATCTGAACAATGTTAGATACTCAGATGATGCAGTGTTGATAGCAAATACAGGAAAGAAACTAAAAGATCTCTTACAGGAAGTAGTTAAAAAAACATGGAAACTAAAAGATCTCTTACAGGAAGTAGTTAAAAAAACATGGAAACTAAAAGATCTCTTACAGGAAGTAGTTAAAAAAACATGGAAACTAAAAGATCTCTTACAGGAAGTAGTTAAAAAAACATGGAAACTAAAAGATCTCTTACAGGAAGTAGTTAAAAAAACATGGAAACTAAAAGATCTCTTACAGGAAGTAGTTAAAAAAACATGGAAACTAAAAGATCTCTTACAGGAAGTAGTTAAAAAAACATGGAAACTAAAAGATCTCTTACAGGAAGTAGTTAAAAAAACATGGAAACTAAAAGATCTCTTACAGGAAGTAGTTAAAAAAACATGGAAACTAAAAGATCTCTTACAGGAAGTAGTTAAAAAAACATGGAAACTAAAAGATTACAAATAAACTACAAAGAAAACTGAATGCATGCTAATCAGTAAAAAGAGAAGCCCAAAATGCCAACAAGTTGGTGAAAAAAATCAAACAGATGCAGAAATTTAAGTACCTGGGAAGTGTTCTAACAGAGGACAAAGTGTGATAAAGAGATCCGAAGGCATATTGGCATGGCTAAGGATGCATTCTAGAAGCTGAGTAGAGTTTTAAGAAAAAGAAAAATTTTACTGGAAACGAAGAAGAGAGTACTGGATTGTTATGTGATATCTGTCCTTCAATATGGCGGTGAATGCTAGATAATTTCATCAACAATGAAGCAAAGACCTGAAGAAAAGGAAGCTGATACTTATCAGGAAAAGATATCTGAAGTTTTTGGGACATGTAATGAGGAAGGATGTGTGTTGTGGTGCATTGGATATCGGCTCGGAACGAGAAATTGAGGAGCCAAGTTCGAAATCCAGTCGAATTCCTTGCATTCACTTACACGCAAATACCCTTGGGAAAGGTATTACTCCATCTCTTCCCTTCCAGTTATGGGTTAAATAGCAGGACAGATTGGGTTCTATAGCCTTGGTCGGCAACCAGTCTACCGCAGAAAGCAATGGCAACCTACTGCAGGATAATCTTCTGCCCAGTCAGTCATGTCTCGAAAGAGACATGATAGCCCAAGCGTGTATCACGTATGGCACTTAACTGACTGAATGAGAAAGGAAAGAGAGACAAGTGAAAGCAGCACACAACATACCTGATGGACTTGAACAGATGGATGGTGGATCAGGGATTGAGTGGAATCACAGAAGGGACATTAAGAACAACAAGGGATGGGGGAAGTGGAGGGCCATGATCGCCTACATCTTGAAGGAACATGGCACAAAGAAGAAAATAAAAAACCACTAAGATGCAAGGGGTTACTGAGTGTTAGAGAATATGAAGAAAAAAACACTATTAAGAAGAGAGAACAAGAAAAGAACAAGAATTAAGAAGACATAGACACCTTTTGACGTTGCATTTAAACTTTTGAAGATCAATGTTGATTGGAAAGTAAGTCAGAGAAGTTTCACAAGTAAGAAATGTGATAGAGGAAATTGTTAGCATAGAACTTAATTACATCTAGCCATTTCAACTGTAAAATAATGACTTTGAAGTTTTGTGAAGGCATTACTGTGATGTCTTCACTCTTTGTTAAAAAAAAAAAAATTAATCACCCACAAACTTAAGAAACGTAATTTTTCAGCAAAATAATCACTCACACACAAAGATATCCAATTACACCACACTTCATATTAATACAAAAAAATTTAGGAAACAGTAGCAGAAAAACAAAAACCTTGAAGAGTGAAGATATCGTAATAATGCCTTCATGAAACTTTGAAGTCAGCATGATTGAAACATTGCTCAGTTAAGTGAAAAGCCTCTCCACATTAATTCTAATTATATATATATATATATATATATATATATATATAGATAGATAGATAGGTTTGTAGCTTAGTTTCAAAGCTTAAATTCTTATATTTAAGTCTCCTGTCAGCAACTAAATACTGACTGTAGCAAGCATATTCCAACTAAGTTAAGTTTTCTTTTATCATAAATTTTTCTTTTTATTATCTGGCTATATCTTAAAAAGCAACAAAATTGAGGCTATGAATCATTTGCACTAAAATTAATTATTTTCATATTTAAATTTAAACTTATTTTTACTACTATAAATTATATTTTAGATACATGTTTGAGCATTTTTTTTTTAAACAGTGAAATTGTTTACCAGCCTAGACATAAAATGTTCTATCAAATGTATCTCTATTAAGTCCAGAAACAAGATTACTTCTGCAACCACCTGCTTGTGTAATGAGTTTGATAATCACTAGGTGCTCAACTTTTTTGACTATGTGCTAAATACAATAAATAAGCCTGTTTCATAGAAGTAGTAGTTATTTTACAGAGTTCCCTCGAATTTCACTTGCTGATTTTCAAGGTATGTGGGGAGGGGTCTTTTTCACTTTCAAAACTGTTATAATGCAATCTTCTTACTTCTCTTCTTCACTCTCTCCTCTATCAGACTTGTGCCAAATTCATCTGTGCTTAGTTGATATCTATATATTGTTTAAATTATATTATTTCACTTAAACAAGGTGTAAATTTTTTTTCTGTAAAAATTAGATGTGAATATTTCTTTACTGGATAAATATTTGATGCTGAAACATAATTTTTTTTAATTGTTTCTTATTCAAGACATTGAAGATTTTGCTTCTTTTTACATTTTAATGAATAATTTTTCATTGTTTATTATTGTATTTTTTATAATCTTTAGTTCTTTCATTATGAATTGTTTATGAAGATATTCAATTTTCATTCAATTATGTACATTGAAAAATGAAACAGTTACTGTCATTTTTGTGTTTTTTCAATGTCCTAAGTGCCATACATAATTTCTTTGTCATAGCTGTTATTTTTATAAGTTTTTATATATGTCTTTTGTAATAAATGTCTTGTTTATATTATTATATATAATTATATATTTATATTGCTAATAATGTTTAACATACATACCCACAAAAATAAGTCAAATGAATGTTTTTTTTTCTCTTGATATTGCCATTACTCAGACTCCCTCAGCAATTTTTGTTTCTAAAAGCTATTTTTAGAATTTTAATAATACCTAAGTATATTAAACTGTATTTATGCATTCTTTTTTATTTCCTGAGAATTAACAACAATGTTAAACATTTATTTTTATTAAATTGTTTAATTACAATAATTTTATATTTACAACTTCATAAAAGTATGAACTACAATGCAATTTTTATTACCATAACTGTGAAAACATTTTTTTTTGTAAATTTCTGAAAACAAGAGAACAAATCTAAATACACACATAACTAGGAATAACTAATTATAAATTTTGAAAAAATGCATTTTCCAAGCATTTCTTTCATTTGCTTTTACCACCCACATAAATACACTAAAATATGTTGCTAACATCAACATCTGTGTGTTTATCTATATTTCTGAGATGATGTATTATTTACACTATTTTCATTATTCAAGCTATTGTCCTCATTTTTGTTGCCATTTGTACGATGTTTCAGCCGTTGTATGCTCCGGCCTTCTTCAGGTGCTAGAAATTTTAAACCAAACTCTTTATTACAATCACTGGGGTATATCATTCTCATTCCTTGCATAGAGTCACTTTTAGTAGTCAAGAGTTATCTCCCTGTCCTTATATATATCCACTGGGCCATTTGTTCTCTGGAAAAAATGGTGACTGGACATTAGGTTTATAAGTCCCAGAAATTCAGTTGTTCTTGTCCTCAAGGACCAACATGACCCAGTGGATATAGACATTGGTTAGTTCCTGTGACTTGACCCAAATAGTTGTGAGTTCAATACCAGGCTACAGCAGTGGTGAACAAGTAACTTAGAGGGTTAACGGGAGATGACTAATGACTACCAAAAGAGGATCTATGCAAGGAATGAGAATGATTGTAATAAAGGGTTCAGTTTGAAATTCCCATCAAGATTTGTACTTTTTGTTTTTCTCAAGAGTCGATAACAAAAATGTGAAACACTATTTATTCACAAGTATAGTGTTTGCATCTTATGGAGGCATGGTGGAGTAATGGATATTGACTCCGATTGAGGAATCGGAGAGCCGAGTTCAAATTCCCGTCAGATTCATTACATTCACTTACGTGCTAATACTTTTGAGAAAGGTATGAATCTATCTCTTCTTCCCCAAGCTATGGGTAAATAGTAGGACAGAATGGGTTCTACAGCCTTGGGTAGCAACAGGTTTAGAAGAAGGAAAACTCTAAATTAGAACCAGCCTGGGAGGGTTGGGCTTTTTCAAGCTGTCGTGCCCAAAGAAACATCACTTCTACCACAGCTGCAGTACATGTGGTGCCCCTACGACTCTGAGTCACAGGATATCTGGATAGTGTTTAACATTTTGTTGTCAGTTTTTAAAAAAAAAAAATGCATAAACTGTTTCATATTTTTGGGTTTTATTAAAATTCTAAAAATAGCTTTTTAAATCAATAAAAATTGCTGAGAGAGTATACACTAATAGCAATGTCAAGAAAAAAAACTTTGCTTTTTGACACTGCTTTTTTGTGGGTAAATATGTTAAACTGTACCAAATTGACTTCTATAATTATATATTATGTTAAATTCATTTGTGCTCTGTGGAGATGGTCTTTTTTGTTCTCTTATCTGTCATCAAAATTGACTTATTTCTTTACTGAAGAAATCCTCTTAAATATTCTTTCAATTATATTCTTGAACTCTTTACTATCAGAATGACCAACATTCAAACTAGATGCCAACAGAAACTGAGTCTAAAGTTAAAATGTTTTAATAATAAAAATCATTCTTGGAACTCATCTGAGAAAATTTAAAATTTTTTCCTTTTTTTTTTTTTTTTACATTGCCGAAAAAAAAAGAAGGAAAGTTTTAAGTTTCCTAGTATAAGTTAAAAGGTATTATGGAGGCCTTTTTGTAAATGCCAAATTTCGGATATCATTATCATCAGGTCATACCATGACTCCAAAACTTACCAGATCTGTTAAGAGGACACTTGAAGATTCAACTCATAACATTAGTAGTGGTCTGCAGGATTTGTGTGATAACCATTGTACCAAAGTGATGTGCCTTCATTGATATTTAATAAGCTTAGCTTAGTACAGCACAAACTTATAAGTTTGCTAAAAATTAAATTTACTAGTTCTAATTGTTTACATGACCAAGTGTTTATCAAGTTCACTGTCAATGGCTTGCATAAGTACTATTTGGTTTGATATAACTGGAACCTATGGTATTGTAGCCTGGCTGTGCTGACCTATTTGGTGAAAAATAAGAAATTGCTATTTCTGCTGACAGGAGGATGACTATTAAGATGCTGGCAGTGTTTTCTGCTATTTTGGTTTCAATCAGATACTCTGTAGTACAGATTAAACATGCATCACAGAACAGGTCATATACTGCTATATGTCCATGCTGGCTTAGAAATAGCACTAAATTCTGCTTAGTTTACAGCACAAATGTTGGGGACCAATATCTCAGTGTTTTGAAAAGATATATATGTGCCAACAGCAAGCAATACAAATTTCATAAAGTCACGAGTACATACACACATTTTTTATAATTCAAAATTTAAGATTGTTTTCTTTTAAATCTGAAGTTGAATAATTGAATGTTATTTGATTTTTTGATTTTTTTTTTTTCACAGATATAAACTTTATATTATCCTATATTTATCAATGTGTACCTGTGTACATACACATATGTATACCTATTTACATCCATGTGTGTAAGAATAGAGAAAAATTACCATTTTCTTTGTTTTTTTGGGGGGGGTTGTTTTTGTTTTTTCACTCAATGTTTCAATTCAGTCAAAATACTTCTGCAATTCTCAATTTATCACATTGCAAAAAAAAGTTTGAGCTTGTTCTGCCATATCTAAATTCTGAAATTGATTACATTTTTATATTATTAAAGCTTCTTAGCAGCTTAATTTTTTTTTTTTCAATCCTCAAAATTTTTCTTTCAATTTTCTCCTCCCCAAACCATTTTTACTGATTGGTATTTTTATTTTTAAGCATTGCTTTTTTTATTATTATTATAAATTGAAACTCTGAAAAACTGCTTAATTTTGACATTAATATAAGTAAATGTGGATGTTTTTTTTATGTATGTTTTGTTTCGTAAATATGTATGTGACTGTTAAAAATCTTGCTTATAAAATCATATTTCATTAGCTGTTCAATCCTGTATATTCATCCTTATTGTTTTTAGCAGCATTTCAAGAGGAAGCTGAAATGTGGTGAGAGAAACAAAAAAGAATAATAATGCTCATTCAAATAACTTTATAATATTAATAGAAATGATTCAAAATTTCAGATAGTGATGAAGGCTGAAGAACACAGCAGCCAAAAATTACTGTTAAAAACAGTAAGGTAGCAAGTACTAGTCAAAATAACTCCTATAATAAGAGCAATGACCTGTGAAAGAGTAAGGAAGTTATAAGAGTGATGAGGATGATATTCTAAATACCTGAATGACAATGACACTTGAAATTTCAAGCAACACTAGGAAAGATAAACACATTAGTGGAACTGTAATGATGAGCATGTGAGTTTGTAAAAAAAAAAAAATAAATAAAACCAACCTCAAAATAACAATAGTTCATCTCAAAATTTTAGACAATATTTACGTAACTCCTTTCATTAAAGAAGTATGGATAATTCTACTATAGCATGATATTCTATAATCTTCTGTCTTTTATATTTCACATTTATCATAAATCCACACTTTAAAATAATTTTTTACTCCAATAAGAGAAATATCTAATTTTCTCTGAAATGTAAGTTTGTATATCATAGAAAACATCAAATATTGCAAAGTAAGTTTACCGTTTTATGTATTATAAAAGATCTTTTTCTTTTTCATCACAAGTAATGAAATATTTCAGAAATATCATAATTGCAAGTAAGCAATGAGTAGACTCCAATACAGATTGTTATGCAGGTTGATTACCCCTAAGTAAAGAGATATTTCATAGTTACTCAATACCAATAAACTTACCATATTACCATAATAATGGAATCTCGTAAGTAGGGGAGACAAAACTGCTTATACATTTTTTTTTAATCTTAGCTGTCTTTAGATTGGTTTATTTTCAATAATTTAAAATGCAGAATTCTTTTTACACATGCAATTAATCATAGAAATAAAAAATCTTTGATTAATCATGCAGAAAATATAACCAATGTAACTACTTAGATATTTTTTTTCAATTTTTTTATTTTCAGTATAGGTAAACTAATATTTAATTACTATTGTCACATAGGTAAAGGTACATTAGCAGATTCCTTTTAGTATTTGCTAGAATTTATGATAAATTTAGAATATATATACCACTAGAACTTCAAAAACCAAATTAGATCATCTAATTCAGTTCTTATCTTTGTAGAGATTGTTAATCTGACCAGATGTAGTACTTAATGCCACCACGAGAGATAATAGTTGTGATAGATTATAGTACACACCAATTTAAGTATATCTTGATAGCATCAAATTTTATATTGCAGTAAAGTATCATAATAAATTATATAACTCACTTGATTTAGAGACAAAACATTTGATATGCAAACTATAATTAAAATCTATTTTTAGGCTTTTTAAGCAATAAAAGATTTTTTTTCACTCTTTTAGTACAAAGTTATAGCCAAATTTAAAAGGAAATAAACTAAGGCCCCTAAATTAGGATAAGATGAACCCATGCATTGTGGTGCAGTAAATATCAACTCAGAACAAGAACTCGGAGAGCCAAGTTCAAATTCCAGTTGAATTCACTGCATTCACTTCCGCACAAATACCCTTGTGGAAGGTATTAATCAGTCTCCTTCCAGCTATGGGTTAAATAGCCTTCACCAACTTGCATTGCCAAGTGTAGCGAGTACGGCAAGTACCCTGAAATGATAAACACAAAACAGTGAAAGTCATCCAGGAAAGGGTTCCTCAAATGAGAGTGAAAAAAAAACAAAAAAACCCTAATCCAGATCTAATAAAGTTTTAAACCTTCTCATAAGCATAAAGTTTCATCATACTGGATTTAATAATTGCAAATATCATATTTTTCATTTAAATTCCAAAAACTGTAAACCATGAAATAAAGATGATACTATTGAAATTAAACTTGGACTATTGTCCTCATCCTTCAGCCATTGTACCCACCGGCCTTCATCAGGTGTATATCAATCTGGGTAACCTACAGGGAATTCTAAACTGAACTTTTTATTTAATCTACAGGGATAGACTGTTCTCATTCCACTGCCTATATCAAGTGATAACTCATCTAGTTCTTATTTTCAATACTATTATTGCTCACCTCTTTCCGCTAAGTCTATTACCTGACCCAAGGATTAAACTATAACACAAACTTTACGGACCAACACTTTAATCCAGTAGGCTATTGTCTTGGAGAACATTGATAATTCCTCATACCAAAAATTCAGATAGAAAAGATACTATTTAAGTTCAAATTTACTTGTAGTATATTGACTGCAACTTTTAGATGCAAAGTTGAAACTTTCAATATGTAGGATCCTAAAAATGGATAACTGTTCCTCTTGTTATTGAAATACCATGAAAGATTTTGTTGAAAGGAGTGCTTTTTATTAAATATGTTTTTGATTACATGTTTAAAAAAAAATCATTACCAAACATTCCATCAGCATTTCAACTTCATTGAAACAAAGCATTTTTAATTACCCCATTATTCATAAGTTGTTCATCCAATGAAATGTAAGCATTTATAATTCTCATAAGCTTTTACTAAAATGTCTTTCATTGGTGCTTAATGCCCAGCTAAAATGCCTTGTTTTCATTGGCTGAGCCCCAGATTTGATGCATGTTGTTATTTGGTGGCAAGACTTAACTTTTTTCTTTTTTCTTAAACTACTATTTGATGCTTGCTTGCCAAGAAAAAAAGCAAATTATGTGCTTAAAAATGTTTATAATGTTTCTGTCTCCCTTGTCAACAAATATTGTGTCCTGATTCTAACTGACCCTTTCCAGGCAGACTGGCCAACCAAACACTTGTTTGTTTAAAATCAAATTTAATAATAGCAATTGGCCACAGAGTGGTACATGCTATTAAATCAGCCAACATGATTGAAATTTCTGATTTATTTTTCTACCATCAGACATACATTTATGCCCAGGAAGTCCTGCATTCTTTTCTTGATTTTGATGACACATTTAAAATAGAAGGAATAGATTAATTTAATTGTGATAATGACTTGGCAGTTGGTTAAGTGCCATAGACGGTGCTGATATGGTTATATTTACAAAATAATTTTTAATTTAGTTCCTAAGGAAATGATCCAAACCAGATATTCAGGAGTAAAAAAATGCCTCTATCCTATGGCCTGAGCATAATCCTGCCAAGATGTATATTTTCACTGGTCAACACGATTTAGGGTGTGAAGAAACAAAACACACTTTTTAGCTAATTTGATAGTGCTGATTCCGAAAATGACCTTAGATTTTCAAGGTTAGCTACCATTTTTGCTGTACTGAAACTGCTCTTTTTTTTTTCTTTTTTTTTTTCTTTTAGCTAACAGAATCAAATTTAGATTATTATGGCTTTTATTATTATTGTATTTTTGCAACATATATACTTTTACTTCTAAAAAGAATGATGAAAGTTAAGGTATACACTAATTTTAAATCTCTAAAAGAAAGAAAGAAAATTTCTTAATACCCTATGCTGAAATTGGGAAGGGTTAGATGCAGTCTGATTGTTTTGTTTTTATTTTGTGAGGGGAATAGTTAACAATGCAGAAAATCAGCCACCTGTACTTTTTTTTATTACAACTCCCAGTTTATCCTCGAATTGTTAGTCATACAGATTAGAAATAAAAATTAAATAGAAATATCTTCTACTGCTTTTTCTTAAGTTTGTTTTAACATAACAACTGATTTACTGATTAGGCTACAAAACTAATTTCAGGCATTCAAATCTAGTTGTATTTACCTTGCCCTGATTGCCTGACATTTTATTTGTAATTGTCTATATTTCTGAGATGAGGTATTGTAACTATTTACACTATTGATATTGTTCAGACTATTGTTCTCATCTTTACTGCCATATTCAGAGCATTTGGCCATTGTATAGTCTGGCCTTCTTTAGGAGCATACATCTGAAATATGTGAATATGGCAATAAAGATGATGACAATAGTCCAAACAATGTAAGTAGTATAAATACTTTACTTGTAGTATAAGTATACTTTATTTTAGTTTTTAGATGAAGCATTATTGATTTCTTTTTTTTTTTTTAATGGTAATTTTCATTTTAGTTGTGCTTACAGCCTTCTGTTGAAATATAGGTTCACATATGATCACTAAAGCAATGTCAAACCTGGTCAGTACCTAGATGGGTGACCACTTGGAATTACCACATGCTATAAGCTTGGGTGTATGTATGATGTAACAGATAATGGCTCTGAAGTTTTAATCAGAGCCGAGTTCCAATTCTAGTTGGATTTGTTATACTCACTTACACACAAATACCCTTGGGAAAGGTATGAATCCACCTCTTCTCCTCCCAAATATGGGTTAAGTAGTAATACTTGTATCTCTCAACCATTATTATCTATAAAAAAAAAAAAATTTCTAAACATATTTTCTGGCTTTAAATAACCTGCCAAGTATTAAGCTATAGAAAATGAATCAATCATTATTTTAAATTGTATTTTATCGCAACTCTAACATTTGTTCTACAACCATCAGTAATCAATTCTAATAGTTTTAAATCTATAAAAAAGTAAGTTTTTTAAAAGAAATGAAGAAATTAGATTTTTAGTATAGGTTGAAAATGATTTAATAAATAATTGGTTAGGGTGATATAAATAACCATTGTAATATTAAACAAAATAATCATGCCCTCTTGAATAAAATATTCATTATTCACAAAATGGCAAATTTTAATATTCATACTCACAAAAAATTCTGTGAAAAAAAAGAAAAGTAAAATAATAAGAAAAAAATTAATTTTTTTTTTTTTTGCTTTTTCTTTTTCTCTTAACCCTGCAATTATTCAGTACTCCCACAGCATATTTTTTCTTTTAAGCTATTTTTAGAATTTTAATAAAATCCAAACATATGAAACTGAATTTATTCATTGTATTTTTTCTCAAGAATTGATAACAAAATAATTAAACACTATTAGATTGTTGATTTACAAAGAATAATTTTATATTTACAAGTTTATAAAAATATATGAATCAATTACAATTCAATATTTTTCATTTACCATAATATAAAGAAATCACTATGAAAAATATTCTTTTTATTCATTAATTTATACAAATGTTGGAAAAGAAACTAAGAAAATTTAAATAAACATATACTGACATATAAATAATTATAAATTTTGAAAATCATTTCATACATTTGCTCTTGCTACAAGTTCACTAAAACAGATTGTGAGCATTTGAATTTTTTCTTTCTTTCTTTACTCTTTTTCTTTTTTCTTTCTTTTTTCTTTCTTTTTCTTTTTTCTTTTTTCTTTTTTCTTTTTTCTTTTTTCTTTTTCTTTTTTCTTTTTCTTTCTTTTTCTTTTTCTTTCTTTGTTCTTTTTCTCTTTCTTTGTTCTTTTTCTCTTTCTTTGTTCTTTTTCTCTTTCTTTGTTCTTTTTCTCTTTCTTTGTTCTTTTTCTCTTTCTTTGTTCTTTTTCTCTTTCTTTGTTCTTTTTCTCTTTCTTTGTTCTTTCTTTTAATGAACATTGTGAAATTACCCATGAAAAAATTCACAACTGAGGAAAGAACCAAAATCCATTCAAATCAAAATGAGCCTTTGTCACACATACTCAGCTAATGAACAAATTCAATATCTTCATTAGCCAGTCTCTGGAATTGGACCAAGTTATTTAAGCATTGTTGATGTCAACTGCAACTTCTGTACAAAATGCACTTGGCATGGGTTAAGGTGCAAATTGTCTCTTCATACAAGCACATCTGAGACACCTTCAACTGGTCAGAATGTTTGTGAATCAATGTTCCTATTTCTTAAGTTTCACACATGTTCACCTTTACCTTCATATGTATATGATCTTCCATATTGTGGCAAGTCACTTAGGGAGCCATCTTGGCTAAAACATTGAATCTACAAATGAATCATGAAATCAAACAGTGCTTTTCTGACATGGAGGTGTTGACAGTATTATCTTTGGGTACAAATGAACTTGTTAAATCCAAAATAACATTCCACAATTTTTTTTCAGACATAATTTCTCCATGTTAATCTAATTTCTGTGGAAAAAAATATAAAAGGTATAAAAAAATCTGAAATATTATGACATTTTTAAATACCTAGGTGACTTTTTGCTGTCAATTGTCAAAACCAAAAAAAATGTCAATGCATAAATCCAGGTTCATTTAAGCTTTTATTAAATTTTTTTTTTTTATAGTAAAAATTACAAACAAACTATAAAGTAATAGTGGTGCTGAGAAATAAAAACATTAAGTTGGACACAGTTTTTTTTCCAGATATGAATGTTAAATTTTGCCCATAAAACTTTTGAAATGAATTTAATATTTGAAGGTTTTTAATTTATCCTAATAAGGTTTTAACTTTTCATATTAAAGTGTTACTTTTTTTTTTTTTTTAAATATTCAAAATCCAAGTAATTTCAGTTTTTCTTGATTTTGGACAGTCACCGTATATGTTAGCTGTTGACAAATGGAAATGTATCTGTGTCTCTTTCGAAGAAAGCATGCAGGTGTCTTTTATGTTAATTGTTTGTCAATGTGTTTCTGAATATCTGTTGTATTTATTTGGAAAGTCAAGTAAAAGAACTTTTGTGTCTGAAATTCCATTTCTAGCCAACAATGGCTAGATTAGCTGAACTTTCTGAACTACTGGCAAACAGTAAATCCCTTGCTGGACAAACCATAACTTTTAGATATCTACATATTTAACAGGTTTGTTTATAGAGTGGGAAACTGATCTATAAGAACAAAATAATTGAAAAACTGAAGCTGTTTTGTAATCACTTAGCACTAATTCTACTAGAAAAGGCATTTTCATCATCAGATATCTATTTCAAAAAGTTTTATTACTGTCCATTATGCCATAATGGTTAACAGAAAAGAAAATTTAAGAATATTTGCATTAGGCATTTTCCTAACCCTATCACCCAGGCTATGGTTGCAGGGTTGACCAGAAAAATGATGTACTAATTATTCATTTCAAGTGGGTTCATTAATTTCTCTAAAAAAATGGATATTTGCTAAGTCTAATCTTATAAGAATTTTTTTAGTCCATGTTTATCTACAAATTTTATATCTCCTATTTCTTTTAGTGAGCACTTTTTTCCAATAAATGTAACATTTTAAATGCATGTACATATGAATGTAATTTGCTATATTTATAAAGAAATAGTGCTCAATATGAGTAATAGTGTTTTTTAGACATAAACATTACTGCATGGTAACTGTTATTTTCAATAAAAGAACTGAGTAAGGTTGGTGTCCTCTTTCCTCTACTTGCCTCAAACATCCAGTGAGATATATATATATATATATATATATATATATAATATGATGTCAAGTCCATAAAAGGTGAGGATAATCCAAAAAGATCTATTTAATATAAAATTCTAAAAGATAGATCTGTATAGAGATTTCAATGGATATTATCCAAAGCAATATGATATACACAAAGAAAAACTCAACATATCATCTAAAAAAATTTTCATAAATATACATATACCTTGCTGATAGCATGACATGGATTAAAGTGTTCTAAGATTCTTAAATAACTCCTCCCAAATTTTGAAAATTTTTCAGTTGTTTGAAAATTCCAGTCATGCATTTGTAAAAAAGAAAAAAAAAGTAACTTTGAAAAATGGTAAAATCAGTTATTGTAAATTGCCTGATGATACCAAAAGGTTGAAACCTAAGTCACGGAAATAACTCATTACCAAATGAAAAAAACATTAAAAGATTCTAAAATATAATTGAACACTTTTTAATACAACTGTGTACTGGTCTAATTTAATTATGACCAAAAACTAACTATACATATATAGTATTTACACTCTCACACCCTGATTGAGCACTCTGGAAGAGTAGTAGACTTTGTAAACAGTAGCTACTCCAGCATATACGCATCGCTCATTCGATAATGAATTGGAGCACTCTAGCTATTGGGCATGTTTATATGCGCTAAAAAGCCTGTCTTCTTCTACCGGACACTCGTGGCCTAGGGGTAGAATCGCTGACTGACGCCGATTTGGTCGGGTTTCGATCCTGGGTTAGGAAGCAAACAGTCTAAGCCGTACTGATGAGCTGTGATACAGTGAAACATACAGGTATACCTCGGGTTACATCATTTTGAGTTGTCATTCTTGATTATACATTGTTTGTCAGAAGGAATATATGGAAAAACCCAAAAAAATCAAGTTAGTCATTTCATTTGACTTTGTCTGCCACTAGAAAAATCTTAAAAGCACATAAAATCATGTTACTGCACTTCTGATGATCCAAAGCCATCTACATCCAATGTAAATAAACAAATTGAATGTAAATATTGGTAAATTTAACATAAATTAGTTTTTCTACTCTCAAAAAATAATTTTAATAACTGTGTTTGTTATTTAACCTTATAAAATCATTTTATTTGATGTCTTAGAACAAACCACATTGACAAATAGTCTGTGATGTACTGTAGATTGCCAAATTGTAAACATTTACAAGTATGTACATACATGTATTTATAAATTTAGATTACTTTTTTTTCTGTACTATACTAAAAACTAAAATTTATTTATTTGTTTGTAAGTTTAAACAATAAAAATATCTTATTTTGATATTTTTCAATTGACAAGTGGGAAAAGCTATAAAAAATATATCTTATTTTGATATTTTTCAGTTAAAAAAAAATTGATTATAAATATTAAAATGCATTTATAAATAAAATACAGAACTGGAAATGGTTATTTGTGTGTGGTTTAGTCCAATGACAAGTAAATTCAACTTAATTCACCTTTCCTGGAACAAATTACTGATATAAGACAAGGCACATACACAGATACACACATATGTCATCCACAGACAGTCCTGTTTTGCTGTATCACAGCTCATCAGTACAGTTAGACATCCGATTGCTTCTATCCATGATTGAAACCCAACCAAATTGACATCAGTCAGATTCTACCTCTGAGGTATAGGTGCTTGGTAGAGGAAGGTGGACTTATCTATATATATATATATATATATATATATATATATATATGTGTGTGCGCGCAATCCCTCATTCATACATTTCATTAAAAACAACTAACATTTCTTTGTATTTCCTTACAACATTAATTTTTCTTTTAAAAGCAGAAATGAATACACAACCCCAGTTGACTAGAACAAGAAATTTAAATTATCTACTATAAAAAATTTAAAATTCTTAACCTTATTGTCAACAACCCCCTGCAAGATCTAAATTACAGTGAACCAATATTATTTATGAATTGATATATTCCTTAAGTCAGTGGGTTCCTGATCAAACCAAATTTATGAATAATTGGACATACATGCCTATGAGACTTACATTACACCTATCTGACCATAGCTCAATTAGGACTCATTTAAAAACACACTGAAACCACCATCTGCAACATACTTGTAAAAAATACAAGTAAAAAAAAATATATATATATAGTGGACTGAGGTAACTGGGGGGAAGAGATGCATTCATGCCTTTTCTAAGGGTATTAGTGCAAAATTAACAAATGGTGATGAAATTTGAACTCTACTTGCCAGTTCCATTTTCTGTTCTTATTCCATTATGCCACTCATACATTCTGACATTATTCAATTGTCAAAATAGGTATCTATAAAAATTGTTGGCCATGATCTTGAATCTCTTTTGATCTTTTACTTATTCTCCAAATAATTTGTTTGGTCCTCTTTCTGTCTTTACAAGGAATGGCCACATTCGCCCCTGCTCCCCTTGCTCTCTCTCTCTCTCTCTCAAGAACTACCACTGCTGTGGCTGCATGCAGTGATCGTCAGCCTGATATGTTCACTTACTGTTTGTTTGCAGACCTCGACTTAACGCCCACGGAGGGCAGCTGCGACAGCGACAAATACTTCACGATTCCCCGTAACAACAGCGACATGGTCAGTGCCTACAAGGCTGAAGTAGCCACTAAGCGGCCTGCGTCCACAGCAGGTGTGTTTCTAATGTCCAGTTCAACGAGTTGACATCACTGTTGGGCATCAATGGAATTCTATCCTTTCCCCTCCCACTACTACCACTTGGATTGATGTGTTTTTTGGGGTTTTTTTTTTTTTTGCCTTGTCTTCTGTACTTTTCAATTCATTGCTTGCTGTCTTTTGCTACCAACTGCTTCTTTTAAGTAAAGTTCTTAAACTTTAAATAACTTTTAAAATTGTTTGGTTAATAAAGTACTAATGTAAGTTATTTGAAAAATATATTTAGTAAATTAGATGCAGCACTTTAAATAACTTACCATAATTTAATAAATTTAAATGTAGTTGTCAAAAAATGATTTTAAAGAACTTAAAATTTATTTATCAGCTCTTTTAATTTTTAATTTAAATTTAATTTTAAATTTTTATTTAAATCAAAAAGTAAAATACCAAAATTTCTTTGCTTTCTGATTAAGTTTCAGTAAAATATTTGGAAATTTGAATTCTGTACATTTTTCCAATGTCTTTCAAAGTTTGTATCAGAAAATGTTCAAGGATACAAGACGAAAGATTCCTAAAAAGAATTACTTTTAAGAAATAAATTTCTTGTATTTTTCATAAAAATTATATGAATAAATATTGAAATATTAAATCACCTTTACATTTTTAATGTTGAAATACTCATGTTCATTATACTGTTGGAAAATTCTAATATGAAATCTTTCATGGATATTTTATCTCATTTCTAAATACAAATTTTGTTAGTCTTTTTGCAAAGATATTGTTTTAAGTCATAAATTGTCTTATTTCAATTGATAGAAATGTCTTTCATTCAGTTATACATCTCATATTGCCTCCCCATAAGGACAGATATGATGTAGAGTTGATTTAAAGTGGAACTTTACATATGTACCTGTTAGTAGCAGCAAATATTGCCTTGTCTCCATGACCTGTCCTGCAAAGGTCTCAGGAGAACCTATGACTTTCCCTTTCATGGGAGTTAAGTGCTGCTCTAGAAGCTTTTCTGCTTTGTATTTTATTTTTAATGCCACATCCATTCAGGATATAAGTAATCATGGCTCTCTCCAGATTTCTTTTCTATATTTATGACTCGCCATGTCTTTTTGGGAAAGATGGTGAAGTATTTTTCTATCATCATCTCAGTAGTTCTTCTAAACTAGTTACCAAGCAAGGCTAGAAAGCCTAGTTTGCTTTATTTAATCCATAGATGGGGAGGCATAACTTTCCCTATTTGTGCAAAAGTGAATGCAAATAACTAGGCCAGAATTTGAACTCGGATCACTGGTAAGCATTGCACCATCTGCACGTCCCTTGTATTTTCCAAAGACAAGGTTGATTGCAGATCCATGGAGCAAACAGCTAGTCTTAGTAAGGTTGGTAACTGAGATTCTTTCTTCTGCATGCAATACATTCAATATTTTCCTGTTAATATCTTGCTTTTTGTTGTATATCTCTTGGTCTGTGTTGTTCAGTGTTGTGCTGCTTCCTTCCTTTGTAAATCTTTCATAGCCACCAGCCACTCACTTACTCCCAGTCTCTTTTACACCTCTGACTGAAACCCTGTGCTTTTTTTTCCGCAATCCCTTGTTAACCCTTGGTGCTAGAATTCAGTTCTAACCTCACTTTACACTTTTGTAATCATCTCCAAGATACATGCAGAGTATTCTGAGAGTTCATTTATTTTTATTTAATCTGATGCCATGGTAAGTGGATAAAAATGTATCAATACACTTTACAATCTCACTGTTTCTATTTGTTAAATTTGTTTATTAAAATCTTTCAATGTATCTTTTGTTATATCCAATAATCTCCTGAAAGCATACCCTTAACATGGGAGACAACCTCAATAGCAAAATAGTTGAATAATTACAAATTTCAGCCAAACATGCAGTTTAGACTAACTTGCAAAATACACACACATAGTCCAAAACTTTTGGGTCACCTTCAGGTTCTTGAAGAATCCTCTAAAAATTGACAGTTGCATGTGTATTTTTTTTTTTTTTGTATTTTTTTTTTTACCTTCAGAACTAATTTATTATCTCACCTCAAGCCAGAAGGAATTTTTCTTAATGAAGGCATTTATCATATATTCGATAACAAAAAAAATTGATCTATTACTGCATAAAGTTTTCTTAAAATTTTAGCTCTTTCTGCCTAAGCTACTTTGCTGACTAAGAGTAATCTTACAGCAATCAGATTTTAAATTTTAGGTAACAACCTCTTTAAAATAAAAAATTAAAAAAGAATTAATAGTAATTGGGCACAGTGCACTAGTATGTTATATATGCACTAGTATGTTATAGTTTCATCATTCTAGCTTAGTAGGAGTTAAACTTGAGTATGAAGCTTACTAATTATTAAATCTGGAGAATGGCCCCAATAGTGTGTGTAACACACACGTATATAGTGTAAAAATTAAAATACAAATAAAATATATCTGTAAAAAGACAATGTGAATAAAGATGACAAAAAATTTTCTTTGCATTATTAAAGTCCTTTAGAGGACAAAACATATTGGTATAGGAAAGTTTTTCTTTTGTCTATAATCAGACAAATAGGAAAATGGTAATTGGATGACAAAATGGGAGTGGGGTGAATCCTATGTAAGATGGTTCATCCTCCAAAAGAACTTCTTCAAAGTAAATAATATTTTTATTGATAGCATTATACATCTTGAGGGAGGGAACAAAATAAAAATTATAACTGATGTTTTTTGTATTCTGTTCTTGCTTCCTTCCTCTCTCTCTCTCTCTCTCTAGATATATATATATATATATATATATATACACACACATGCACATATCTTATTTTAATTTATTTCCTAATAATTTTAATTTATGTAATTTTCTTTAGGAGATCCCCCCACTTATCAGCAATATAACTTGAAATTAATTTTATATATATATATATATATATGCAAATAATGATCAAGGACACATTGATATAACGTTTAAGAAGGGAAAGTTGGAGCACTTTATTCACTCCTTGCATTTATTGGAGGGTTTGTGAGTGTCCTTTTTTTCTTTTTTAATTCTCTTCTGGAACTTTGTTTACACTCCCCTTACATTTTAATTATTTTTGATTAAAATTTGTTTTTAATCGAGTTACAACTTTCCTGTCTCAAACATTATATATATATATATATATATATATATATATAATAAAATAATTTATTTGTCCAATTAAAAATTTATTTATATAAGAAGTATTAGGTGTTGATGCCATCTGAAATTTATTACAAATTTATTTTACATTTTTTCTAAATTTTATTTCTCCTTATATAGTTGTTTTTCTTTATTTTTTAGGTATATTACTTGTAGTTTAATTTCCTTTTTTTTTTTTTCTTTTTTATTCCTAAGGTAAATTTTAGCATCAATTTTTGCCAGTGTTTCCTTCTGTCTGCCAAGCTAATACAAATTTTTCTTCCTCTTCTTTCTTTTCTCCTGTTTTCTTTCTTCCTCTACTTTCCTTTCCATCTTTCTTTTCTTTTCGCAATGTTTGCTTCCATTGTCATTACACACACACACACACACACACACACTCAAACAATTGTATTTTCCATAATGTTTACTTAAGATCAACAACAAAGTGATTTCAATCCCTGAAATGACTATATGATCTCGTAAAACTTGAATTTTTTATATATAATATATATTTTCATTTAGAAAAGAGTTATTTCCTCAACCTAAGTTTCAACCTTTTGGTATATTTTAAACAATTCATAATAACTGATTTTCTAACGTTTTCAAACATACAATAGGGATTTTATGAACACGCAACTGGAATTTTTCAACAACCAAAAATTTTCAAAGTTAGTGAAGAGTTGTTGCTTAAGGATCTTAAGCACTTTCTTCTAGGTTTGTATGATCCTAGGGTGCGTTTTTAGTGTGATTACATATCAACATTATTTCTGATTTTTCATTTAGTAATTTTTTGTTCTTGAAACGATATAATGGCTAACTTTTCTTCTTAGCACAGAAGTAACTCCTCCCTAATTTGGCAAATTTTTGGTTGTTTAAAAATTCCAGTTGCACCTTCATAAAAATCCCTCTTGTACATTTGAAAACATTGGAAAATCAGTTATTATAAATTGCCTGAAGATACCAAAAGGTTGAAACATAGGTTGCAGAAATAACTCCTTTCCAAAGGAACAAATATTCAAAAGCTCTACAATATATATGTATTGAGCACTTTTTTAATACAAGTGTGTAATGGCTTAATTCAATTATGACCAAAAAAACTGATTAACTATATATATATATATATATATATATATATATACACACACATACACACACACACACACACACACACACACACACACACACACACACATATCAATAAAAGAAGTCCTTTTGAAGAAGAAACTATCCTATAGAATTTTGTCATTCAATTAAAAAGTCAAAAAAGTTCCTTGTTAAGGTATTTTTTTTTTCTTTAGACCCTTCTGGTTTCCAGTGAACATTTGGGGCAAAAATTTATCAATACCTGAGTAATTTCAGCTTTCATAAGCCATTATCAAAGGGTTTTTGTTGATAATATCATCTGTATGTATTGTTTATCTTTATTTCTGAGATGAGTTAGTGTTTACACAATCTGGAGTATTGTCCTCATCTTTGTTGCCATTTGTATGACATTTCAGCCATTGTACGCACTAGGAATTTTTAACTGAACCCTTTATTACAATGACTGGGGTATATCATTCTCATTCTTTGTGTGAAACCTCTTTTGGTAGTCATGAGTTGTCTCTCTCTAACCAAACTCTCTAAGTTACACTGTTGTAGCCTGGTATTGAACTCACAACTCTTTAGGTCAATTCACTGGAACTAACCAATGTCTATATCCACTGGGTCATGTGTCCTTAAGGATATAGATGTTGGTTAGTTCAAGTAACTTGACTCAAAGAGTTGTGAGTTTAATACCAGGTTACAGCAGCGATGAACAAGTAACTTAGAGAGTCTGGTTAGAGGGTAAAAAACTCATGACTACCAAAAGACGCTTTGCACAAGGATTGAGAATAATATACCCCAGTGATTGTAGTCTCTTTCTCATACACACACATGCATGTGAGGACCATAATTTTGTAAAAATGATGAAATTGATAGTACATAATATATACACAACATTATCAAGCATAATACACACACAGCAAAAGCCCATTGATAATTGCTTATGAAAGCCCAAATTGGACTTTACTGTTTATATACAAATTTTCACTGGAAATCAGGAAAATGTTTAAAAATATAGAAACTTCAGTTGTGTAGGGAGGAAAACAATTTTTAATGCATCAATATTGTATCCAAACAGAGACTCCAAGAAGGGCGACAAAAAAAAAAATGAAAAAGTTATAGAAGAAAATAAGTAAAAATGCTTCAAAATTTACCAATAAACTCTGCACATTTCCCCTCCTGGTGTTGTATCAGAAATGTGTATCATTTCTTATGTTTTGTGCCCCTTTTTGTGTAGATCCTTCATTTTCATTTCTTCTCTTCAGTTATTCTATCATCTGTTCTTTCAAGCTGATGTTTCATGGTGTTAATAATTGTACTCTTTTTAAACCAGTTGATTGCCTTCCATAAATGAAATGTATTTCCAAGTAGCCTCCAGTTTTCTGATTGAAGTAATGCAATTTTGTTAAATATCATTTTTGGAAAATTAAAAAAATATTTGATTAATCTTGGCTTATTTCAAATGAAACTTTTTTTCCTATCTTCTCAAAACTCAATTTGAAACTAAAACAGCCCTAAGTTTTAAATTACACACAATTTAATAAATGGAAATAAATAAGAATATATAATTATATCTACACATACCTACCTACATACACAAGATGCTACCTGAGTATTTGTACAAAACAACTTCCTCAGAATGGAAAACAGTCCTTTATTTCTTGATTCAGTGATTTCAAGCAATATACAAAATGCTGGGTAAGTTTACTGATTGTTTTTGATAGCACTGTATGTGAGAGCTATTTATACATGGTGCAGCAAAAATACCTCCCATATATACCAAGATATAGATATATTAGCTAGATAAAGACACCATTGCTGCTAATGTCTTATGTGAGAGAGATTTTCACTGCACTGTGTATATAAAGGGAATGCTTAAAACTTGGCTTGACCCACTTTACAAAATATCTAAATATTTTGTGAAAGAATCTTTTGATTGGGCTGAAAACTTTTCAGCACCTTTTGTGCGTGTGTGTGCACACACACACTAAAAAGTGGCTGGTTGGACCAGCAGATGGTAGTTAAAAAAAAAAAAAAAAAAAAAGTGCCCATTGCACACCCAACACAAATGAATTGAATATGCAAAGCTTACAGTATGTTAAAGAACACACACACCACTTACTTGCTACTCAGGTTTTAACCACGCAACTAGCTTGCATGAAGAGACCTGCGTGGTCAAAACCTGAGTAGTAAGTAAGATATCTATCTATATATATATATATATATATATATATATAAAATGTTCCTATATTTGCTCTATATGTATTTATATACATATATATTTAGAGCTTTCTTGGAGAGTTATCCTACCACTGTATGTACAGGATACTCCTTTGGATTCTTCTATATCTACACCGCATGCTTATATATATATATATTTCAGTTAGTAGGAAAAATTGTGCAAGAACAGGATCAAATCTATGCCTAATTAGTTTTTTAAAAACAGAAATCTGTTTAAAAAAAAAATGCCTATTGCTTATAAGAATAATTTGTGGCCTTGACGTGTTCTTTGTAAGTAGAATCCAATTTTAATGCATGCAAATATAATTTCCTTCCATCCAGCAACAAAGAGAATGTTGACCATGGTATGTTTGGGAGCTAATGTTTTTAAGGCAAGCAGTCTTTGTAATTATATACATATATATATATATATATATATATATATATATATATATATATAAATTTCGTTCACTCTATAGAGTGCATGAAAGAGAGAGCATTAACAGTAATAAATAAAATGAAACATTCACTCATTTGAAAAAAAAAAACAATAAGTTATTAAATAAAAAAAGTGAAATGTTAAGTTGCAGACATTCACAAAAGTGTTTGTCAGGCTTTGAACTTGGCTGAATGAAAATACTTGATTATAATAAAAACAAATGTAACATCTCCTCCTTCTCATGCAAATGATTGACAAAAAAAAAATATCAACTTTCAATAATCTTTACCCTGCTAGAAAGAGAGGAGGGGGTTTCTTTTCTTTCTTTTTTTTTTTTTTTTCCTTTAGATCCCCACCCTCAGTGATTAGTCAATTTCATGTTTTTATGATTGCATTGTTTAAACAATAGTGTTCAATTATTTTTTTTAACTATTTCCCAAATTACCATGTTTCATGTTCTTTACTTAAATTCTAAATTTTTAACCTTTTAAATCAGTGTTTCTCAACTTTTTTAAGCAGTGACACACTTAGAAGTAATCTAAAATATTATAGTACAATTTTTAAAGGGTATACATTTAAATATTATGAAATAAATCCATAGATTTAAAATATATATATATATATATATATATATACACACACACACACACACACACACACACGCACACAAATATGAACTTTATTTCAAGGTTTCTATTCAACTATTTGTACTGCTTATTTAGTGTGAAACCTGTGCCTGGAGTTTTTGCACAATTTCTACATGTTTGGTTGAATATCTTGATAAGCAAACTCCCATTTCTTCTTTATGAATATTCAAACAAAGTATTTTAAATAACATAATCGAATAATGAAATAAATTATTTGAAAAAAAGTTTAATACTTATTCATTTATTCAAATATTGATACTACTATTAATGCTTACTCACACACACACACACACACACACACACACATAAATGTTTGCTGTAACAATTCTTTGCAGCACATTTAAGAATGAGAATCACTGCTTTAAATGATTTGCTGACCCCCCTTAAATGATTTATTTTCTGACACCCTCTATTAAGATTTATCATTTATTGCATATTAAGAGAAGTTCTGACTCTCCCTCCCCTAATTATGACACCCACTTTTGTCTTAGGCACATCAGAGTAATTACTAACACTCCCCCTCTCCTGTTTCTTAACTCTCATATGCATTTGAAAATATTTTGGAGGTAAGTCCCACAACTCCTTTGCAAAAACCTTTTGAATCATTTTGTCTGCAAGAAGTTGAATTCTGAATCTGAGAGATATGTTGATACAGAATTGATCAGAGAATTTCAGATTCTGGTCAAAGTTGTCAACATCCCGATAGTCTAACACCTAAACCCGATTCAGAGTTCAAATCATTTGGATGACACCATTTTGAACACAAGTTCAAATACTAAATGTGAAAATTAGCCATTCAAATGGGGTAATGAAAAGTTTCTTTTTCATTTTCATTTTCATTTTCATGGTAATTTTTTTTTCTTTACTTTTCAGAAAAGGCTTTCCTTCTGTTTGTTCTAGAAGAAAAATAATTGTTTTTCTTAAAAATATAGTTCCTTGATTAAACTTATATAACTAATAAATTTTTAAAATTCTAGTTTTGTACATTAAATTTTATATAAATCTTTCTTTCTTTTTTTTTAAATCCTGTTTTTAAGAAAATATTGTAGTTTTTCATGCTTAGTTTTTTTGTTTAATATTTTTTTATTTTACCCCCAATCTACAGGCCTTCCTGTGTCCAAACCACCAGCTTCAGGGGCTTCAAGAAGATCCAGTGGTTCCAAACCCCCGCCACCAGTCAGAAGGTCTTCGTCTGTATCGACAGGCTCTGTTGGGCTGCCACCAACAATGCACATGCTGCGGTCTTCTCCTTCTAAACAAGCTCTACCAAGTTCCCCAGGACAGCAGTCACCCCAGCAAGCACAACCCCAGCAAATATTAACCCAACAACAAATACAACAACAACAGCAGCAACAGCTGTTGTTGAAACAACAGTTGCAGCAGCAGCAACAGTTGTTACAACAGCAACTGCAGTCACCAAGTGGTTCGTCACCGCAAGTTCAGTTGCGCCATCCCAAGACTTCAGCACCTAACTCTCTACAACAAGTATCATCGCAGTCACAGCATGCACAACAGCAGCAGCCTCAACAGCAGCCTTCCCCGGCGTCGCCAATGAAACTACCCCAGCAGGACCCACCTATGCAAAGGTCTCCTGTGACGAAACATACTCGCAATACGGATAGCCCCCCAAACCCCATGCTTCTGCGGGACACTGATCTCGGGCCAAACAGTGGCATTACTGGTGGTCTTGGCCTGCACTACGCCAGTTCACGGACAAACAGTGCCAAAGTGGTTATTGATTATGCTACACCTGAGGTTTCTAAGCCTATAAAGGCACCTCTATCAGCGGCTCGACCCCCGGCGTCCCCATCCCCCTCGGTGTCGAACACGCCCACTCCAGAAAGTACCCGAAGATCCAGCGTTATTGACACTTTTAGTGCAAAAGGTAAATTGGAGAGGCCGTTGTCGAGGGACGGGGGTGGCGAGGAGGAGACTGATGACCGGGGCTTTCAGCTGCCGCCACCTCCCACCGAGGAGGAGTTGGCCGCCATGGGGGTCGCTCCGCATCCCCAGAATATACCTATGAACACGGTATTGTCTGAGATGAAGACTGCTCAAAGATTGCGTAGACTTTCTACAGACAATTCAGAGTGCTAAACTTATAAAGGACACTTTAAATAACCTTTTTCCTTTGAATTTTTTTTTTTTTTTTTTTTTTTTTTTTGTTTATACTTTTAATTTGGCTCCCAATCTCCACTTTAATTTTTTTTTTTTTTATTCCTTTTCCCAACTGTAATTCTTGTTCTTTGGAGAAAAAAAGATTTTTTCCCCCCCCACCCTTTTCCCAACTGCAATTCTTGTTCTTTGGAGAAAAAAAAAAAAAAAAAATTAAGGAATGTTTAGTTGATTGCAATGATATTTCTCTACTCAACCTTACCACTAAATGAGGCCTGTCCAAAGTGTCCGATGAATCCGCGTTCATAGGTTTTCATGTTTGGATCACATCTGGTTAATGTTAACAATACCTCTGTGGATCTCTTTGATTATTCAAGAAAGCAAAAGAAAGATGTTGGAATTGGTTTAATTCCTATGGTTTTCCAAGTAATCTAGTTAATTCTTTTTCTTTGTTAAATCATTTGGGGGTTTATTTTTTATTTAAAATATTTTATTTCTCTTAGTGAACTTAAAAAAAAATAAGAAATAGTTGGGGTGGGAATGAAAAACTTGATAAAAAGGGCCTCATATTGTTTTTCGCGTTACTTGGAAATTTGACCATTGCCATATGATGGAACTGAAATCTCAAATGAAAGGGAAAACAAATGTCTAATATGACAAACAATTTCAAGCAATAGAATATGACAGAGCAATAAAATGCAGAGAGAAAGAGTTTGAGAGAGAGTGGGTAGCTATCTGTCTTTTCTCTCTCTCTCTCTCTCTCTCTCTCTCTCTCTGCTTTTATTTCTCTCAAACACTAAAATTTCTCTCTCTCTCTAATTTCTCTTGGTCACTGGTAAATTACTTCCCTGGTTGTCTTAGTTTTCTTGATTGTTACTGAAATTTTTTATTTTATTTTTCTTGAATATCAAAAACCAAAAAAAAAAAAAAGATATTTACAAATGTCACTTAGAAGCAGAAATTCATTTTTTTTCTAACCTCCGCCCCAAAGTCTGTCTTTCTCTATTTTTCTTTTTTCTTATGAGAATTTTTTCTAGACAAACAACCAAGTTTTTGTGGTTTTCATTTTTCTTTTTTTTAGCTTGTCTGAAAAAGGAAAAAAATTACCCCAAATAAAAATATTTCAACAGCTTAGTACAAAAAAGAAAAAGACAAAAAAAATGAAAAAAATTTTTTTTATATATAGTTTTCCTGATGTACATCTATCTACTAAAATCTTTATCTGCCTGTTTTCTTAACTTATCTGGTGTAGTAACAATTTAGACTGCCACTCTTAATCCCCTTCTTCAGAGTAATTGTTTTTGATAAAATTCAACTATGACTTTCTATTGATAGATTACTTTTTATGTGATTGCCAAATTGATTCCCCCCCCTCCAACCAATATATTTGTGGTCACACAGGTAGTGGTAGATGAAGGGAAAAATTTTTGTTTTTGTGCTTGGTGTCTTCTCTCAAAAAGAAGGAAACTAACATTTGTTAATAACAGCTAAAAAAAAAAAAATTGGAGGGAATAAGTAATTTTAATTGATTGAAATTATTTGGACAAATTTGGGATAATTATGCAAAAACAATATGCCTGTTCCACCTGACCTTTTTACACAAAAATCAATGTGTATTCAATTATGATCTTTGGTCTGGTGGTATGTTGGCTTATTAAGTTCTCATGTCAGTATCTTACAAAAAACAAAAAAATTTCATATTTTGTAACTTGTATCTATTTGTAGATGTTTTATTACTAAACAAATCTTTTTGGCTTAAAATTAAAAACAAACATCAACAAAAATAAATGTTCTTTTTAAATAAAAACAAATATGTAAACCAATCAGTTCATCTCTGCATTATCTAATGGCTACATCAGTTTGGCATATTGAAAATTTAACTAAGTTTTTCTTATTTCTTTAACTTTTAAAAAAAAAGCATTAATATTTCAAATTTTGTTCAGAGAATTAACCCTTCTTAATTTTATTAATGTTTTGGCTAATCTATTCTTTAGCCTACATCAGGTGTATAATCCCGAAGAGGGGAGGGGGAACTTTATTTGTTAAATAATGCTGACAGAAGAAAAACTGGGCCTTTAATGTGCCAAATTGACTTGTTAGACCAAGCTAGTATCAATTTCAACTCTGTTGTTTTCTTTCTTTCTTTAGCAAAGGTATTGAAACTCATTTGGAAGCACCTGGATACATGAGTGGCAGTATGGTTGCATCTTGTTGATATATTCACAATTACCTTTTAATTGTTGCTGTTTTCTAATAAGTTTTTTTCCTCTTTTCTTGTAGTTTATGTACCTGATAAAGGCTGAAAACCAGAAACCTTGTACTAATTACATCTAAAGTATAAACAATTCAATTGTCCAACAACACTTTGAAGGGTTTTTTTTTTTTTTTTAAACATGTTTTTTTTTGTCTCTAACAAATTGGTAGGTAAATAGCTAAACTCTTATAAAAAATTAAATCTTTGCATATTGAATTCTATCGTAATATACTTCGTACAAGAGAATTGGGACGAGAACTTCCCTTTTATCTGTTTTTTTGTTAATTTTTCATATGAAAAATTAGCAAAACTGTCACTTACTTTCATGCATATTAACCTGATGTTTTTTTTTTCTTTTTGAAATGTATGTTTCTTTGATTCATGTGACAGATCTGTCTATAGGTATATATAAGCACACACATGCACTTAATGTGTATATTTAGAGTATGTGGTATGGCTACTTGGTCTCCAGCTGACCATAAGGGTATGATATTTAACATAAGTATCAGCTTAATTGTAGCCATTTAGACCTTGGGTTTTGTCTTTCATACCCCTGTGCCTGCCATGGTCAGTACATTAGTGTACTTGTATAACCTGCAATAGCAAGTGTTATAAGTATTTACATGATGTATATAATATGTATATGTCGGTACATGTGTGCATGAATGGATATCATATAGATAGTAAATTACATATGCTGCATAGATGTCACTCTGAAAAGTAATTAACTTGATTCTCTTTGGGTTAAAAAGGAAAAAAAAACAAAAAAAAACTTAAGATCTCTTTTTCGGTTATCTCTGCAAATCAGAAAACAAAAATCATTTTCTTAAACTTGTCTTAGGTGTGTTTCGAGAGAAAATACTTCGTGAAAGGTAAAAAGGGATTTGAAAAGAAAAAAACTATTTAAAGATATTAGTTGTTTAATTTTGTTTTTACTCTACCCTAAAAAAAAATATTAGTGGAAATAACTATATCTTCAAAAAGTATTTGTTTTGTTGTTGCTAATACCACTAATGTTTAAACAGGGATTTGTTTCTTTTAAAAATTTAAAAGGAAGTTTTTAAAATATCAAACTTTGCAATTTTTTCCCCCCTTTAGTGAAAAAGTGACTATAAAATATTTTGTATTAATAAAACACTTTTAATGCAGAACTTCTCTAACTTTTGTTCTGGAAGCTTTACCCCCACCTTTTTTTCTCTAGGTCTTTTTCTGCTATTAATACTAATACTACTACAAAAACAAGATTTGAAATGTACTCTCCTCCCTAATCCCAAATCAAGAAAAGTATATTCAAAATGAAACTATATCTCTAGGATTTTTTTTTTTTTTTTTTATCAAAATACCACACTCTCCCTCCTCCTCCTCCCTCTCTTTATTATACCCCACCCTCACCACAAGTTTTTTTGTTGTTCTAATCTTTATCCCACTCTGTTTTTAAAAAGAATGAAGAAAAAAAAACTGTGGTGGGAGATTTCAGTGTTGGAGGGAGGACCTCTAGAAAAGTGTTCTGTACTGTACCATACTACTGTTACTACTATTATTATTATTATTATTATTATTATGGTGATGACTATTACCACTACCACCACCACTGCCAAGTGTTTTGCTATGGAATGCTGTGAATGTCCATTGTTGTGTATGCAAATTTTAATAAAAATCAAATACAATAGAAGAAAACTGCAGCTTTGGACATTGGCTGAGAGAAAGGTCTTGAGGAATTGGATGTGCTGCCATTCATTTCCTCTTATCTCCTCCTCCTCCTCTTGATATTAAACTAAGTGGGAGGGAGGCTTAAGGCAAATGAACAAAGAATTGTAAGAAAGGGAGACGAATAAGATTCTCAATACAATGTGACCAAAAAAATAAGAGAAAAGAGAGACTATTGAAACAATGTTTTTAAATTTAAGAAAAAAAAAGGTGATGGTGGTGGTGATGATGATGATGTTGACTTTAATTTTAACTGTTGCAATTTTTTAATTTTTTTTTTCTTTTGCTGAGGAAGATTGTGTTGAACAACCTCACTTGGAATTGAAGATTAAAGACTCTTCAATATCTCCAGTGTTTTTCTTGTTTTTCGTGATTGTTATAGATTATCATTTTCTTAATGAAGTTAATGGCTATTTTTTCCCTACTCAATAGTTAAGTAGAGGTGACAAAAAATATACATGGGAGCTGAATGTTTTCCTTTACTGAAAACCTATTTGACTGTGACTTACAATTAATACTTAATTACACAGATTAGCAACTGTCTGTATCTCAAAGAATTACAAGTTAAAACCCTGGTTGCGGGGAATTATTATAAATGTAAGTTTTGCTTGGATAATCATCTAAATTACTATCATGCCTTTAACAAAATGACAATATAAATATTTTTTCTATTTTATTACACTCGACTCCTCCATAGGGTTAGCAGTTTGCCTTTTAATCTCTCGGTGCAAGGGACATAACTCTGACATTTCAGACAAAAACTTGTCATTGTTTACTAAGTTTTGGTGAATTACGTCCCTTTTTTTTATTCCCGTTGAATCTCTTGACATATTTCCACTAAACTCTGAATACATATTTCATTTTAATTATTATTATTAACGCACTACAAAAGCCTTTAAATTCTTATCTCCCAGAATTATTCTGGTTCACCTGTTTCTTTGTTGTTGTTTTTTAATACAATCTTTGCAAGCAGTTTCTGTAATTACAATACTAGATATGAAGATATAGTATTAATAATAATAAAATTAAATATGTTCACTCATCTTCTCTCTGCTGAGTTTCGTCGAAATACATCTACTCTTCAAGAGATTTGATAGCAAAATTTAAAAGTGGATGCAATTCAGCAAAACACAGTAAAGGCTAGTAAGCACACATATACCCACCCACACACACACATTTTTATTCCATTTGAAGAAATAATAATAATAATCTAGTGTTTTATGAAAGATTCTGTTCCAAATGGATCACAATATTGCAACATCCACTCTCTCTTTCTATATCCAGGCATACACACACATCATAAGACCTTGTCTCAAAATGATCAGTCCATGAAATTCTAGCTTTTATATAGACTTGAACATAGAAGCTAAAACAAACATATCTTAGTCATGAAATAAGCTATAACTAATGATTTTGTTTTTTGATATAATGGAATATATAAATATAGCAGTAATAAATCCAATGGATCCTAATAATATTCGGTCAAATATTAAAGCTGATCCAACAGAGCTTGATGTAAATTTAATTTACAGAGTAGATATTCATTTATTTCATATGTAAATTCAAATTTAACATTCTTTTTACATCCAGCTGGGGTTGAAAAATATAGGTTGGAATAACCTGCTTAAATAGCTATTCCCCAAAAGTAAAATTTGAATTTACACACACACACACACACTAAAATATATAAGTGTGTGTGCATATGATATAGTTTTAAAGTGTGCTATATTTATTAGTTAAAGTGCTCAATATCAGGGATAGTGTATGTAAATATAAAAGTAGTCATTAAAGTTAACACCTAGAGGCAACAGGCTTTCATGCTATACAAAATCATCAGTTACATGGCTTGACAATATATAATTTTTTTTCTTAATTTGAATAAATTACAAAATAATTGACTCCTTGTATATCGAGGTAGATTTTTATCTGTATTCTTAGTCAAATGGAATGTGTTTAAAGTGGGATCCTCACATCTACATAAGACAAAAATTTACTCTCAATCCTTCAGCATTTCAAATTTGTGGGCTTGAGAGATGTCAGATTAACAGTAGTCCCCTTCAAATGAAGTATTGCCTGGAGAAATAGTCCCCTTGAACACATTATATTACACTTTAACAAAACACTAACTGAACCTGGAAGAATAGAAGCATCAACTAAAATGATGAACAAAATAAAGATGAAGATACTTGTTCAAATAACTCCAGTAATTCTTGAGTTAAAAATAGGAATCCATAAAGATTCATGTGGTACAGATGCTCATTTAGTATGTAGGTGCTAAGTTTGGTTTTGCACAAGGTCACAGCAGTTCTAAGGGAAGAACACTGGTGATTCAAATTGCTGCATTATCAAAATGGTTTTTGTAGATGATCTTTCGAACCACTGTGCCTTACAATGGCACAGTGGTTGGAAAGATCTTGTTTGTTCTTATCTTTTCTTTTTAACAGATTTAGTTGAAAAAAGGTAATTAGTTATGGCTTGTCTCATGACTTAAGATATGCTTTTCAAGCCAGAATCTTGTGTACCAATCATTTTGAAACCAGGTCTTTCAGATAATGTTAACCTCTTATATTTTAACACACACACACACAGGCCACAGTCTTCCAGATAAAAATAACTGTCTGATAACAAACAAATGTAAAAATTGGAACAAATTAAATTTATTCTTAAAAAAATTTACATTGTTATATTAAAAATATTTTTAAAAATAATAAAAATACCTCAAATTTAGATTCATTTTAAGCAGTGGAGCAGACTGATTTTGATAACAAATGGTATGAAGAACTATTTTAGTAAAATAGTCATCAAAGTACATTTAAAAGTAGCAGATTATTCTAACACATTACCAAATTTTGAATTGAAATGCCCTGTCTACTCTTAAATACTGACAGGATTTATCTGTCTCCTTAATGATATAATGAGGTCAATTTTATTGTAGAGACCCAGAAACACTGAAATGTCGGGTAGGTAGTAAAATAAAAAATGAAAAAACAAAAATGGCTCGATCTTAACAGTTGTTGTCACAAGTAGTAGGATGCACCCTTTGGATGAACTCTTTAATGCAATGGGGAGATTTTGCTTGAAAAACAGATCCACAAGATTCAGCATGAGCCAGATTAACAGGTGAGTACTTGTTAATTTGTATTATCATGGTAAGTAGGTTGTATTAAGAATTTTTATTAAAATGCAAATTTAAATTCATACTTTAAACTCTTAACTTTTTTTTACCTCAGCTCAAATATGAGATCCGGGTTGAGTGTAGATATGCAAATACTGTCACTAAGCAGACTTATAGTTGGGTACAAGACAGTTTAAGGAGCTTGATATTTTCAAGTGCATTGAATTGTCTAAAGAAGATTGTAAAATATACAATTGTAAATTCTATGTATGTATTAGTACTGTAAATTAATCATGTATCTCACTGATTTCAGTTTTGAATGCTGTTCTTCAAAGCAGGCAGTTATTTTATTACAGAAGATTGTGCTGTAGTAATCTTTCTAAACTTCTGGTATCAAACCAACTTTAGTAATCACTTCTCAGATTGCTAATGTAGGGAGTTCAACCCACAATGAATGCCCATTATTATTTTAACCTCTATTTAGATTTCTAAGTTATATTATCCCCAGCAGAATGTCTGCAAAGTAGAACAAAGACTTGTCTATATTTCTGAGATGAGGTAGTATTTACACTATTTGGACTATTGTCCTCATCTTTGTTGCTATTTGTATGACATTTTGGTTGTTGTATGCTCCGGCTATTTTCAGGTGCTAGGAACTTAGAGGGAGATAACTCATGACTACCAAAAGAATCTCTATGCAAGGAATGAAAATTATATACCCAGTGATTGTAATAAAGAGTTCAGTTCGAAATTCCTAGCACCTGAAGAAGGCCGGAGCATACAACAGCTGAAACATCATACAAATGGCAACAAAGATGAGGACAAAAAGCCCGAATAATGTAAACAGTGGAGAACAAGGATATTTTAAAAAAGATTTTTTTTTATAAACTTTATTTCTTTTCATCTTCAAGAAAGAAAACTTATTCCAAAACTTAAGACATTCAACAGTTGCTTGGCAGGTGGGCATGGTGGTCCAATACCTAGATTTCAGTTCTCCTTAGATTTCTTAGCTTATTCTTTTCTCTAACATAATATTTCAGCTACTTTATCCTTCAAGTCTTTCTTTTACTCAGAATGTTGTAGTCCAATAGAATCACAGGACTGAGTATTAAGGCCATGTGTTCATTATTACAAATGTTAAAATATCCTAGTCAATTTCTGTTGTAAGAAGTATTAATGAAAATCATGAGTCAACTAAACCAGTTAATAAAATTCCAAAAGTTCAAAGAATCAGGTCTTGGATTGTTGTAAAATCAAAATTTTTCAGCTTCAGTCATTTCCTGAAAGTAAGCCAATGTATAAAAACTAGAAAGTTTTTTTTGTTTTTTTTTTTAATGTATTATACAATATTATACATTTTGTCTAAAACAATGGAAATATTTTAAGCATAATATTTATATTATTAATTCCATTGACAAAAAAAATCTAAAAAAACTTTTCTGAAAATTTTGAATCCAATCATTGATTAATGTGTCTGACTACTTTTTAATATAATTTCTGATTTAAAATTGGTTTCTATTTAGTATCAGTTGCAATCTACACATTCATAAATATAGCATACACTTGAAAGTTGAAGGATATATTGGCCAAATCATTTTAAAATTTTTTTTTTTTTTTTCAAAATTATCAGTCGCTTTTCAGAAAAACAATTTTCAACAGTTGTTTGGACGACTAAATTCACTTTGCTTTTGTGATTACTACACTGTAGAATGGATTTACTGAGACATTCTCCTTCAAATGTACAATGTCAAGAGTCTTCTAGAGAAATTAATTCCCTTGCTTTGCTTGTGGAGTGTAAACCTGAAGAGTGAGGAAAATTGTCTAAATAAACCTTGGAACAAAGAACTGACATTTGTGGTACAGTTTCCTGCATGACTACTTTGAATTCTATAATCTTAAGTTCATTAAGTCAAGGGTCAATCATTATTTATCCTCATAATCTTTACTTGACACACTTGTTTATCATTACTATTTTTAAGAGTAACCCCCTTTTTGAGTGGCTCTTAAGCCTTGTAATGAGAATTCTAGTGGAAAAAAAAACTACTTGTATGGCATAGTGTTTTGATTTGAAAGACACTTTCTTTTGGCATCAGAGAAGAAAATAGCTGCTATTTGTAATGATTAACTTGAAAGTACAATCTGAACATACATTTAAAATTCAGACATACATTGTGGCATGTATACTAGAAGAAAACAATTTGATTTTCAGCAGCTATTAACTTTGTGTTTGCAGCAAATTTACAAGTAAACTTGCATAATTTTGCAAAAAAAAAAAAAAAATGGACATGAGGAATGAGTTTCCCACATCTATAAATGCAATTATCCTCCTGTTTTTTTTTTTTTTTTTTAATAAACCCAATTCTTAATTCTCACTTGAAAATTTAGCACATGTCCAATACAACTCATTCAGTTTTGCAATTTCAATCTTCTCTATACTGATGACAACTGTTACAGGTTCAGCAAAGCTTCGTAAATAAGTGCTAGTGTTTTATTTTTTATTCAGGTCCCGAATTTAAATATTTTCGCTGTTCATTGTATGACAGGAAGGCGGTAAAAAAAAAAAGTGGGAGGAGGACATTAAGCTCTACAAACTTTATAAATGAGATTTTTTTTATGGGGAGATAAATCTGATATGAGAGTTAAAGTGAAAGGATCCAAGGGGAGATAAATAGATGGAATTTTTTTTTTTTCTTAAACTTTCACATTTTATTAAATAATGAGGATTTTACAAATACATTAGATTGTAGTAAAAACTGGATAAAAAAAAATTAATGGTTATATTAATATAACCTATTTACAACTTGTTTTTTTTTTTTCTCAATTTTTTACATAAATAAGTTACTGTATAAAAGAAAATGAAAATTTCTTTTCCTAATCTTAAAAAAAATGCAATGGCATCATAAAATCTGGCTTTGTTTAAATGAGGAATCGTTTATCAACAAGGGTTTTTCTTGCTAAATTCTTCTTGCCTGCTCCATTTCGTATTATGACAATCAACTGAAATATAGATAAAACATTGCTTAAGAATACATACTATCAAAACAATAGGTAACATTATTAAGTTCAGTTACATAATTGAAGTAGTTTTGGAGAATCTTTACTATGAGGAAGTGTAGTTGTGTTAAATGCATTAATCTTTATTTCTTTAGTGTTTTTTTTCTATTTGCAAAGAAAGACATTGTAGAGGATTAAAAAAATAAATCAAATCCTTTCTTAAATGATCATAGAATATACAAGGACTTCTCTTTACACTTTCATGCCATAATAGCTTTTAGGAATACTTTGGTTCATGATTGCTACAACACTATTAGTTAACTCACATACAGTAGGTGACATTTAGTAAAGAGTGCATTTCCTACACTCATTAATCTGCAAGACAAGCATGATAATCATCATGCTACAGTAGCAACCACCCTTAAGAAAATGTTTTTGTTTATATATTTTCAGATGAAGACAAGGATAGATTGTTCATGTTTCATTTCTTTTTTTTTTTTTGTGTGCGTGTGTATAATACATTACCAAAAGCATAAACAATCCATTAAAAATGAAATATTCTATTTCTTGATGTATAATAATTTCACTCTAAAGGTCATGTTTGATTTCTTGTCAAAATATTCCTGGATAGGCACAACCAAAAATCTGCTTAATGAAGGATATTTGCAGAAAATATAATGGCTTAATTACTAAAGTAAACTCTTTCCTCTTCATCTCAACAAATACCATGACCAGCAAAGTTTTGAGGAACTGGATGTGTTGTCATTCATTTCCTCAATTCATTGAGTAATTTGATCTCATTAAAATTTTTGGGCGTTAAATATACAGTAGTAAATTTTTTTTAATTTTTTTTTTTTCAATTAATGGGACAAGTGATCATCAATTGTTTATTTAACATAAATTGCTGTTGCATCTATGCAATTATTGACTAAAAAAGAATGAATTGAATCAAAGTTTGGCTAATGTTACTCAAGTTCATTTAAGATCAATGAAATCCTTTTTCTCTGTTCTGTCTCATGACCAGATAAATTGATAAAATTTCATAGCAACTATTTTCACTCTAAACCCAGGGGCCATCCTCATACATTCAATAACAGACTAGTAGAAGAATAGCATAGGATTTGTTGGTTCCAAAGTTAAAATCATATAATGTACAAAGTAGTTGCATACAAAAAAAAAAAAAAAATCTTACCTCAATAATTATGTATGTCAAGATTCCATCCAAGACAAAATTTTGCCAAATGAGGTCAATAATATTATAAAGCAAAATCTCAAAGATTAACAGTGTTATTTCGTGGCCATAGAATAATACCTTGTCAAATGAATGACCATTATCTATGAACAGAAAAAAAAAAGCAAGTCATGAAATTAAAAGAAACCAAAATAATTCTAGATCAGTGGAGCACTGTCTAACAACAAATTGCAGGTGACTAGCTGGTATAAAGTGAGAAGTCACAGGCCAATCTCATTAAGCCATTTGTACTATTAGTTTGATTCTCAGAGGTTGGTATTCTACAGACTAAGCTAAACATAATCATAGTTATGTGTTTCTTACAGATACCAGAGGTAGGTGTTCATATGCTTATCCCCCAATACAATATGGGTAGGCCCTCTCCATAATCTTACCTTTATTCCCCACTTCATCTCATGAATTAACTGAAATTAGCTAAGTTTCATAAATATCTAAAAAACTGTAGTTGATGATGCTAATAAGTATGGCTTCTAAAATCTATTACACATGAGATTGTAATACAGTGATGTCTTAGATGTAAATATTTGGTTACAGTCAGTATTTTTATTCACACACACACACACACATATATAAATCCAATAATCTTTTACAGTATCAAACTTGTACAGCTAAGTTCTATAATAGATATTTAATTTTACCTGAAGAAATAAAAGCTTTCAGATACTTAAAACCTACCCCCAGAAAAGCTCTTGCACCAAAACCACATATATTAACTTGTCTCTTTCTGGTTGAAATAGTGTAATAGTTATAATGCTCTCTTGCAAACACTTGTGTTCAACTCTCTTTGCACATTGCTCTTTCACCAGTCATGTTCGATGGTGAGTGGTCAGTGCAAAAGGGGTTGAAGCTAAAGTTTAATAGAGAAAATATTGATTATGAGCTAGTGTTATGGACATAATTAGACAATCTACAATTACTAAGCAACAAAAGGATGTTATGTTCATTGTTAGTATTGCCAACTAAAAAAAAACCAGTAAGTTACACTTTTTTTTCTATTTCTATTGATCAGGTGCACCTAATCATATAACTAATAACTGAACTGCCTGGTTAGAATGTTTGAAAGCAGTAAAGATTTTACAAGAACATAAATGCAATTAATGTTCACTTCTTAAACAAAATGGAGTTACTAGACTATTTTGTCAAGATATTTAAGAATTATGTGAACTTTTGCCAGTAGATTTTCCCTCTCTCCTTCCTTCCTCAAGTAAATGTCATCTGCAATAATCTTTTAATTTTATGCTGAAGAAGAAAAAAACTATTACAACTTAATTTATATATCAATGATCCATAAAAAGTTTAATACTTCAATTTGACTAAAAAAAATATTTTATATTTATTCTCCCACTTTTTTTTTTTAATTAATGTTTGCATAATTTTTCTTTCATTTTATATATTTCAACACTTAGATCCTTCTACAAATTGAAACTGTGTAGAATGGAAATAGATAGCCTCTAGCAAATTTTCATACTAATCCCTTGTATAGTACCATTACTAATTTGACGATAAAGATTTTCACCAACAGGCACTGCCCAAACAAGTCTGTATTAATTTTCTCTCCAATTACTACACTTTGCCAGCTTGTTTGATTAATAATGAAAATACCAATAGTATATATTAGAGTCAAACTTCAACTTGCTCAAATCAGGACTTTCAAAGTAATTCAACATCCTCAGCACCTTATTTTCTCTGTTAGATATGAGGTGAAAGTAAAAAAATTATTCTCACTTTTATTTAAAGATATGTTCTGGCAAAAATGCAGATAAGAGTAAATAAAAAAATTAATATCAGAAATGACTAGATAAGTTGTATATAATCTGTCTTGGGATGTAGGAAAACCAATTTTATGGCTTCAATTTAAATGTTTATATAATCATGTGATCATGATTTACAATTTCCTTGATTATGACAATTAAAAAACAATATTTGTATTAACTATTTTAAAAGATTTAAGAACAAAAAAAAATTTTTTTTAAAATTAATCTTTGAAATTGAAACAAGATTTCAGTTAGCAAAGTTCAGTATTTCAAACTATAATAATTCAGAAATAAAAAGCTCCACAATATCTCGATATAGTTTATTTGTTAAAGCAGAGAATTATTGATTTGTACCGTTAAAGTGATATTCACTACCACTTAACTGCCTGTCTAATAAAAAACTTTAATTTTTTTTTTTCTACAATTAATAATAATTAAAAATTTACTGTGCTAAATAACTTACTTACAAGTAGATTAGACAAAAATAAATGAAGCTTATCAGATATCCTGAGCAGTTGAAGAATCCACTAGTCAGAATGAGTTTAAAATAATAAAGATAATTTTTTTTTTTTTTTTTAAATAAAACCTTTACAATGCCTACAATACAACATACAGACATCAGTTTTATACTGTCACCATTTTTAAGAGAATTTCACAATAGAGATCAGCTGATTTGAAGTGGGGGGAAAATAAACTGAAACAATTCTATTCTTCACAAACTAAATATAGGAACAATTCTATTCTTCACAAACTAAATATAGTTACTCAATATTAGGTTAACCAATTTTTTATGTTCACTCTTGTTGATGAAAATATCAGTTGTAGAGAAAAGTATTTATATCATCTGTAAATGGTAGAAATCAAAAATGTATTATTTATATAACATTGTAATTTATTATTTTTGTTTGTTCTACTTGAAGATATGTGATTACAGTGCAAAGCTGAAAGCAGTAATATCATTAGAAGCAAATAATCTTACCATGGTAAAATATGCTTTGACCAAGTGTCTCTACAAATTCTGCATCCATAACATTTTCTAAAAATGTTTTATCCTTTACAATGTAATCAACATCTTTAATTGACTGAAAAAGAAAAAAAATGAATCTGTTGACAATTTAAAGAACTGGAGTAACTTGTTAATGAAAAACTGCAATGTAATAATTTAAATCACCTCAACAATGAAATAGCACTTGAAATGTTTCAGAAGTGTAAGGGTGATTATTTAATTGAAAATAAAGAATTCTTCAAGAACAGACCCAAACAAAATATTTAGTCTTAAAAATAAACTTGTATCTAAAAAAATAATTTTAAGAATTTCCATTCAAAATCCCTTTTATTATAATGATTTTGAAATTAAGTGGGGAAAATATATAAAAGTAAAAAAAATTTTGGCATTAATAAGATTCCAATCATCAGTTTTTATAATGCTAATATCTACACTGGGTCATGTCATAGAATAGATGCCTAGTATTGGATAGAAGTACCTGGAGTGCAGCAACTTGGTATGGTGTCAATTTCACTTGGTATCAGAAAACCTCTGGAAAGATGTTAAGCTACGCTTCCTGGAATTTTTAAGTACAGGATATTGCATGCAAACAGATCTTGACACCATGTTCTACAAATGCTTGATTGGGCTCATGTTCAGCAAACATAGTCACCATGCAATTTGTCAGAATTCACCTTAAACCAATTTTGGGTAACTTGAGCCCAATTGAAATAACTCATCATTCTTGGAATCTATGAATAGGTGCAAATGGTTAGAAAGTACTGCAATATAGCAGTTGCTGGTCAATGACATGTTTAGATGGACCAGTAGACCAAAACCATATCACATAAACACCCCTTCACCAACCTTCATAATGCCTTGTTGACAATAGTGCCACACATTAACTCTACCATCAGCCTAAAATAATTGTGGCCATGACTCATTAAACTGTGCCACATATCTCAAGTCTTCCAAGGTCTAATTAGCCCAAATGGAGTACTCTGTTTGATATTTTCATATGAATTAGGGTAATTATGGTAACAACAAAATATAACAAAAAGCATGAGTTCAAGAGTCCAAACAACTCTTGGTATGATATTAAGAGATGATTTTTTTTTAATTTTTTATCATAAATTAAGATTTTTTACTGATCTAATTAAGAAATGAACATATTTTTTTCTTCAACAAAACTTCAGATAAAAGAATAGCTTTTCTCTAATTAGAAAATTTGAATCAAGTGGGAACTCAACAGTAACAGATACTCAAAATATATTTTGATAGTCAAACCACAAAGAATTACAATTTTCTTAAACATTTACAGTGAACTTTTTTTTACCTACAACCCTATCAGGTCGCTTTTAATTGAAATATAAAAAATGTGTACATGTAATGAAAGACTTCAGCAATACTACAAGAACCACCTTAATGTTGGTTAAAGATTATCTTGGTGTTAGGGTTTTAATAGATTTATCAATGATCTTCTACATAAACATTTTTTAATGTGAAATTTCTCAAATATCTGAGAAGCATTCCAATAATAACCACAAACATCAGGAAATGTTCTGATTCTCAACTTTTTGGTGCAATGAGAATGTAGTGTCTAAGAATATTGAGCTATTAAGACATTTTACAAAGACCAAATCATAATGGCCTAATGTCTTACATCCAAGATATCAGTAGTGTAAAATAAAAAATAAAAAAATATTAACTTACATGTTCAATAAAGGCAGATAAATATTTGTTCATGTTTTGATAAGCTTGAAGTGTTTCTAAATTTCCAGTGGTTCCACCATTTTCCATTCGGTTCGTAGTTTGGGTATGCTGCAATTCATAAAAATTAACGTCCATTTATATAATTTAAAAATAATGATTATTGTTGGTTTACAGGATGAGATATGAAGGCACAGTATTTGAAATCAATACTTTGCTTAATAATAAATTAGATGTTCTCTTTCATTGCATTATTATTTTAAAGTTGAAATTTTAATATTATAATGTATTGTGAAGATGATTCGGAGAGTAAGTGTGATTTATATTTTGGAAAGAGTTCAAATTCATCACAAATCTTCAATTCAGTTTGACTTTAGAGATCAAACAGCTTGTAAATTCAAATTTAAAAAAAAGCAAACCTTTTAACAATTAAGTAACAGTTAAAGATTTTTTTTTATTTCTAACAATGATAGAGATGCATAAGAATAACTATTGCTAATTTTCATCTGTAGAACTATCTGAACTTACTCCATGGCTACATATTAACAATTATCATTCATTAAATATAGAAGCAAAACTAAAATTCATCAAAAAACTTCATTCTCATGAATGAACTCAAATACATTATAAAAAAACTGAATTCTGTACAAAAATCCCTTATAAATTTTAATATCTATTCAGTATTTAATGTACAAGTAGTTTAATGGCTATTGGCACAAATGATACAGATGAGCAAAATTCAGATTCCAACCTCGCTGTTGCATTCACTTTTGTACTAATGTCCTTGAAAAAGGTATACATACATCTCTCCTACCTCTAGCTATGAGTTAAATAGGTTATTTAGCTGTTGTATTGCTGAGGTGGATACAATACACAGAGAAAGTGTACTGCGGTTTGAGTGCTAAACAGATATACACAGAATAGTTACAATAGACAAGACAGAAATTAGAACAAAGAGAGGAGGGGTTTAGATTACAATAGTCCCTGAAGTAATGTCTGAATATTACTCAAATGACACTAGAATATTTCACCTTGAATGTTACTATTGTTTTCTTAAATAGACCATTTCAAGCCATGGGTTATTCGATCGTTGAGAATGCTGCAGGGATGTCAGTCACTCTACAACACTAGCCTTTGTTGGCAACCAGTCTAAGAAAAAAAAATAACAATTAAAAACCATAGAGAAGGCAACAGGAAACTACTCCACTATCTTTCCCAAGAAGTCATAGCAATTTATAGATGATAAAGGAAAAGAATCTGTGGAGAATCATGACTGTCTACATCCCGAAAGGACATGGCATTTTTTAAAACTTCAATTTTATTTCCTATTAACAATCTATAAAAGTATATATTAACAATACATTTGCAATATATACTCAATGTAGCAGAAGTAGACAACTTCACACAAGGCGAGCAACATATTTAAGTTTTTTTTTTCCTAACACAAATTCATGCATCTTTGAGGTTCATCTACAAATTGATTTGAAGAATTATTTCATGTTATAGTCATTAAACTGCATCTAAACTATATTTATAGAGCCTATTTGCACCAATCCAATAAATATAATCACATACATATATCATTCTTTCTAAATTTTGACACTCCCAATGTCTCTCCTTCATACATGTGTGTAGACACAACAATGTAAACAAACCCAGTCCAATGAAATTCTAACAGATGAAACTCATCATAAAGACTTTTCCCAATTTGTCATACATATTTCCTTTCAAAACTGTTCTTGATATACAAAAATTTACATATCGTTATCCCAGAGGATAAAGATAAAACTCTTATTGGGCTTGGGAAATTCTTTAGATCCACAAATTCTTAAGTGTATAATTTCAACATGACTTATTTAAAAACTGCTAAAAAACAAAGATATTACTTCACAAAGGATTCTTGAAAATGAATTAAAACTCATTATTGCATGTTTTAGAAATAATAATAAAAATAACATCAAAGTAAATATAAAATATATATATATATATATATATATATTGAAGAAAAATAAAAAACAAAATAAATGAAAAGATGCTGATGACACATACCTGTGGTTGGTTAATTGGTTGCATAATCTGACAGTATTTTAAGCGAAGTTTTCGAGTGAGTGACATCTGGAATGTTTGCTGCTCTGTGTTGGGCAGTAAGCCTCGATGGCTGCACAAATCCTCCTGTCAAAACAAAAAACTCAGGAGTTGTACTATTGTTGGAGCCTTCCATAAAAAAAAAATTTTAAACTTCCTAATGTAAGGTTTTACTGATGAATTGTAACACACTGGAAATTAAAAACCAACAAAGGCCCATCAGAGAAATTATTTTTCAGCCAATAAAAAAAAATAAAGGACACTTAATAGCACAGCTAAATACAGTTAGCCAGATTGTCCAGCTGAGACATTTTGCCCAAGTAATCAGAACCTTGTCCTCAAAGGAAAGTGCTTTAAATCTTAGCTGATGATAGTTGAAAAAAAAAATTTTAAGCTGAATTTTATTGTAACCCCCCTTTTTTTTATTATTTTCAAATCTATTTTGAAATGTATTTGATTTCATGGACTTTAAGCTGACAAGCTAAATCAACACAAAAACTATATTTTCTTTCTAACACACAAAAGAAAGCAATATTAACAAATTTTTAATAATTTTTTTTTTCCCTTGTTTTTGCCATCCAACTACAAATATTCAAAAATTCCAACTAAACAAGGCCCATTTCCTAAAACCCAACAGATGTATACCAAATATACAAAATCTAGTGGACTTTTTATACTTAAAGTTCAGTAAAAACTTGGTAACTATCACACACACATTCATTATGCAGAGGGTGGTAATACAATCATTTCACCTATAGAACTGAATGTGACTTAATCAATTCCTACACTTTTTAACTTTAATTCTTATAAAAAGAAATCTTTAAATCCAAAGACAAATGAACCTTCCCATTATTTAACACCTGCTCAGCAATATGCAAATAAAGAATTACACTCCTTACACTTTTTCTAAATAAGAGATTAACTACTTATTTACTTTGTATATCTGAAGTTGCTGACTGCAGCTTAGGGTCTACAAAATCTGTTTTTTTTAGGTCAGAGATTCTTCACTGCATCTAGTAACATGTATCTCATGATGAACACATTCAACAAAACACCAAAATGATCCTCTAGATCAAAACGTAAGTTATCAGGTATAATGATTTACAAATGTGTTTATTCTCACCTCTTCTCGACGCATCATTTCAAGTAGATTCCGAAAATCTGTATCAGCCTGTCTATGCACAGATTTGCCATGAATGTAATAGCCAAACAGGAGATGATCCATGATGAAGAGGCTAATGTTACTGATGGAACACAGATCTACATATTGCTGTACTTTGTTTTCAATAAATCGCTCATAAAAACTGATCATAAACAGCCACTGGCAAAATGCTAAAACAAAAATAAAACTTGTTAAAAACAAAAATCAATTCTTTATCCAATTTCATATTTTCACCAGTTTTTTTAATGTCCAATACAATATTATAAATATTGTTAACAAAAAGTATGAATTATTATTTCAGATAACTGACTTAACTCTCTTGGAGATACAGGCAAAAACATGGATCTCCAGTGACAAGATTATCAATAATTACATCCCACAACTTGTCTTAACAGATTGGAAGCATGAGGCTCATGAAAATAATCAGTCCCATATAATCTATTCAATATATTGGTTTTTCTTTTCTAGTATAGGCTCAGAAAAATAATGCTTTTTAGCTCATTAGTAATTCTTGCAGACATGAGAAACTGCTCATGTATTATTTAAATAAATATTAAGTTAGTATTTATTAATAATACCATCTTCCAAGATTCATTCATTTTCTACAGATTATTTAAAGCCAGAAAATATTTTTTAGATTGTAAGATTTGAAGTGGGAGGAGGATAATGATTAAAAGTCCTACTAAATAACCCATATGTGGGGAGAAGAGGTGGATACATACCTTTCCCAAGGGTATTTGCATGTAAGTGTATATAATGAACCCAACTGGAACTCAACCCTCCAATAAACAACTCCGAGCTATTATTCATTACACTACTTGCACATCCAAGCTTACAGCACCTGATATTCACAAGCAGTCACCCATCAAAGTACTGATCAGGCCTGACATTGCTTAACTTTAGTGATCCGACAGGAACTGGTGTTTCAATGCTATGTGGCTGTAAACCCATCTCCCAAGAAGGTGACTATAGTTTAAACTAGAGAAAGAAAAACAGAGTATAAATAATAAGAATGAACAAACTGATTATTACTTACCAACAATTAGATAGATTGTAGAAGCCAATGTAAACCTGAACATCAGATTTTGTGGATTAAAAACGTCCGTATCATCAACAGTCAGACTAAGGCTAGGGTTGTTTTTGGACATATTCTGAAAACCAACCACAACCAGAAAGTAGATAACTACCATTAATTGAAATGACGTATGTGTGCGTCGTATGGTTTGGATTTCATTCCATTCGTTGGCCACAAACAGTGTCCTCCATGCTGAGATAGGTGCGTCTTTTTGCTGTCTGGTTGGGCGTTCCCAGTCAATAAAAAAGATGTCAATTGTGCACTGACGAAACATCAAGTAGAATAGGTCGAATATTTTAAACACAAAAGCTATCACGATATAGCTCACATAAGTCTTTGTCAATGAACTCCCGATCAGAGGCATTATGACAACAATATCTTGGCGCTGAAACACAGTTTAATTAACATGAAAAAAATCTGTTTTTTGTAAAATTAATCTATGTCAAGAAATATTCAAAATGTCAAAATATTAATAATTAGAACTATTTCAACAATGATGGTGTACATATAGAGTAGTGGTTATTAACACGGAAAGTGAGTTTGGCATGTAGAGTTTCAATTCTAGCCATGGCTGTTGCATTTGCTTCAACACTAATACATTTGGAAAAGTATAACTCCATCTCTTCTACCCTTAGGTAAGGAATAAAAGCAAAGCAGACTGTTTTCTAACTTTGAATGGCAAGAAGCCTGAGAAGGACAACTCTGTATTCAAAACCAGTTGGATATGGGGGCTAGCAACTCCACCCTATGAAAAATCTGCTATAGAAACCATAGCAGAACACCTAGTATTTTAAGGCTGTGGCCTTATACTCCATAAGGAGTTTACAGGGTTAACACATACTAGTGATAGTTTATACAACTTAAACTACACTCAGAATTAATATATAAATCTGAATTACGAATAAGAGTTCACAGAAAGTATATTAAGAGTGCACTTTTAGTATATGGCTTGTAGTTGAGATAGTTACATATTCCTATTAATACTAGAGTTCAGTGTTCAAATCCAGTAAGGAGAGGGATAGGATTTTAAGTTTAGATTTTCTCGTCGGGCATGTTCTATGTACAAAAAACAGGACTGTTGCTATGGTAACAGAACTAAACTATACAGAGTGAAGCTTCACAGACAGACTGACCTTGAGCTTTGTTGTGCTTACAAACTGTCAATGATGCCCTTCCTCATTTCCATTGTTTATAGCAATGCTTGGAAGGAAAATGTGTAGAGTGTGGTCATCTCACCACATCACAGGTTCCATTAGTGACAATGGCTTGTGCAGCAGTTTTTGGTCAAGCACTGAATTTCTCAGGTCTGACAACCACCATATTTCCCAGGTCTTGGTCCCCTGTACTTTTTCCTCTTCAAAAGTCAAATCCCACTTGAAAGGAATAAGATTTCAAGATGTTGAGGAAATCCAAGAATTGTGATGAGGCAGGTGCTTGTTATCTAAAAACAAAAGTTCCAGTAAGAAATAGAAATGATGCTAGATAAAGTGTGTAGCTTGGCCTCAGAAGGAGATTAAATGTCGAATTGATATCTATTGTAGTTTTATTTATATAACATCAGTTCTAATACTTTTGGATCAGATCTCATTTTATATTTTGTTAATATATCGCCATTTCACTCCAGATTTAGTTGGTTTTGTTTAGTGGTATATCAACTTCTTTTTATACTAACAGAACCTGAGGTGTGTTACACTTTCTTTTGGAAGAGTAATCACAAGGGAGATAAATGTGTATAGGTTGTTGGTATTTCGATTCATACTGAATTAACCAAGCATTTTGAGTAATCTCAAAGCAGTAATAACAGAATCATATTCCTTAAAATACTTCTATCTTACAATTATTATATGAGAGTCTTTTCCATTTATGTCCCAACTCTCACCAGTTCTGAAGAATCTATCAAAACTTTCTACTAAGATCTCCAAACTACCAGTTCCAAAAGCAGACAAGATTCTGCTACTTGGCAATTTCAATGCCAGAGTCATTGTGAATCACAAGACTTAGAAAAAATTGAGAAAGCATAGTTTTAGAAAAATTAACAATAAAAATGACTGCACCACCTTCAGCTTTGCACTGAATTCAAACTGGTCATCCACAACTGTTTCTTCTATTAAAAAGTTGCCCATAAGGTTTCTTAGATTCATTCCAGATCCAAGCATTAGCACAATATCAATTACACCATTTGTCATGAGCGAGACCTTCAGGACATAAGCACTCACTGAGTCACGCATAGTGCTGAATGTGGAATGGACCATAGGTTATTACTTGACAAGATGAAACTGCATCAAATCTAAACTAAAACATTATAGGATAAATACTCCAAAACACATTGATGTTTCAAGGTTCAGGGACCTTATTTGCCAGGATCTCCAAATGACATTTGAAGATACTAAATTCAACAGCACTTGGGATAAGGCTAAGGTCTACAACACTATTGTTGAAGTTTTTGGTCTCAGAAAGAGAAAACATTGGGACTGGTTTGATAACATGATCCTAAGATAAATCATCTTTTAAAGGTAAAAAATGATGCACATCAAAAGCTTTTGAGTGCTTCAGACAAGCGCTGGGCATCCTTACTCCAATCCATCAAAACACTAAATCATCAGTTTAGCACAAAATAAGATGGTTAGATATATCTGCCTGAGTACTTACGATCAGAAAGATTCCAAAACATATCACCTGATCAAGCAGCCCTTTGGTCCACAGGCTTCATTTGTAGTGCCATTCAAAGGATATGTCCTTTTATTTTCAAGGACCCAGAGGGTATAATGAAATGTTGGACTGAACATTTTATGGAACTTTTTTTATAATCCATGGTATTTAATGAAGATATCAATAACTTTCTTCAGTTGGATATCACCAATAAGGTTTTGAACCATCCTACTTAGAAAGAAGTCTAAAAAAAAAATTTTTTTAAAATTTTAAAAAATAAAAAAAATAAAAATTTAGTTAATACTGTGAAGGCACCAGGTCTTAATGGTATTCCAGTTAAAATTTTACTTTACTGAGGCAACAAGCTTGCTGTAGAGATTCATTGTATGATTTCAGATGTTTGTTTCAGGGCACCTGTACCTCAGGATTGGGTTGATGTGAGACATTTCTTTAAGGGGGAACAGTTAAAATTGGTATGTGGGAACTATCAGGAAATAAACCTGCTTGAGGCAGTGGATAATGTTTTTTCAAAATTTCTATTTAATAGAATTACAAGAAGGATCTTCTCTCAAATCATTCCTCCAACACAATATAGATTCAAACCAGAAAGAGACACAATGGATATGATCTTCTCAGCCTGTCAACTACAGAGATGCAAAGAACACTATGTAGCATTATCTTTGTCAATCTAACCAAGGCCATTGACTCAGTAAGTATGTCTGCTCTCTGAACTATTCTGTCATGTTGGATGTCTTCTAAATTTTGTAAAGATGTTCAAACAACTTCATAGAGAGATGGCAGTCTTTACCAAAGACTTAACTTCAATGAGTTTCTATTAAAACCCATAATCATTGACAATAGAATTAAGCAAGGTGACATTCCTACCTTTATTTTTTTATTTTTTATTTTTTTTTGCTGTGGTTCTCATATGTTTTCCAGGATTGCAAAGTCAGTGTCATCTGCATTTCAGAACCACGGGTAATATCTTTGACTTGACTTGTATTTGAGAGTTACATAATGCTGACCTTATTGTCATGCCAAAAAGGACATGCAACCATAATGGATCATTATCAATGTTAAAACTAAAAAAGCCAGCAAAGCCTTTGGTAAATTGGAAAACAGGTCTGGTCAGACAGAGACATCTCAGTTGACACTAAGATCAGTGTTTAAAATTGTGTCCTGACTGCTCTCTTGTACTCTTCAGAGATATAGATTATATATTGCTATCATATCAAAACTGGAAATATTACATCAAAAGGGCTTTACATGTATCTAAAATATCAAATAGCAGTATTTTACACCAGACAGTGGTTCTGCAACAGGCCAAAATACCCAACATGGAGAAACTATTCATTTGCAATCAATAGCACTGGGCAGGGTATCTCTGGAAGACAGTAGATGAGAAATTGCTTAAGCACCTGTTTTTCTTGATAGACACAAACCCAAGAAACATTTCATGAATGGTGTTAAAGATAACCTGAAAGAAATCTTGAAATCAGTGTCAAAGAGTGGGAAAAAGAAGCAGAGAATGAGTCTGGTTGAAAGCTAGTTTTTGATGGCTGCAATCGCTTGGACGTCAAAAGAGTTGAGCATTCACAATTGAAAAGAGCTCATAGAAAAAGTGATATAGACCTGATCCCAGAAAACATTCTGTCTGAGCTTGTATGTAACATCTGAAGGAAGGTTGTTTTATCTTCATATCAGACTTGCTTGTCATCTAAGATAGCATGAACATTGGTGGTCTAATGACAACTATGTAGATGTCCTGTCTGACAGGCCTGCAGGGTACTTATGTTAGTTTTTACAGATATGCTGCCAGGCTGAAGCTGCACATGACAAGAAAATCACTTTCACGACACTCCAAAAGCTTTTCATGTGTCATGTAAAACATATGAAGGAGTGAGGCTAGCTAGCAAAGCCATCTGTTGGTATGTGGTCACTCAGTTCAACGTTGAAGAGATAGCCTTCTTCTGTAAAGAATTGGCAGTGTGTGTGTATATATATATATATATATATAAAGCTTGCTAAGAATGTCAGACTAAATTTTAGTATCTGCATCTAAGATGTAAAAGAAATTTTTAAAGAAAATCACAAAATGAATGAGTATTTACCAATTGTTAGCCAGTAATAGATATCAAGTTCCACATTCAAGCAGAAATCAAAGACAGGCCATGAAAAAGCTTATAGCTTGAACAACATGAAATTGCAATGAGCAAAAATATTAATACATTGGAAAAAAAAAATAATGAATGTCTTTTTTTATTAAAAAGCAAGTTTTCTTCTTAATGTCATACCCCTTCATGATATAGGTTCCTTTTTCTTTATTATCCATGACCAAGATTAGTCTATAATATTATGTAACCTATAGCTTGTAAGAGAGGGCCAAAGACACTTGTGTCAAAGTGAATGCAACAGACTAGACCAAAAATGGAAATAAGGTCGCCATTTCCATTTTCCGCACCATTAATCATTACTCTTTACATCCATCCAACATGTAGCAACCTCATAATACTAGTTTAATCTATTGAATTTACTTACCTTGAAGAATACCAAAAAATAGAGACCAATTCCTAAGATGTTAATGAAAAAGATGTTGCTAAGAGAAGCACACACATTAAATAAAAGGTTGATCAACGTAGCGAAGTCAACAGCAATACGTCCAGCTCTCTTTGACCAAATCCATGTGTTCAAGCATGCCCATAGCACACCAAGACCACTGAGGGTTCCAATTGCTGTGTCTATATTTCTTTGGATATCAGCTTCATTTTGGATATATTCACTCTCAAAAGACACCTGAAAAGAAGATAGCCCAAAAAAATCACTTGAAATTTGATCAATAATATATGACATTATTATTTTGCTTTGATGTGTCCTCCTGTTGGATAACTCATCAATTTTTGTCCTAATTTTTACTTGAGATATACAGAAAAATGTTATCAATCCTGATCTGGCATCTCAGCTTCAATCACTGTCCACTGCTGTAACACAGCTTTCATGTCCTTCATAAATATTTTCATTGTTCTGATGAGCTTTTCTCTTTTGTACTTTGTCTTCTTGAATTTAAGTGTATTACTTGATTAGCAACTAGGTCTCAAAATTTTATGACAATATTTAACATGGCGTACAGATGAAAGAGGGTTAACTAAACCTATTTTAATTTTTACAGATGAAAAAGGGTTAGAGAAAACTATTTTATTCAGATGAGAAGGGGTTAAAGAACACAATGTTATTTTTTGGCAGAAAGAGATTTGTTTTTCCAAGACTGCAAAATGGTTAAAAATAGAAATGAAATAGAATTGCACAATATTGTTATTATCCAGCGAAACATAGCTGGACTATTGGAGGTCAAACGTCAAAGCGGCCTTGTTGAAAGAAGTGAAACAGACTAACATTGCATAGACAAAAACAATTAAAGAAGGGAATTTTATTTTTTTTAGATTCATATTTTCCTACCTAGAATTCGGCAAAGCACAGTAGACGTGATTAGATGGTCAAATGTTAAGCCACCTTGTTGAAAGAAATGGAGCATTGCATAGACAAAAACAACTGGAGAAAGAAATTTTATTTGTTTTAATTTATAATTCCTCAGATGGAACTCAGCGAAACACAGCCAATTAGGAGGTAAAATGTTAAATTGATCTTGCTGAGAAGAGAAAAACTGATTGTTAATTGTTGAGAAAATTATCATTCTAAACTTCCCTGAGAGAGACTGGCGTCATGTAATAGCTCCTACCAAAGAGGAGGGAGAATCTTCTAGAATTGGAAGTGTGAAATAGAGATAAATAAAAGTAAGATGTCAGAGAGGTTGACATCATATAATAGCTCCTCCCAAGAAGAGAGAATTAGAAGTGTGAAGCAGAGAAAAAAGGACTGGTTGAATTTTATGATATTTGCATAAAATCCCATATGTGTCCTACCACACCAGTTAAAAGGGACATCCATAAATACGAGAAACCACAGGGGCTAAAGTCAGTTCCCAGCACTTCCCAGTCAGTTGCAGTTGAAGATAGAGTGAGACGGAGTTAGTTACTGCCGCTGTTGCTGCCCACAGTTCAGTTCAAGTCCCAGTCAGTTGGAGTTTGAAGTTTCCATTTGCCACCCAAAGTTTGAAATAATAATAACCCAAGTTATCTACTGAAGAAGAGAAAACTTCGATGAAACACTTGTGCCAAACTGATGATAATAATAAGAAAAACTCCAACAAATCATTTTCAAAAAGTACAAACAACAATGTTTGAATTTACCAGTTACCTAATTACCAAGTCTGGCCCATCTTAGAGAAACTAGCCAAAATTTTCATTCTGTCACCAATTATTAGGAACGGGTTGAGAAAAAGTAAAGAAAAAGAAGAACTCATTTTTTAAAAATTTTTTGTATATAAATACCATCTAATAATTTATTCAGGCGTCATCCATCTTATTTCCAAAATTGGTGCCATTTTATTTCCACAATTGTGTGCACATATTTAACTTGGTTTAGCTTGGCTGAGATACCCAGTGATAATTCAGCTTAATTCTCTTAAAAATCACAACGTGGGTTAGAGAGATTACAGTTGAAGAGGTCAACCCAAAGACCAGCTTCTGTGTCAACACCATCAACGACTAGTGAGTGGGGGACTGACGGTTTGTTCTCAGACCAGGATCAACCCTGATTAAAAGGGACAACAGGCCATGGTCACAGTACACCACAACATTTTACTATTGAAATTTCTAAGTGTATGCATAAGTCCTTTTTTCTCTCACGCTTCTTGCCTATGGAACTTTCTCCCAGTTTCCTGATTCCTGTCAACTATTGTTTTCAAAAATTTAAATGCAGCATCAATAATCATCTGTCTCCTTGGATTCTGTTATTTTTATTGCCCTTTCTCCTCCATAACATTTTCTCAGTTTCTTTCCCATTCAGTATCTTCTTGTGTCTTAGTGGCCTTATCAACATGCTTAGGGCAAAATGTTTTTAAAAATTTTTTTTAGAGGAAAAATACAAAAACAGAAAAAAAATGAAACAAAGTTCATAGACATTTTGTCTGCAAGAATCTCTCTACTCACTTGTCAACAGCAAAATAAATATCGAAATACTGCTGGGTAACTGATGTTTATGATCTTACTTTAAAATTTTCTCTCTCCTAAAATGTATCAAGCAGTTTAACCAAATGCAGTCAGTTACATACAATATATACCACCATTGAAAGTGACAATATATATGCTCTTTGTTAAACCCTTTATTTTAACTGGTTAATATGCTTTACTTACATTTTGAACATAAACTTCCTTAATAACATCATCTGTAAACTTTAATTTACATGAGTTAAATATTTGTCTACATATCAAATAAATAACGAAGAATTCTGTTGAAAATAATTTTTGTAGATTAGCATATTATAAACCTATCTTAGATTGTGACACTTGTCAGAATTGAAAAAATATCGATTTTTATCCTTTTATAAGGGGTTCCTGTTCATAATATCAATACTGTGTAAAATTGATCACCGACATTTTTGTTAGTAAACTTAGCTGTTCGAGGTACAAAAACAGATTTTTTTTAAAGATAAGATTTCTTTTAAATAAAGAATAGACAGATATAAATAATTATTATCCTCCAATGTTTGTGCATGGACTTGAAAGTTTTGAAAATTCAGAAAATTAAAAAAACAAATAAAAAATATGGAAATATCAATAATGTAAGCACTTTCAGAATTGACATTTTTAAATAACCCAACAAGTCCAATAACTCTTTAAACATGAGGGATCAATTTTACACTATATCAATATTATGAACAAGTCTTCCATTACAAATTGATAAAAATTAATCTTTTTATATTCTGACAAATGGTGTGGCTTGAAGATGGTTTAATGAATGCTAATCTACAAACATTATTCCTCCATAAATTTTTCCCTATTTTTTACAAATGAACCAGTCTATTTAAGTAGTCCCAATTAATCTACTTAACATTTAAGATAAGTTTAGCCTTTGAGTCTAATAATAATCAAAGTAGTGATTCACATAAAACAATTCATATGACTCATACTTGCACTTTGCGGTTCAGGTTGGCATCATCACTATGGACTTCTGCATAAGAAATTTTCAGATAAGGAGTGTAAATGTGGCCATCTTTTTCTGATGTGAGTTGAATGACAAGAGTTATGGAAGAGGCATAACGAAGATACTCAGCACGATCTGTGAATATAAAATGCCAGTATCTAAATATCTACAAAATAAAATGATGAATAATTATTCCTTACACAAATAAAATTTGACATATGGTCATTTTTTAGTTCAGGAGATAGTGTACCTACTAGATATAAATCATATTTTGTGGTGGGTTTTGAGAAAGAAAAAAAAAATCTCCTGATATTGCCTGCTGGTGGGTTAAATAAATAGCAAAGCAGACTGGACTCTATAGCTGTGGTAAGCAACCAGTATAGGAAAAAAGACAACTCTGCATTTAAAACTGTATGTGTTCCTAGTGAGGCACATACTTGAACAGTAACTAAGATCTTCTCAACATCGTTGCAGAATAAACCAAAGGTTGACTTTGTAGGTGTTAAAGAAACACACGTGGGTCTGAGCTGATGAGCATGCTTGGAAGTGCACAGCTATGCTGAAGATGAAATTCTCAGTGTGACTTCACATTGAAACAGCTCTGATGACTACTAAAAATACAAAATAAAATTACACCACTTATTCTATCACTTTCATTGACAGTCTACAATATCTTCAATGATTATCATATGAGGTTTAGAAAATAGTTTATATTTCCAATTCACCCATAAAAGTAGATTATTTTTTCATCCCAACTTACTCGTAAGAAGAAGCAATCCCATGAAAAATAAAAATGCAGAATGAAAAACAAATTCACTATAGAGCATTAATGTGGTAAGTAAAAACAAAATCAATAACTTACCTGGAGACAAAGTGTTTTTTGTAGCCACATTGTCCACCAAAAAGAATCTTCGGGTTAATACCCAGTTATCGACATTACCTATAATATTAAAACATAAATTACAAGTAAAAAAAATAAATACATTTATGAATTATTAAGCATAATCACAACTTTTTATGAATCTAAATCCATAAAATAAATCATGAAACTTATTAGTACAATTCACTTTACAAAAATGTTTTCTTCAGCAATTAACAGATGAGCACTTTTTGTGTTATAATGGAGGCTAAGTTCATTTTCTCCTATTTATGAGTAAACTAAGTTTGATACTTACGAGTACTATTGTGCCAAACTTAGTAAAAAACTGAAGCTATGAAGAGAGAGTTGTTTGTTCTACCAATTATAATCATTTTAATTAGCAACAATTTTTTCATGTTCTCCTTGACATTAGCTCTTATACTTCAAACAGTATTACAATATTACAGTATTGTGATTTTCAGAGCTCATTATTTTCTTCTGAGAGTCACCGTTAACCTGCAATATGTTGTTTGGTCTGATAATCTAGAAATCACTATGAAATCAAATTGTACTTTTACTGTTTATAGAATCTTAGAAAACAAGGAAGGTATTTTAACAGTACCTATTTTCATTACAAATATAACAGGTAGTACTAAGTTACATGTTATAAACAGCAAGGTAAAACTCTTTACCTGACAGCATGCTATAAAATAACCACGTTATTATCAAACCATTGTTTGAACCATTTAACTCATTCTTTGTCTTGTTTTTGTTGTTACCATATTTCAGCTAATCTATTCTACAGCCTTCTTCAAGTGTATAGTGTTGCGGGGCTATCGACAGAAAAGGTGCCGTTAACCCCGCTGTGAGTTAAAGTAATACGATCGAATCAAGGACAACGAAATCGAGGGTTTATACGTTTCAACCAAGTTTTTATTTGCCTAAACCGGCAAAATAATGGTTTTACAGAAACTTCGTTGGGTCGCCGGTGCTGATTGATGGGATCGCTAGGTTCCAAGACGGTAAGCCGGTAGCTGGCTGGGTAGTACTGGTGCGAAGTTGGTTGCTGTAAATTCCGCTCCGGTTGCATACGCGGTCGTGAGTGTGGCCGGGATCTGCCGGTTTCTGCTGCTCAGGTAGGTTAGCCCTGAAAAGGGCTATTGCATATGTAGATGAAGAGCCCTTAAAAGGACTTGTGCATATTAGAAACGGGAAGCCCTTAAAAGGACTATATCAATGTAAACAGGGAGTCCTAAAAAGGACTGTTGTAGAATGTGGCTGCTGCTGCTGGAGTTGGCAGGTTGGGCTAGGGACAGCTGCTGCTACTGCGTGGCTGCTCCTGCTGGCTTCTGGCGGCTGCTGCTGGGCTGCTGGAATTTGGTTGCGGCTGCTGCTATGGCGAGTGGCAAAGGTCGGCCAGGCGCTGGTGGTAGGGGGAGCGCGTCGCTCGACCCCAGGTCCCTCTCGATTTTGGTTGAGAAACATCGGCCATGTTCTGTCGGCTATGGTCTGCAACATTGCCGAGCTAGTAATATCTTGTTTGGTTAGTAAAAATTTCTCTCTCCACTTTCGAATGTACACATGGGTTTTGTTTGCACCCCATGTGTATATAGATTAGTTTCAGAGCATTGTTTTTGTGTGCAAGCACTTGTGTGTGTTTATACTTCGCTTTGTTGTTATTTTTCAGCGTTTTGGTCCCTGGAAATGCTGAGTCACCGGAAATTGATGGCCTCGCTTTCTTTTCCGGAGTGACGCGTTTTAGACATTTGAGCAGCCGGCCGTAGCTTCCGGCCGGGTGCGATAAGGCCCCCTTCCTAGAGGATTGATCATGATCAATTCACGAGAAAAAAAAAACATATGATTTTAATTTTGCTGGAAAGTGGACTCTCCTACCTGATTTTGTTCGTATCTCTGGTGTGGTTTCATCTTCCGTCGTTATTGGCAAGTTTGCGTCGGCAGGCGTTTCCTCTAGCCGAGCTGGTTTGAGTCGGTCGATGGAGACTGTGTGTTTTTCTTTGCCACGCATGATTGTGACAACTTTCTCCGAACGTTTCAGCACTTTGAAGGGACCTTGGTAACTGGGTGTGAGAGGTTTTTTTACGGAGTCGTTTCTGACGAAGACGAAATCGCAGCTATCCAGTTCCGGTGGTATGTATGAACTTGTGGTTTGTTGTCGTGGGGGAGTGTATGTAAGCTTGGCCATTCTGTGGCGTAGCTCCTGCACAAAGGAGCTCGGTGAGGTTGTGCCCGAGGTCTGCGGAGTGTGGAAATATTGTCCTGGTAAGGAGAGAGGCATGCAGAACACGAGCTCTGCTGTTGAACACCCTAAGTCGGTTTTGAGGGTATTCCTCAAAGAGAGCATGGTCATGGGGAGGTTGTCGACCCAGTTTTGTATGTCTAGTTTGGTTGACAATGACACTTTTAAGGATCGGTGAAACCTTTCCACTAGGCCGTTTGCGCAAGGATGGTAGGCGGTCGTTTTGATGTGCTTGACGCCCAGAAGTTGGGAGAATTCTCGAAAGAGCGACGACTGAAACTGTGGTCCCCGATCTGTAGTGAGAACTCGGGGTACACCAAAGTTTGTGATCCAGTTGGCGAGGATAGCTTTGGAGACTGTGGTAGCGGAAATGTCCTTAATCGGTACCACTACCGGCCACCTCGAGAAACGGTCTATGATTGTTAGCAGATATTGGTACCCCTGGCACATTGGTAAGGGTCCGACGAGGTCCATGTGGATGTGACTGAAACGTGTGTCGGGTGTAGCGAATGTTCCAACTGGGGATTTTGTGTGCCTGTGCGTTTTGCACTTTTGGCAAGGTATGCAGGTTGTGACCCAATTCCGGATGTCTTGCTTCATATTCGGCCACACAAATCGATCAGCGATAAGCCTGATGGTTGCTCGCTTGCTCGGATGGGATATATTGTGGAAATGGAGAAATACTGTTTTCCTGAGAGGTGGTGGAATGTATGGTCTCGGAGTATTTAGTGTGGTGTCGCAGAAAAGGGTTTTACTGCTAAATGGACAAGGGAATTCCTGCAGTTTCAATGAAGTTTCCTTAATGAGGTCGGGTATTGTTGTATCACCCTTTTGTTCGTCGGCTATCAGCTCCTGGCTCAAGATAGTGTTATCCATGGAGTTGACATCAGTTCTGGACAATGTGTCTGCGACAGTATTGTATTTCCCTTTTACGTGTTGAATGTCCGTCGTAAACTGAGAAATGTAGTCCAGGTGATGTGTTTTCCTGGATGTGTATTTGTCTGCGTTGACATTCATTGCGTTGGTCAGCGGTTTGTGATCTGTGAAGATCGTAAAGTGTCTGCCCTCCAGGAGATGTCGGAAATGACGGATAGACAGGTAGATGGCCAGGAGTTCCCGTGAGAAGGTACTATATCTTCTCTGGGTTGCGGAAAGTTTAGCCGAGAAGAAAGCTATCGGCTTTCTTACCATGTTTACTTGCTGCTCTACTACTGCTCCTATTCCAACGTCGGAAGCGTCGGTTGTGAGAAAGATCCTAGTTTCCGGGTCATTTTCGATAAACGAGAGTCTAGTGAAATTTCTCAGTGCTGTCTTCGCCGTTTCGAAGGCCTGCAAGGATTCTCCTTCTAGTCTGACTTGCTTATTCTTTCGTTCTATGAGGTTTGTCAGAGGGGAAAGAATTGTCGAACAGTCGGGGATGAACCTACAGTAAAAATTTATCATCCCGACAAATCGCCTGATTTGTTTCGTGGATGTAGGCGTGGGAAAATTTTTGATTGCGTCGATCTTCTCAGGTAACGGCGTGATTCCGTATGCGTCGATGTGATGACCTAAGAAGTTTACCTCAGATGCTCCGAAGATGCATTTGTCAATGTTTAGCCGAAGTCCGTAATGTTCTATCCTGTGGAAAACTTCGTTTAGATGTTGTTTGTGCACCTTCGCATCCGTACTGGCTATGAGGATGTCATCAATGTAAGCATATGCATACGTGAGGCCGCGCAGTACCTCGTCAATGAAACGTTGGAAAGTTTGTGCTGCATTCCTCAGGCCGAAAGGCATCTTGACGTATTCAAAGAGGCCGAAGGGAGTGGTTACTGCAGTCTTTGGGATGTCCTCCGGAGCTATGGGGATTTGGTAGTAGGCTTTCGTTAGGTCTATTTTAGAGAAGACGCGTGTGCCTTGTAATCCTGAGGCGAAATCGTGTATATGGGGGACTGGGTAGCGATCAGGTATGGTCGTGGCGTTTAATCTTCTGTAATCGACGCACACCCTAAAGTCCGTGCTTCCTGGTTTGGGTACAAGATGTAGGGGAGAGGCGTATGGGCTGTCGGAGGGTCGGATGAATCCGTCCTTTAACATCTCGTTGAATTCCTTTTTTGCGTATTCCAGTTTATGAGGAGGGAGGCGTCGTGGATAGGAAAATGTTGGCTGTCCGCTGATCTTGATATGATGCTGTGTTTGGTGCTTCTCCAGACCGGTGCCCGCGAGTGGCTGAATGATGTCTGGATATCTGTTCAGGATTTCGATGTATTCTCGTCCGTGGTAGGCTGTTACGCTGATTCCTGTGGTGTTTTGTCGAGAGGGGGTGCCTTTGACAAAAATGTTTGTGGTGTTATCTGCTAAGGTTCTCGTATTCATGTGTACAGCTAGGTCATAGTGAGCCAGGAAGTCTGCTCCAAGTATTGGCGTTTTTACGTCTGCTTGGGTGAAAGTCCAGGTAAAATCGCGCCACATGCCAATATTGAGAGTCAGTGTCTTGGTGCCATACGTCTCAATCGCTGAACCGTTTGCTGCCTGGAGCTTATAGAGGGCCGCCTTTTGGTCATGTTTTCCTCTGTGGGGTATCACGCTGATGACTGCGCCTGTGTCCACTAAAAATTTAATGCGGTTTTTTTGGTCCCAAACGTAAAAAAGGCGGCTCTGTGTGTTTTCACCGGCGGGTTCTGCCGCTCCTACCTGCCGGTATTCTCGTTTCCCGAATTTGACCTGGAACTATGTTTGCAGGGTGCCGAGCAATGTTTTGCCCTATTACCAAATCTTTGGTGGTACCAGCATAATTCTGAGTCGGTTCGTCGATCCCTGCTGATACTCCGTGTTCTCCGTCGCCAATTGTTGGCTATCGGCTTCGGGTCTCTTGGTTTGCGGTTGAGGAGTAGACGGATGTCCTGTAGCTGCTGTTGCATTTCAGTTACCGTTTTTCGTAGATCCTCATCTTTGGTCGGTGTGTCGTCTGAGTACCGCACGGCACACACTCCTTGGTCCAGTTTTGCTGCGATACGGTCGGCGGAGTCTGCTACCTGGTCCAGTGGCGTGTTTTCCGCGATCGGTGCTAATATCTGTGTTATTGTAGTGGGCAGCTTGTCCATCCACAGTTCGCGCAGAATAGATTCGTCCATCGAATGTTTTCCCAGTCGGCTCCTCATAAAGCATAGTTGTGAGGGTGTTCTGTCACTCTTGGTAACGTTGGTGAAAAGTTCGCGGAGTAGCTCCTCGTCCGTACGGCCGGTACGTTTTAGAACTGCGTTCTTTAAACAGGTATATGGCTCCTGCTCAGGTACATTTTCCAAGATGTCAACCACTTCGTCGACCACTGAAGGTGGCAGGACTTGCACTACGTAGGCAAATTTTGTCTGTTGCGATGATATCCTCCGTACCGAGAAAATTGCTTCGAGTTGAAGAAACCAATTTTTTGTGTTTTGGTGGTTGTATGGGGGTAGGCTTGAGGGCGGCATCGCTACGTTTATGGGAGCGTGCTGGTTCCACTCGTCTGTTGCCATCTTGATCGATCGTAAATATCAAACGTCGGCGGTCACCACTTGTTGCGGGGCTATCGACAGAAAAGGTGCCGTTAACCCCGCTGTGAATTAAAGTAATACGATCGAATCAAGGACAACGAAATCGAGGGTTTATACATTTCAACCAAGTTTTTATTTGCCTAAACCGGCAAAATAATGGTTTTACAGAAACTTCGTTGGGTCGCCGGTGCTGATTGATGGGATCGCTAGGTTCCAAGACGGTAAGCCGGTAGCTGGCTGGGTAGTACTGGTGCGAAGTTGGTTGCTGTAAATTCCGCTCCGGTTGCATACGCGGTCGTGAGTGTGGCCGGGATCTGCCGGTTTCTGCTGCTCAGGTAGGTTAGCCCTGAAAAGGGCTATTGCATATGTAGATGAAGAGCCCTTAAAAGGACTTGTGCATATTAAAAACGGGAAGCCCTTAAAAGGACTATATCAATGTAAACAGGGAGTCCTAAAAAGGACTGTTGTAGAATGTGGCTGCTGCTGCTGGAGTTGGCAGGTTGGGCTAGGGACAGCTGCTGCTACTGCGTGGCTGCTCCTGCTGGCTTCTGGCGGCTGCTGCTGGGCTGCTGGAATTTGGTTGCGGCTGCTGCTATGGCGAGTGGCAAAGGTCGGGCAGGCGCTGGTGGTAGGGGGAGCGCGTCGCTCAACCCCAGGTCCCTCTCGATTTTGGTTGAGAAACATCGGCCATGTTCTGTCGGCTATGGTCTGCAACATTGCCGAGCTAGTAATATCTTGTTTGGTTAGTAAAAATTTCTCTCTCCACTTTCGAATGTACACATGGGTTTTGTTTGCACCCCATGTGTATATAGATTAGTTTCAGAGCATTGTTTTTGTGTGCAAGCACTTGTGTGTGTTTATACTTCGCTTTGTTGTTATTTTTCAGCGTTTTGGTCCCTGGAAATGCTGAGTCACCGGAAATTGATGGCCTCGCTTTCTTTTCCAGAGTGACGCGTTTTAGACATTTGAGCAGCCGGCCGTAGCTTCCGGCCGGATGCGATAATAGTATATAAAGACAGAGTGAGATCTTTCTAAAAAAGAAATCATGAAAAGACAGGTCTGGCAAACCATATCTAGAGAGAAGTGCACACATTGCCTTCTCTAGCATGTGATACAAATAAGAAATATTTCTGGAAAGTAAACAGATTAAAGGAAGGCATATTTTTTATCCTTTTGGATAGGTATATATATCAGAACATTGTGATTTTTAAAAATACAGTTTTTCTTATTCAGCAAAAAGAGAACTGGATAGTATCTTCATGCATAAACATAGAATCACCTGTGTTGTGGTATAATCTTTGTGGCTCAGCTTGCTGGGAATGAACCAAGCCAATTGTGACCATTTATTTTCTGTTCATTACCTATTGTACAGATGAAGACCATTGAATGTATCAGCCAAAACATTGCTTTAACTTCAAATGCAACATAAATAATGAGTACAAATGATACTTGGAATGATGGCTCTTCTCAAAATTAATCAAAAAACGGTAATCACATTGCTCTTTACTAAACCTAATATGACTAACAGATAGAAAGTGACAATACTGTGAAGAGCAAATCACATTTGCTCCATGTTTCTTTACTTTTCTGGTTTTGAACCCTCTGAATGAGGTTAAGCTTGGCATTCAGCTATAGTTTTTGAGCACTCAATTAAGTTTTATAAGCATGAGTAATATTGATTAATCAAAATTATTGTATAAATAGGAAGTACAAACCTAAATTGTCTCTGGCATCAGATTCTCCAAGATAGTTTTCAATTAACACAGGAATTGCTTGCAGGTGTTTGCCATTTGATGAGTATTCAATATCTGTTTAAATGTTAAGTAATTACTTCATTCTCTCTTTGGGCCAAATATAAGCTTCCTTCTATTGACTTGATAAAGAAAATTCAAAGATTTTACAAGCATAGAATTATAGTTAAGATTGCTTACTTACAAGTATAATTTTGAAATTAACATTATTCTTAATCAAAATAAGTATAGTACATACACAGTAAAAAAATGTTATGCTGCAATCTATTAAGACCAAATTGATTACTTGGTAGATGATTAGATTGGTTTTCATTTTGGGTTTTTTAATTTCTCACCAATACCAATGTCAGTGTTCGAGAACAGGTAAAAACTGGAACTTTTAATGCTGATTGTCAAGACAGGTAAGTGCAACAATCTTGCTCTAGACTAAGCTAAACTTAGTTAATATCCACCTTTATTAGCTACATTTTGATATAATGGATATTATTTATTAAATCAAATTTTTCATTCATTTTAATGATGTACATAGGTACATCAATAAGTATGTAGTCTAATAATGAAAAAAGAAAAAAGAGCACTTATTTTATGCAATCAATACTTGATTTTTCAACAATCACCTTCCTTGACTATGTACTTGAGGGGGTGAACAGTTTCAATGCTACATTGTTATAGACTCGTTGCCTGTCTGTGCTGAACTATTTCTGAATGACACTGACAGCAATTTTTCATGAGTGTCATGATTTTGGGCTTGATCAGATACTATACAATACAAACTAAGCTAAATGGCACAAACATATAATATTATAAAAATATATCACAAACCAGGTTATAAATGCTATTATATATCTGTAATATAACAATCCCGCCCCACCCGAGGAAAGGCTGATGCAAGCGGGGGTGTTTTCCGGTCGTTGAAAGGAACGGATGTTTGTTTGACCTTATTTCCGGCAGTAGCGGAAATGGCTACAAGAGGCAGACAGAACAGGTGTCTCTGAGAATTACGTGGGCGTGCGTGGGCGAGGCAAAATCCGGAAGTACTGGTTTGGAGATTATAAAAAGACCTCGGCGCACGGATTTCAGGCAGAGAGAGACGAGACAGACAGACAGAGAGCCAGACCAGACCAGAGGAGCAACAGATACGACAACCCGTCAACCCCATTAGAAGCGCGCTCTCTAAATTCTCTGTCCAACACAAATATTCAAGGCTAATATTTCACTGTCAAGAAAATTTAAATATATATCCACAGTAGGTAATGTATGTATGGCCATATCATTTTGAATACACCGGTTTTCGTCTGATCACCAAAGTTAAGAAACGTTGAGCCTGGTCAGTACTTAGATGGGTGACTGCTTGGGAATACCAGGTGATGTAAGCGTTTGACAGATGTGCATTGTGGTGCAGTGGATATAGGCTCGAAAAGAGAAATCAGGGAGCTGAGTTCAAATTCCAGTTGAATGCCCTGCATTCATTCACATGCTAATACCCTTGGAAAAGGTTTTAATCTGTCCCTTCCCTCCAGTTATGGGTTAGATAACAGAACAGATTAGGTTCTATAGCCTTGGCTGGCAACCAGTCTACCATAACAGGTGTTGGCAACTTGTTGCGGGATAATTAAAATGCCTGAGGTCTATACAGGGTAGGACTTGGGACCCTGCCCTTAAACAAATCCCAACAAATCTTTCTTCATACTTGGGAGGAAGCCAGCTCAACCCGATCAGGATGAATGTTCAAATAGATACAGATAATGTATGTAAAGATGTATAATTACAGCAAAAGTGGTAGTTAATAGATTGAACTTTATAATGTAAAGTTTTTCAGATTGAAATTTAGCAAATAACTGTATATAAGGTGCATATTTGTGATAATGTTTAGTGCCAAGATTGTTGTTTTTTTTTCAGTAGTTTTACATATGAAAGGTATTCTGGCAAGCAGATATTTTATCATAAAGTGCCTGATATTGGAGTGGAGATAGAATATATATATATATATATATATATATATATATATATATATATTCTATGTATGTGTGTGTGTGTGTGTAGTGACACAGCAGATTTTGGTAGGGGCAAAAGAAAATCATAGTTGTATTTTTGTGATAACATTAATTTCATTCGAACCTAGTATATACCATCAAAGTCTCAGCTTTTATCATTGCCCACTGACTTTACAGCTACATTCCTGCTTACCTTTTGTCATTTTTTGTATTAATAAATGAAACATCTCCGGTGACAGAGAAGAAAACAAATTGATAATTTAATCCTGAAAAGCAATTTTAACATAGGTATGACGGGCATTGAAAATTTTGACCAAGTCAGTTACATTTCCTTTTGCATTAATGTCCTTGAGAAAGGCATAAATCTATCTCTTCTCCATAACTGATAGTTATGGGTTAAATTCCAGGGTACATACGGCTCTCTAGTTAAAAACAGAAAAGGTTCCCAGTGACTTGTTTCCAACACACTTTTGAACACACCTAACAAAAGAACAGATCATTGTCAAGCAAGAACCAGCAAAAGCAGTATTATCATTTATCCAAAGGAAAATGTTCCAAATAAAATTTGACAAATATTTCACATTGAAAACACAAATATCTAATAAAAATGCTCAAATTTTGACCTTTTGATATCTGGAAATTCTCAATACAAGTGAATATCTGAAAAAAAGATAAAAGGATACAGAGGTCATAAAATTCCAATGGGTATTTCTCCGTATCAAACAGGTCGTTTACCAAAAGTTCACACTGAAAAAAATTGAGATAGGAAAGTCCTTAGCATCCATGTCCATCATCTTAGAAAAGTTTAGTGATTAGCTAACATTGTGAAACTTGCAGCAATTCAATCAATATACATGAATCAAGCAAAATTTGATCTATTGCAAAATAGCATTTATTTGGATAAGCGCAAAACAGCCATTATTGATGCCAAAAATGAGACTGATAGATAGAGTTCAAATTTCAGCCAAGGCTGTTGTATTCATGCTTAGAAAGAGTATAAACCAGTCTCTTCTGAGGGAAGAGAGTGTTCTCTAATTGTGATTGGCATCCAGTCTACAAGAAGGACAATTCTGAATTCAAAACCATTTGGGTGTGAGGCTAAAAACTCCATCCTATAAATAAAACAACTTGCTACAAAAACCATAGCAGCAACCCTATAGTTCACAAGGAGTCTACAGTAATTAATTTATTTGATTGTATATTTAGATATTATTTATGAAAAATATTCATCAATACTTAAGTACTGATTCTCAGGTTACTTTTTCAGTAACCATCATTTATTTAGACTTTACGAGAAAATTAGGTGCTATACCATGACACTTGAAAAGAAAAGCAGTTCAGTTTGTATTCAAATTTAATGCTATTATCAAGTATTTGCAGAATTTATTTTTATTTTTTTTTACTATAAAAACGTTTTTTTTCCTTGTTTTACCTAACAACTTACAATTTTGTGAATAAATAAAAATTTGTTTTTTAGGATGTCTAACTTGTATTTCTTATTTCACTGCAAATCTGAGATAAAGCTATTATACATCCTAAGCTATAAAGTTGTAGTAATTTAGATTTAAATAACATGGGGAGGGGAATCAAAATCTGTTCAATTTGAAAATGAAAAGCTGCTACTAATCCCCATCTTAAGCCCAAAATAAAACAGACATTTATCCAATGACAGCTGCACTTCTGATTACAGCTTTATATTATACAGACATGTATTTAAAAATATTTTTTTCAATTTCTGTTCTAACTTATCCTATCATATTTACATAGGTATTAGCCTATTGATATCCATCATAAAATCCAGTATTATAAAAAAATAAAATAAAAATTTGGTATTAATTATTGTCTTCTACCTATAACCTATTTTCATAACTAGCATATGGTTGCAAAGGAAAGGATACCCAAAGATTTTTATTTAAAAAAATAAAAATTTATTAATTCTTTAGAAGTGTATGTGTGTGTGTGTGTGTGTGTGTAGAAATCCTTCTCTTATACAAGTTTCATTAAAAACAACTGACAAAGTACTGAGGTCAAGTTTTTTATTTAATTTTTCTTGTGCTTTTAGAATTTTTTATGGACATGTTTGTAGTTGATGTCATTGAATTTTTACAATTTTTAAAATAAAACTCATATGTATGTATGCATATATATATATATATATATATATATAAACACATGCTCATAATCATATAAATTTATGTCTACAGTTTTAAAATAAAATGATATCCTATTGTATCTGCTAAATTAAATTTTAATTTTGAAGTCCCTTGTCTGAAACAATCATTGCCTCAAAACAGGCTCAAATAACTAAATCTACTGCAGAGAAACAGGTATTAAGTAGGTAGATAGATAGATAAATCAATTATGCTGTACTTACTGTGCTTTTGTAAAAATTCCCAAAAATCCAGACTGTATCCATCTTCTTTTGACTCATTTTGCACAACTGAAGAACACCTCCCGTAACGTTGTGCATTCCTAAAAAGTCACCTTTTGCTGAGTACTTAGCAACAATAAATTTCATTTGCATTGGAGGCCTTACAGTAAACATTGTTTGCATCTCAATGGTTTTTAAAATATTGCTTGCTCTTTTGTTATAATATAACCAAGGCATATTTTGAGGCCTAAAGGAGAAGAGTAAATGGATAAAAAATTTTCACAATTAGATGTATTCTTTGATAGTAAAAGCAAATATTAAAAACATTTTTATAAATAAATAAAAAATATCAAACTACTTATTCAAAACTCAATTAATATGCTAAATCACTAATTGCTCTATTGTCAGCAACACTTGCCTTAATTTCTAACCAACGAGAATCTTTAGAAACTCCATTTCTGCAGTAAATGTTTATCTATTATACATATAATTCTATTCTCTCAGTAACCCTTGCCTTAATTCCTGATCCCTAGAAATTCCTTTCTTTCTGATTTTCAATGCATTTCTTTAGTAAAAGTTTATCTATTATAATACAATAACTTTCTTCTTCTAGTAACTCTTGCCTTAATTCCGGATCCCTAGAAATCCCTTTCTTTCTGATTTTCAATGCATTTCTTTAGTAAAAGTTTATCTATTATAATACAATAACTTTCTTCTTCTAGTAACTCTTGCCTTAATTCCGGATCCCTAGAAATCCCTTTCTGATTTTCAATGCATTTCTTTAGTAAAAGTTCATCTATTATACATACAATAACTTTCTTCTCCTAGTAACTCTTGCCTTAATTCCGGATCCCTAGAAATCCCTTTCTGATTTTCAATGCATTTCTTTAGTAAAAGTTTATTATACATACAATAACTTTCTTCTCCCAGTAACCCTTGCCTTAATTCCTGATCCCTAGAAATCCCTTTCTTTCTGATTTTTAATTCATTTCTATAGTGAGTGTTTATCTATTATACATATAATCATTTCAATTTGAGTAACATTTGTATTACTTCCTGATCATTGATGATTTCTCTATTTGAAATGTATTTCTATCATCTCAGATTGGCCAAGTAGTGTTTCCTGTATTTTTATTAGATAAAATTTAGAGCATTTAGTTTAAACTAATTCGATTCATTAACATCACATTCAGTTCTAATATGACAGCTGTTATATCAGCATGCTTTTCTTAATAAATGCTGTTCGAATCAGCACATTTTCATTTATTGATATATTGAAGACAAGAGGAAAAGCAGCATGTAATCTACCTAATGGGCTTGTGTGAGTGGACAGCAGAAAAGGGATTAGGAGAGATAGCAAAAAGATAAACTTTACTAAGAGCTATAAAGAACAGAAAATTGTGAAGAGTTATAAAGGGACGCAGCACATGGAAGAATAACAATGAAATAAGAATAAAATTAACTAAATTTATTTTACATTTACTCAAATTCAAAAATTATTTGAACCCTTTAAGAAGGTACTGTTAACGATCAAAGAAGTTAAGAGTGGTTTGCAAAGTTTGATAAATTGAAAGACCAGTTGAAGCCGATAGTGATGAAAATAGCACTTCTTTAATGTCAATCATTATTTTTTATCTCCTTAATTCCTTTTCTTTTATTGTTCTCTCTCCTTAATAATGTTTTTCTTTTTCTGATATTCTTTCACACTCAGTAACCCTCTTGTATCTTAGCACCTTTCTTGTCTTACTTGGGATGAAATGATTTAAAAAAACAATCACGACATTACTTGAAAATAGTCAATATACTATTAATCAGGAAATAACCAATATACTCAAAATATGCAAATCAAGGGCTATAAACCTGCTTGGTTATGTTAGTCATTTTAATGTGTGGCTTCCACTAAGTGAAAAAGAAATGACTGGACTGTGTTTATATGTTTTGTTATTTCTTTGGTTGGTTTTGTTTTATTTAAGAAATTGTGATGAAGAGTGAAAATGGATACTTTACATTGACATCAGTGGGACACACAAGAACATATGGCATATACATAAGTAATAATCTTAAACACATCACTCACACATATTTGTAATAAGTTGTACCCTAACAAATATTTGCAACAAAAAAACTTGTTGGTTTCTTCTTAATTCATCTGTAAATTTTTTTGAACATAACACAAGAAAATGTTTAACTCTGAATTTGTTTCTAATTTTATGTTGAGTATTAAGTAAATTCTTTGTAAATGTCATGACATATCTCTTATTTTCAATTCTTATTTTCCTAGCAAATCTGCATCTTATTAAGTCCCTTTTGCCAGGAAACACATACACTGGATGGTAAAGAAATTAATTCAAATATAGAAAACAAAAGAAATATCTGAGGAAATTAAGAATTAAAAAAAGAAATAAGTAGGTAAAAATAAAACAATATTTTGAGCTCATATATATAAGGAATATGTTTACTCTGAAAGTAAAAAATGATATCCAAAATATCAGTAGTTGAAGGTGTAGAAGGGCATGTGGGGTATAGAACACCCGGATTAAAAAGGAGAATTTAATGCAGGATATCCTGTCCACAAAATACAACACAAATTTCAAGAAAAGACAACGCAATAAGAAATGTTTGTAAAAAATTAGAAAATCATATATTTAATAACATACATGCAGAATAAACAATTTGTATATATTTTTTATATCTTGTTTGATAGAAAAAAATGCCTTTAAGTTTTAAATGAATGTGGTTTGAACAAAACTGTCTTTAATTCAATAGAGTAGAAGAGTGATGTCTTTCTTTTTCTTTTGTGTTCTTCAATGAGTAGGTGGAAAGAAAAAGAGGCAATCAATTTAAAGTGAAAAAGAGAGTGTGAGTGGGGAAATAAAAGATAAAAAGGAAAATGTTCAAAGAGAAAATGTACATAGAGGTTCCTGAGAAATGGTAGTAAGGAGACAAATGAATCCAGAGCTTATAGTTGATAGTAGCAGAATGTGTGTACGTAGAAAAATTAATGGGCTACCAATAAAATCTGTGTTCCTTTCCTTTTTTTATGATTGGTGAGAGAGTGAAAAGAAAGGTGAAGCAATAAAGGAAATTGTACTTATCAGACATTAGTTTTTAGGAGTCAGTTGTTGTTGTTTTCCTTTCCTTCTTCTGTTTAGTGTCTAGTTGATTCTGTGATGGACCTGTCTGTCAGTTCCCTGGCCTCTCTGATTTCTGCACCTTTCTGACTGCCTTTGGCCAGTCAAGGGACATGAATAAGTACTTAGCAGGTTACGTGGTTGGATACAACTGCATACCCATTTTTTAGGTGTTAAGAATATTTGACCAGAGTCAGAGTTCAATTTACTATTTCCTATCCAATCAGAATCCAGAATCTTAATTTTCACACTGGCTTGTGAAATTTGCCTTGGTCTGGTTTTTCAAAAATGTTTTTTTCAAAAAGTCATTCTGATCCGATTTTGTGGATGTGCAATTTTACTTTTTGCATTTCAGTTAATTGTTGGATGATATAGGATTTGTATCCTATAGGCATACAAAATATTTAGATTTCAACATTAAATAACCCATAGGGGTTGATATGCCACGAAACAAAATCAACCAACACATATCAGGAAGCCCCAAAAAATAACAAAACTCATCAAGAGAAATAAAGATAAGTTTCTAAAATTAGTTAACTATTTCTTATTTCTCTAAATCACCTTTTACATTTCAAGTCATAATTTACATGGTATCTATATAACTGTTGTTCTTCTCAGCCATTTACTGATATTTTGCTTAGATCTTATCTTGCATACTGGAGTCACCTGCTATTTGTCTATAATCATCAGCTTGAATACATACGTTGTTTCAGGGCCTTTCCCAAAATCACTTTGCTGTATGATTAGTGCCAACACAAAGCTAAGTGGGTCTGTCTGATACACAACTTGTGTGACAGAATAAGAGTTAGAGAGAATGGGTAAGTGAATGACAAAATGGTCAAAATTCTGTATGTTGTGTTTCATCTTTTTAAAGAATTTCTTCAGATTAAACATTTTTATTGGTGGAATCATATGTGTAGAGGGAGGGAATGAAATATAGCAAACATTAGGCATAATTAGATATTAGGAGAAATGCAGATGTAAGGACATTTAATTTTTAATTTCTGGCATCTGATGTGTGAAGATGCACAACTGAGCTGACCTCATTCAGCTTTTCTCCCACTTTTTTTTTTTTTTTTAGATAGAGATAAATGCAAAAAAAATTCAAAAAAATTTTAAAAATTAAAAAACTTTAAATTAGAAATTGAAAGGATAATTAATGTTATCTCCCAAGATAAAAATCAGAAAGTGATGTGTATATATATATATATCTCATGGTTTTGTTTGCATATTCATGATTAAGGATGTACTTGATATCTTCAATTATTAAATGATAGAGTGAGAAAATTCTACTCTAGGTGAGATTTTCAATTTAGATCCCTCTTTAGTAAACTATTTTTTATTCTGCCTTGGCTTATACATACTTCTAGCACTTCCTAGGTTATTCTTCATGTATGTACCTGGATATAAAAGCATTAATATTTTAAATAAAATGTATGTAGGCATTTCTAGAAGATAGTTAATTTTAATGTTTTAATAAAAAAAAAAATATCAAATTTTTTACACAGAAATTTCAGACTAGCTCACCAATCAGGATTCAATGACTGAATAAAAAAATCCTACATACCAATCATCAATATCATACCGCCTTTGAGCCAGGGTGCTAAGGGATCGAAATAGTTGGCAGGCCTGTTTCATGTTTTTTTGTCTACGCCCTTCATAATTGTAATACAAAAGGACACACATATTACCCAGAGTTTGACATGCCTTTTTACTACCAAAATTTGCCTAAAAGAAAAAAGAAAGAAAATAAAAATGAAAGCAAGAGCAGGTCCTCTTTTTCAAATATTTAACATTCAATAAACAAGTACCGACATTTTTATGATTTTGTATTTTCTTTGTAATATTCTGACCAAATAAAATCAGGCCATTCCAGGGAGTAATATACAAAGAGATGAGTAATAGTGATAAATAATAGAAAAATATGTGTTAAATAATTATTTTCATCATTTGTTGTTTGTAAATAATACAGTGGCAAAGTTTAACAAAAAAAAAAAAATTTATTAAAAGAATGTTTTTTTCATGACACTGCTATTACTCAAAACCCCTGCAACAATTTTTATTGTTTTTAAAAGTTATTTTTACAATTTTAGTAAAACTCAAACATATGAAACTGAATTTATACACCCTTTTTTTTCTCCAATAATTGACAGAAAAAGAATTAAATTCTATTCTTATAAATAAACAGTCTAATAAATAGTGTTTAACATTTTTGTTGTCAATCATCAAGAAAAAAAAGTATAAATCCAAATGCTCGTTCTAGTTAATTTATGTAGCAAGAGCAAATGAGAGAAATACCTGGAAAATGCATTATTTTAAAATTTATAATTGTACTTATTTGTTGTCATGTGCTTATTTAAATGTACTTGTTCCCAGACATTTTTACAAATTTATTGTTAGGAGATGATAACTTAGTCCCTCTATAAAGGACAATAATTCAATAAACAATTGTTTTACTTCCTTTGTCCGCTAGTCGAAGCGGGCACTTCTGAATTCAACATGGTAACAAGATGACATGCATGTGGAATCCATGCTGTTCTCAGGCAGTAAATAAATAAAATTTATTTTATTATGTCTTATTTTCTTTCATTTTTGTTCATCCCAACAACATAGGATGAACAAAACATATTCTTTTCATAGATGTTTGAACCTTACCTAATAAATTAATTCAGGTAAGTCCCAACAGAAATTATTCTGAAAACAAATGATTAGGTTAATAGTTGAAAAATATTATTACATACCTTACATTCACCATAGGCTTTTGGAAGATTATTTTTAAGGAAATTTGACTCAGGAGATTCACCATTCTAAAGAAAAAAAAATACTTGTTTCTTTATTAAAACTGTAAGTACAAAAAATATAACTAAATTATATAGATTTATTATTCCTATACCAATATAGTTTCTCATAAGTCAACATAAATCATATGCAGGTAGACAAAACTACTTTGCCTTTTCTTTTCATATTAGACAACAATTATGTATAAAAGGCATCTCATCATAGAGAAATAACAAACAAGCAAGTCTTGAAGACAATTCATGTAGTGAATTTGATGCTTACTAGGAGACACATAGTTGTGACCTTGATGCATACTAATCTAAGCCAAGGCCACTATGTACTACCCCGGGCAATGCTTTGTAACCCTCACTGTGACAGAGAGAGAGTCAAATGCATACACACATTTAAAAGGGTTCAAAATTCCTGGCACCTGAAGAAGGCTGAAACGTACAATGACCGAAACATCAGGTCATTCGTTTCTTTCTTTTTAATTTTATTAAGAATTTTTAAACAGGTTTACTACTTCCAGTAAATATGGCAATATTAAGTATTTTTGATTGAAATTGGAGTAAATTGAACAGTGAGGTTGAACCAGCACATTTGTTTACTGGTGGTGAAATCTGATCTAGGCACAAGAGGTGTCCGTTTAATTTGGGTCATCAGAAGAGAATGGAATTTGGGTCATCAGAAGAGAACAAAATAATTTTTTTTTTAAGAAGAATTGGAGTAAATTGGAAAAATGAAATAAAACCCACATATTTTGTTTACTAGTGGCAAAATCTGATCTAAGCATAAATCATGTACCATTGAATCTGGGTCATCAAAAGACAATGGAATTGAACAAATTAATTTTTAGCAAGTAAAAATCGAAATAGCACTGAGTAAGCCAGACACTTGTGATAACCACATTATAGCCTGGCTTATAACCCTCTGGGTTTTCTATATAAGCGTGTAGTAATGCTGAAAAAAGTTGGAGTGAGAGGCGACAACTGTGGAAGTGTATGGTTGTGTGAGATCAGGTCTCCCTGATGAGGGGGTGTACTGAAGAGTTAGAGACGACAACTGTGGAAGCGTACGGTTGTGTGAGATCAGGTTCCCCCGCTGGAGTAAGGATGCTGACAATTCGGACTAAACAACCTCCTAACCGAAGAAGTCTTTGAATGAAAAAGGAGAATAAAATATATTTTATATTTTACTTGCATTTGGTCCTATTGTTTCAGATGGAGGCTTTGTTGCAGATTGTATTTGTTGTTGCTGGCGGTGACAACAAAAGGACAAAGAAGAAGAAGAAGAAGATTATGAAATGATTATGTGAAACTGATGTTTTGTGAAGAAGTCAGATTTTTTAAATTTAATAGTCGCCGAAGGACTATGAGAAATATCATCATAGTGGTCATACAGAAAAACTGCTGAGTGTATGAAGCTTAATGTTCATCAGAACTTTGAGAAGTATCATTGTCGTAGCAGTTGCATTAAAAAAAACACTGAGTATATAAAATTAAGATTCGTCACCAGCTCGACAATATCGGTATTGCATCATCCGTCATTTGTACCAGCACCTTTGAAAGGCACCATGGTCCCAGTGTTTTATTTGAGAAGAGCTGTCGCTGTGAAAAGAATCTAGATAACATTTTTGAAAAAGTTATATATCTTCTGAGATGATTTAACAACAAGTTAACTGTACACACTCTCTCTGTGTCTAGAATCTAGTGTGTGAGTTGTTATGCTAAAAACTTACTTTTTGTAACCCTTTTCTTTTTCTAATATTTTTTTTATATATAAAAGACATTAACATTGCAACCATTGAACAGTTGTTTTTCCGGCTTTCTACGGATATAATTTTTGCTTTTTATATCTTTTTACTGTATTCTAAAATGTTTAACACAGGCTCCCCAGCCGTGTCTACATCTTCACTCAAACGTGAACGAACAACACTTCTGCTTTCTGGATCAAATAATCGCAATGTGAGTAGGAAGCAAATTTAAACCAGTGGGCCAGTTGACTAACCTATGAATGCTCAGAGACCTACAGCCAACCCCATGAGTTCGGTTAAGACTGAATAGACACCTCAACCCCAAGAGGAAAATGCCAGAGGTTGAGAGGCCAGGATGGAAGAGTTAGATCTGGTGCATGTTGACCAGAATAAACCCATGGAGGTGAAATTGTAAAATATATGGTTCCGTGACCAGGATAACCTCGAGGGGAGAAAAAGCAGTTAAAATCTATCAACATTTGCTTTTTTCAACCTCTCTCTCTCTCTCTATATATATATATATATATATATATCTCAAATTGAATTTATTTTCAATTTTTCTAGTTGAATTGCTCATCTATATTGCATAGGTTACATTCAGTCAGTCAGTCAGTCAAGTGCCATACATGATGTATGCTTGGGCAATCATGTCTCCTTCAAGACATGGCTGATTAGGCAGAAAATTTTCTCGCAGTAGATTGCTATTACTTTTTTCAGTAGACTGGTTGCCAATCAAGGCTATAGAAGCCAATCTGTCCTGCTATTTAACCCATAGCTGGAGGGCGAAGCAATGAATTAATACCTTTCCTAAGAGTATTTGCACATAAGTGAATGCAATGAATTCAACTGAAATTTGAATTCAGCTCTTTGATTTCTCGTTCCAAGCCGATATCCACTACACCACAATGCACATTATTGTATATAATTAAGCTACAATAAATTTGCATTTTATATAAATATTACCTCATGAAAATTAAGTAGTAGTAGAGTAGGGGTAGGGAGATGTGGCATAAAACGCTTGCACCAGCCCTGATATAAGTAAATAAATAAGTGCATATAAGTATCTGCTATGTTAGTAAAACTATTATCATGGTAAGCAAATCACCAACTATTACTACTGCCACATTTGTGACCTTGGTACATAAGCTAATATACAATTTGAAAGTGTGAGTGTTAAGGGTACCCCGCCATTATAATTTTGCATTGTACTAAGTCAAGCTTAATAAACAAGAGCAAAATAATATGATAGTGTAGTCAGTTTAATACTCACTGGGTGCTCCCACTACTGTGACACTGTGCTAGATAAATCTAAGCTTAATAGCTATTTTTAATCTTACAGTTAATTTACAATGATCCATCTTATCTAATCACCTATCTTAAACAACTTCAATGTATGGCCTTGTACCAGACTATGCAATGCTTAATATATACCTATTTGTAATCTTTAAAATCCTTTCTCATTTAATATAATTTTTAATAAATTATAAAGTATGAGGTTACTTGCAGAGGTGAATAAGGAAATAAAGTACAACTTACCAAGGCCAACAAAATAAACTAAAACTACCGAATTAAAAATGTTAGGGCAAAAGATGAAACACACACACTAAAGACGAACCACATGTGGACAATTACAAAGATCAATTCATTATCATCAGTTCCATGATTGGCAGTAGTGATAGTCAGTGTGCAACTCTGCACCTGTCCAGTTCACTCTATATATATATATATATATATATATATATATATACACAGCATTTGAGATTTCACTTGCCCGATCGACTCAGGCGATTAAAGTTTATTGCTTTACTCAGCCACAGTTGATTAAAAATCTCGTAATGAAACGTGTCCCTTCAAATATAGAAAAAGGAAATCTGATTCCTTTTACAACCCAGAAGTATTCACAAGTTATTTAGAATGACCTACAATGACATTATTGAACTCTGTCTCGCTTTTATCGTCCCGGTCAGTGTAAACAGTTATTTAATTAATGCTTCCAGAGTGGAGCCAAAATGTCTTTGTCACCCAGATTAAAGACACTCACAGATTTTTAAAAACTCATTTGGAAAAATATTAACCCTGACTCAATACATCTATATTTCCTCCCCGCTTACAAAAAGTAAAAACGAACATTTGAAAGAAAGAAAAAAATATGCATACTTCTTTCTACCATGCACCGAAAAACAAATTATACAAGTAATTTTTTGTAGAAAATCGCTGAGAAAATCAGATTTGTTATTTTTTTATCATCTATGAGATGGCAGTTGTAGTCAAACAGAAGAAAGAAACTACAAATTTAGGTACCTCCACTCAATTGCCAAAAATAAAAAATAAAAATTAAAAAAAAAAACCAGCATATCATGATGTTAAAAGTGCTCAAACTTAATAAAAACAAAGTTTTATCATCAAAATGTTTATGCTATTTTTAAGAGAAAAGATCAAATTTTGTTGTTGTGATATTTTTAAATTTTTAAAATCCTTTCTGACACATTCAAAATTTTAATTAAAATTTCATTTTTTGTGTTCCGTCAACAATTGACGTTATGTTTATATAAAGAAAATGAAGTTGGTTGAGTAAAATGATTTTGGTTTTGGGGCAAGTAAATTTTCCCTCGCTCTCGACTGCCAGTCAAGTGATTTCTTTTTCAGATCTCAAAGGATATATATATATATATATATATATATATATATATATATATATATATATATGGATTGAAAGCCAAAGTCTTGGGCAAGTACACATTACTGAGCCAGTCCATTCCCAGGTCAAAACACAGCTGATGTCCTTCAACAAGATTCACCTTGGTCACAAATACATGACTATTGATTCCTCTTGCTCATTATCCAAAAAATGTACTGGTAATAGTTTGTTTTTTTTTTTTTTTCTGAAATTTGTTCTTTTCACAATGCAAAATTAAAAATGAAATTAACTTCACATCCATTTTCAAATGATCTACTTACCACTAACTGTATAGTAAATACTGGGTTACTCAAGATTTCTGCAACACATGTATTATATGCCTGAAATTAAAGAAAGATATTACAATGAAATCTAAGAACAGGGATACAAAATTTTATTAAAGCTTTAAAAATGAACATTTTAAAAATATAAAACAAAGGGAATGACAAACAAGGATATTTTTTGTAATTTATAGTGCTGATTCTCTGGTAGTAATACCCCAGACTTTTTTAGTTTTTGTGCATATACTTTTTGTCCTAGATTGGCAGGGAAGAGCGAGGAGCAATAACCAGTTAACCATTTGTTACTTCCTTTTCAAACCACTAACCATTATACAACCCACCATTCTTTTTTTTTTTCCAATCTTTGTTGTTTACTAAAGCCCACAGAATAACAATATGAGTTGTTGTGATGAAAAGCAACTAAAATTAAGATGAAATATTAATAAAAAATATCCAATGGATGCCCTACACTTTAGGCATGTATACACCCCCCAGCTAGTAATAGCCAGTGTTGGATGCTAATTCTCAGGAAGCAATAGTAGGGCATTTGTTTATCCCCAACTTTTAAAAACTTTAAAGTTAGTAGGGTGAGGAATTACAACCACGCTGGTTTGGGTAGTCAACTGAAATATAAAAAGACAACTTGTATTTTGTTTGAATCAAATGATTAAAGAAAAATTGTCATTTTCTTCTAATTCTGGATTGTAAGTCTGAATAAATGACAATCTAACAACTAAAGTTAATTTTCCCTCACTCTAAGTTTATTGGGCAAAGAAAAATTATAAGCAGCTATCAAACATTTTATTTCTAAATATTTTAAGATTTATTCAGATTCAAGTATTTATTTCTATACCTCTATAAATCATTTAAAAATCACTTATTCTCAATGACTTATATTATTTTAAAATATTTTCATGGGATTTACTCTTTAGCACATTAATGCCCACTCTAATACTAATACAAATTTTAGCTTTTTAAAAATTAATTATAGATTTCCACCTATAATACATTAACGCCTACATGAATGGTTTTTAAAACATTCTATAATTTGTAAATATATTTTGGTAGACAATTTAAAATTGTCACTTATTTTTTGATTATCAATAATTGTTTCTTATCACATTTTAAATGTTTTCGTCCTAAAGAAAAAAGAGAATTGATTTTTTTCAAGCTTTTTTCAGATAGTATATTTTCAATATGAGGTTAACATTTTTATATAATACAGAAAAATAATTACAAAGAAATTTATTTTTTTGTCTTTCTTACCGATTTTAAAGGTGCCATACAAGAACAATTTACTGCAGAGGAGAGATAAAGAATTTCTGTGCAAGTATCACACCTGAGGAGTACAAAAAAAAATTCAACAATAACAAAAGTCATAATGTGTGTACGATGAGAAGAAAAAATAATAAAAATTCTCTTTTAACACTTCATATAATAAAAGAATTCTTAAAATTCAAAACTTCCTAACTGAGAGACACCAGTGTTATTTTTCTTTTAAACTGAATGTTTTAGTTATTATGAGAGAGTGCTGGAAAATTCTTCCCAAAATCTGACCAAACATAATTTTTTGGAATATCTTCTTGATCAAATCAAGAACTTTTCAGCACATCCTCATATTACTTATTTGACAAATGTTTATTTCTTATTTCTGTTATGTTTTATTGCATTTTTCTTGTTCACAACAGTTAAGTAAACAGTATAAATCAGAAATGAAGAATAAAAGCTGTCTGTGAGATTTTAATTCCCATCTCTTATCCTCATGTGCCTGTCTTGCCATAACAGCATGTCATTTGGCTTACAAAAGCTCCATTAGTAGATATTTGAATTAGCCATACAACTATACTTCTTTCTTCTCTGATCTTCACTATCTAAGATATTTTAGCAATATTTACATTTATCCTATCATATCTTACAATATAAAAAAAACAAACAGAAAACATTTATCAATCTAACATGTTCCACATTTATTAAAGTTTTATCAGAGAATGAGATATAGAGAAATAGAAGAAAGAAACTCTAGTATTGTGTTGTGTTGTTTGATTTTCATTAGTTCATAATATTTCATGTGCATTCAAATTGTTAAATTGAAGGTGTTTTTACATCTTAATGTAATATTTTTGGTTTAAAAGTAAATGATTTACTATTTTCAAAATATATCTCAAATTTTAACCAGTTAGAATGATACAACTTATCTAGAGCAATACTGTATACTGTATTTTTCTACTGGCCTGCCATAAAACCATTATATGCCATCTAAAATTTAAGTACCTATGTGGGAGCAGAATACTCAGATTAAAAAGAAAATTTAATGCAAAGTATCCTTTCCAAAAAATACAACACAAATTTTAAGAAAAACAACATGAAAATAAATGTTTTGTAGAAAAATAGAAACAAAAATCATATATCCATATATACACAATAAATGGACAATTAGTATTTTTCAGTGTCCTATTTGTTAGGGTTAAAAGTTCAAAGATTTTGTCTGTTTAAGCAAAATGTGATTTGTAAAGTTAAAATAAGTTTATGTTTGACTCTGTGTGTGTGTGTGAACAATAGTAGTAATGTCAGAATATTGAGTCTTTCTTTTGTGAAGAAAAAGCAAAGTGCGGCTGTGAAGAAAATGGATATGAAGTCATTTATTCCTCTTTCTTTTGTTGCTGATAAGGAGGAAGAAGAGTCAAATAATTTAAGGTGAAAGAGAGAGAGATGCGATTGTTTTAGAAAAAATCACAGAAATAAATGATCTGAAAAAAAAAATACTTATGGCTAATTTTTGATAAGTTGGAAGTGTGTTGTTGTTGTTTGTATTTTGTACCAAAATTTATTTTTAAGAATTCCCAATCATTACCATATCTCCAAAGAAACACATCTACACTTCCTTTCTGCCATATGAACTTTTCTACTTCCTACAATCTATTTTAGTGAAATTAAGATACTGAAGTTTTTAATAGTGTTACAGAGTGCAGCTTGCTTGTAAAATATTTGATACTGAAGAGGTGGGATCAGGTGTTGATTTTGCTTGAGATAAGATCTGGTTCCTGAACTAGCCTGAGGCATCAAACAAGAACACTAATAATTTACTCACAAAATATATGAACTGAGAAATAGAAATATAGGTAATTTTTGCTTGTGTTGTTTTTTTTTTCCAAGGTTAAGCAAATACAAACAACTCAGACTGAAAATGTTTATCATAAACCAATGGTAAGTTAACTTCACAGATCTCTGCTTATGCAATGTCCTTGTACAAGACTAGAATAACTTTAATAAATTACTATATATAGGTATTATCTGTATAATGAGGGTTGGTGCTGGAGATCTTTACTGATGTAGTAGTGAATTTGATCCTCACTGAGTGCCCTATTATTGTGGCCTTGTGGCAGGTAATATTATTCTTAGTAAAAATCTAAGGGTCCTGCATTTGAGGGATGGTCAGCAGGCTACTGTTTAACTAGATATACGATCCAACTCTTTCTGAATACTTTAAATTGTCCTCAGATTGACACCCAAACTGAAATAGAAATGTTTGTAGTGAAGCTTTTGGCATGAATGCCAAGCAGCAAATCAAGCTGTTTCCAAATTTCTGGTGGGGTGAATTGTGTCATGGTGCTTTTTTTCTCATACACAGTGTCCAACTAACCTTACTATACTGTGCAGTTGACAAAAATCAAAAAAATAAATAAATAAAAAAATAATGCACATACATAAAATTAAAACTATAAAATAGAGAAAATTTACCAATCAGTTATGGTTTAAAAAGTTCTATCTTCAATGTGTAGTCTATTATTGTTGTTTGGTACCATACTGCATTAAGTTTAGTGTGTATATATATATATATATATATATATATATATTGTTACGAGGATGAATTTATATAAAAATTAATATTAATAATGTCTGAAAAGTTATATTAAGGGATTCTATTGAGTCCTACTTGTTATTACAAAAAAGTTTTAATTCATGAAATCGTTGTTAAATAGAGAAATTAGGAATAGAACGTTTTGGAAGATTGTAGAATATTCCAGTAAAATCTAGAGAATTCTAAAGGATTCTAGAATATGCAAAGTAGGTATTAGCCTCTATAAAAATAGGTTTTAGGAAGAAAGGAGTTAGTTGTTAACAGGATTTGCTGACATTATCAACTCCGGCCCAGTTTGTAGATCTGTGTATCCAGCCAAGAGAATCTCTAAGAAAAATTGCCAACCAACTAAAACCTGAAAGAGAACCTCATGGAACTAAATGGGTAAATAGATATTTTTTCTTTCATTGACCATATGGGAAATTATTCTTTATAAACACATTTGAGGACTTCCATAAAGTATAGCACTACTTCGCTAAGTTAACTGGGTGAAGATATTTGACACCTTCCTTCCCCTTCATAACACTTACCCATCACTCTGCCAGTAGTAAACTCTGTTTTCTATTTGAATGCAAAAACTGTATATTTGTAATATATTTTTATTTTGTGTTATCGTAAATTAAATATTTGTTTGTGATTTAACTCTGAGTTTTGGTCAATCATTTTTTTTTCTTTTGTTACACTTAACACGTAACAAAATATATATATATTCTCCCACCTCTATGCATTTTTTTACTTTTTTCTCTTTGTTAAGCTCTGATGCCCAGGTCATCAGTTGGTTGTATATGACTATATTTTACTTCCTACTTTTAAACCTAGCACCTTTCTTTGAGCCTTTCATCATGTTTTTTTTTAGTTCTTTCTCTCCCATTTTCTTCCTTTTATTTATTAATTTTTACTTCCTCAATATCCCTTTAATGATTCCCCATTCTGGTTTTCATTTTCCCTACCCCTTTACCCTGCTTGCAAAAGTTTACCAATATAAGAAAGTGAATTTTCCATCTCCCTTCAAAAATAGTGCTTACTACTTGATGAGACATTGTCCTTTTCAATGTCAAAACAAAATGTACACTTTGTAGTAGATTGTAATTTGAACATGTTCTAAAGTATAATTTAAAATAGTCATAGCTCTATTTTTATATTTATCACTGTTTTAAATTAATGTTTTGAACGGTGTTAATATTTTCTTCATTCCTTATTCATTTGGATATATATATATATATATATATATATATATATATATATATATAATGATGTTCACTCTATACAAGGCCAGAGAGCCATGCAAGGAAGTGGATTACAAAGTAAGAGCTACAATTTATGCAGATACCTGGAGAAGATAATCATTAATCTTAGACTTGAACAAGTTAGGATTATAGTAATCAGGGAAGCATCCTAAGTGGAGAAGATGATGGTTAACCTACTAGACTTGAACAGGTTAATATTGTAGTGATTGGGGAAGAATCCTATTGGGAGTTGGTTCCACAGAAGAACAGTTCATGGGAAAAAATCTGATTGAGTGGAACTTACATCTCAAGAGGAATGAGAGCAATTCATTACTATGTGTATAGCATGACAAGTCTTTGTCATGAAGATTAGGACTGGTGAAACTAAGCAATGTAGTTTGTCTTAACACTTTCCATGCAAATAACAATAGAGCAGCAAGAGGCTTGTGACATTTCCTCTGTGAGAAAGTGATTGCAAGTTGAACAATAATTTATCATTCACAAGGACATGTAGATGTTATTGGACTATCGAGATTGGAAAGTGAAGACTGGACAGCTCCTGCTCAAGTATGACAACAGTACGCCATTTTTGGCTGACATTTATTTACAAGGCTACCTTATGGCTGAGACAATTGTTTATCTCTCCACCAGTACTTGTGGTTAGTGTTAGTGCTTAGATAAAAAAAAAAATTCTGAAAGATGATTTTCAATGCTAGCTTCTCTTGTGTTAAAAAGATTCCTCTCTCCATATGGTCTTGTGCTTAGAAAATATCTTTAGAAACTTGAGAATAATTATATTAACATTATAGTAAGATACCTATTTGTCTAGGACTTCTATCCAGCAGGACCAAGATACATTGCAAATGATTACCTGTGGTCAGATACAAAAGTTTTAATATTATATCACATACACACAGAGGAAGCCATTTACTACGATCACTTTCAAGCAGTTTCTTTTAGATAACTGATTGATAACATTAAGCAAAGGGTATAAAAATTGTAACAAATTACATTTACAGCTGTTATAAATCTTGATATAAGCAACTTTAGATTATAAAAAATTTATGTAGAATTTTTTTTATAAATATTTGCATGGTAATTGTTCTTTCCTCATTGGTACCTCAGTTTTACAAATTTAAGTGCAGTACCAGATTGGCAGTTAGGCCTCATCATTTTACAGTTGGAATTGCTAGATATAACCATAAGTTCTATAAGGACAGTTGGACCTCTTCCTGGTGTGGCCAGAGTATGAAGGTGTCATCAATATAGAAGAGGTCCAGACACTATCAGATCCTTTGAATTCAATAAAATCATTGATACAGTTCACAATGGAAAAAGAGAATGACAACTAGCATTCCTGGATGTACTAATATCTCAAACAAAGAGGGGGTTCAAGACATCTGTATATCACAAGTCAACATTCACTGGACAGTACCTCAACTTAAACTCCCACCACCCATACAATATAAAGAAAGGAATTGTTTGCTGTCTGCAACATTGAGCAAAAGTCATTAGCAGCACCTTACAATGTAACAATTATCCAGGGTACATGACAGCAGCTCCAACGAACATGAAAGGGAAGATGCATAAGGATAACAACTCTCAGAAAACAGCCTCAGTCTGTCTACCCTATGTGAAGGCGTTATCAGAGAAAATACAAAGGATCTGTGGGCCATATAGCATCAGGATGACCTTTAGAAGTGGTTCTACACTTCACAGGTACCTCTCCTGAGTAAGACCCCTAATAGAGAAGAACATGATTAAGGAATGTGTATATGTCATTCCATGTAGCTGTGGAAAGAAATATAAAGGAGAAAAGGGTCGACCCTTTGAGGTAAGGCTACAAGAACATCGCAAGGCCATAACAAAAGGGGAGATAGAAAAATCAGGTGTAACTGACCACATATGGAAAGAAAAGGGGAATCACCATCCCCTATGAGATGAAGTTGAAATAATAGATAAAGAACGCCACTGGAAAGTATAAGGAATAACTTATAACTTAAGGAATCAGCACATATGTTAGGCTAAAAAAATCTCCTAAGCCGACCAAGAATAGAAATGAATATAATATAGGAACCAGTAATACAGAGTACTAGAGAAAATCATTAGCATCAAAGATTGTAATATGAGCTCTGGTAAAAAATTGTTACTGAGACATTAGGTAGACAAGTCCCAGAAATTCACATGTTGATGTCCTCAAGGACACATAACCCAGTATATATGATATAGACATTGGTTAGTTCCAGTGACTTGACCCAAAGAGTTGTGAGTTCAATACCAGGCTACAGTAGTGGTGAACAAATAACTTACAGAGTTAAGTTAAAGGGAGATAACTATATGACAGCTACCAGAAGTGGCATCACACATGAAATGAGAATGGGAATGAGAATGATATACCCCAGCAGTAAAGGGTTCAGTTCGAAATTCCTAGCACCTGAATGCCTAAAACAGCTGAAATGTCATAAACATAGCAGTAAAGCTGGGAACAATAGTCTGAACAATGTCAATAGAGCTTATTATTTATTGATAGAACCATTTACATGGTCTTAACTTTCTATTCCATTTCAGTCAATAAGCCAGGCCAACATATATTTTGTTTTTTTTATTCGTAATCATCATAAACCTTAAAGAAAAGAAATAATAATAATCATATAACAAACAAATAAAAATAAAAATTGAATTTAAATTAGTCCAATTCTAATTTCTTTCTAATGCAGTTGAAAAAAAAAAACAAAAAAAAACAAGCATTAAGCTACTTAATGCAAATCATGTTTCGTCTGGACAATGTAGATTTTGTCCTTGTGAAATAAAGTGCTTTTTCTGATGACACTGATCTATCACTGAAACATGACAAATTGAAATTTTCCAAATTGTCTTTATTTACCAACTGTTATTGTTTATACTAGTCATGAAGTTTCATATGACAGTTAAAAGTAAAACAAACAATGATACTTTAAAAGAAAGCTAAACAATTTAAACAACTGAACTTTTTTTCAGCTTCATTAATATATCCCAGTATAATAAAATCAGCTGACCTGAAGATCAATGCAACAGTCTATGAAATTAAGAGCTGTCAACCATATGGTGAGGGAAACGGAGCAAACCATCCCCAATTAAACTAAGTTTAAATAATAAAGAAAACTAGGAAAAGAAGAAATAGCACATATGCTGCACTCATAAGATTCCAAAATTAAGCCTAATAAAGATATGAGCCCTTTATTGTAGCACCTAATAAAGAAAAAAAGAAGACAGTATATTAAAAAAAAAAAAAAAAAAAATTGCAGAATCTGTAAGCTACCTGAGCACTTTATAGTGCTCAGGTAGCTTTGATCTTCAATGTAACATAGATGAAGAGGCAACTGAAATGTGATTCTACAGAAGGATACTGAGAATTTCAAAGATAGAACAAGTAAACAATGAGGAAATCTTAAAGAAAATGGTACCATAAAGAATGCTTCTACTCAGAATCAGAAAAGAACAGCTGAAATATATGACAATTGACTGACTGATTGTCCATTTGTTTTACCAGCATATCAACCCCTGTGAGTCATTTAATGCTGAAAATGGATTTTTTTATTCAGGAATGTTTACTAAATGTTTCAAGTGGTTGTGAGGTTTTAAAATTGTTTTCAAAATATCACAAGTTATATAGTTTGGTAATATTTCAGAAGATAAGCTGTATGGTTCAAAGTGCAAGCTCTATTTTCTATAGAAGTTTGAAGTACTTTATTTTCTTCAGATATTCTATTATTTGAGCAGTAGGTACATTTTTGAAGAGCACATTAAGATTTTATGCTTTGTAATAGTTACTATGTATTTTTGTGCTTCTTACATTCTACCAGAATATGATGGTGAGATATCGATTGCAATGAGTACACCAGGGTGTAGTTCCTGCCTTGAACACATGTATGTGTCAGGTGAATATGTCCAATTCTTATTATATTAAACTTTATGTCTTGTCTGTGATCAGCCAATGGATCTATATTCTCCTTTCTTATTGTTGGCTGATGTTCATATGGTTTATTGCTTGGGAACATGTCCCAAACTGCTTGCCATTTTCTTTTGATGTGTTGTGTAATTTTGTTTTTATAATCTATATATGGGAGTTTGATGTTGGTTATTTTCCTTTCATTGCCTCTTGTGTTGGCTTTGTGATTTTCCTTGATGTCTACATGGCTAGGAATCAAGGCTAATATTATTGTTTTGCGCTGTATTAAATGATGACAAGTTTCTAGGATTTCTTGAATATAGGAAGGATTTATGTTCTTTACTTGAATTGCTGTTAAACTAGATAAGGAATCTGAGAATATTGTAAACTTCCTATCTTTTGATTTTTTTTATCATTTTAATGGCTTGTAGTTCAGCTTTTTAGATGTATGCATTATTTGGTAGATTTGTTTGTTTGTGGTTACTGCATCTATTCTATCTAGGATTTTTGATCCATCAAAGTAGAATGATTTATCATCATGATATTTGTCTCTTAATTCTCTGTACATACTTTTGTTGATTGCTTCTTTTTTTTGTGTGTCAATGTTAGGTATATGTGAGGTTTGGGGATTGTCCAGAGAGCTACCTTATTTATTATGACTGGTGTTATGTTATCAAAATCTTTTTTATTTGTTCTAGTGCTTTGTTGATTTGAATTCAAAGTGAAGGGATAGTTGTTGGTTTATTTCTATAGAACTGGATATATTGAGGTTCATGTGTTTCTTTTATATGGTTATTTGAGTTGGATTATAGTTTTAGTGCATATTGGAGGGATTATTTTTCCCATCTCAGAGATATAGGTGGTTCATTAGCTTCTATAAAGAGACTTTGCATGGGTGAGGTCTGAAAGGCTCTGAGACTTAATCTCAGTCCTTGATTTTGTATGGTTTGTAGTTTCTAAGGTTTACACATAGCACTGTAAATAATGCATCCATAGCCTCATTTTGATTTGATATGTGACCTATATATTCTGAGTATTACTTTTTTGTCAGTTTTGATATTACTTCAAAGGCTATATTCATCCAAAACTTTTTTTAATCAGTTTTGATATTACTTTTAAGAACTTCAAAACCTTTTGGCATTTTTGTTTAAGGTAATCAATGCATGACTTGAAGTTAAGTTTGCTATCTAATATGGTTCCTAGATATTTTATTTTTTGAACTATGGGAATTAAGTGTCCATTTAATTTTAATTCTGTATTAAGGTGGTCCTCTATCATCTACATATAGAGATGTTTTAATTCCTGTATTAATAGTTTTAATAATACTATTTATTTTGTGAATAAATAATGTAACTGATAAAATGCTACCTTGAGGTACTCCTGCTTGTATGTGTCTGGTGCTATTTCCATTTCAAACTTTGAATATTCGATTTGATAGAAAGTTTTGGATGAATATAGTCATTCTTCATTTTTTTCCCTATATGTGCATGTCTTTTAGGATACCATACTCCCATGTAGTGTCATAGGCTTTTTCAAGATTTAAGAATATTGGTACCACATGATGACCTTGAACAAAGCCATCACAAATAAAGCATTCTAGCTGTACAGGTTGATCATTAGTTCCTTGGTTTTTCAGGAATCCACTTTGGTAACTATAAGAGATTATGTCTCTCTAGGTACCACATTAATCAAGTATTTACCATTCTCTCCATCGTCTTGCAAATGCAAGTTGTCAGTGCAATGGATCAGTAGTTTGTTGGGTTGGAATGGTCTTTGCTGGGTTTAGGAATTAGAATGATGACAGACACAAATCACAATTTTGGAAATTTGTTTGAAAACCATTTATCATTGAAGATCTGAAGAAGTATTAAAAGAGACTTTTCTGGCAGGTGCTTAAAAAAATTGATAATGAGAATTTCATCTGGACCAATTTCAATGTTTTTACTTTTGTTTATATCTTTTAATTCTGTCATAGTAAAAAGAATATTGTGTTCTTCTTTATTGTTTGAAGTGTACATAAGTTTTTTTAAATTTGGAAGTGCAGTGATTTGTTGAAAAGTTTCTTATCTGTTGCTGTTAGGTTAGCTATTTATTTTTTCCCACTGCATTTATCTCCATTTGTTTTGGTTAAGTAGATTGTTGCAGTTTGTGATGTTTTACCATTATTTTTTTTTAAATTATTTCCCATGTTTTATTTATTGGGGTTTTGTTGTTTAGTTTGGAGATGTAGTTTTGCCAATCTTCCCTTTTGGCTTTTGCTCAAGCTTGCTTGTAGTTTTGTAAGTTGATTGTGGTTGAGTTGTGCAAGAATAACCGGGGTTTTGATTCAGTATGTTGTTTAAAGGAAGATTTGGGTATTGTTTGTTTTGTTATTTGTGTTAGTATGTTTGTAAGGAGATGACTATTGATTCTGGTTCATTAAGAATTTGGATGTTGCTTTGGGATGAGCAGAGTTCATCAAATTTTAGCCAGTTAGCTTTGTGTAGTTGCCATTTTGCATTCCTTCTGACATAGGTTTGATTATATTTAAGGAAATAGATAAATGGTCACTACCACATTGATCATATTGAATTTTCCATTGAAAGTCTATAAAAATTGATGGGGAGCATATGATTAGGTTGATAGCTGACGTTGATCCGGTACATGGGTGGAGGTATGTGTGCACTTGGTTATTTACAATACAAAGATCAGATGATTCTAGTGAAGATTTTTGATTGGGGTTCCTACAGCTCCACATTTTGCTATATGCATTAAAATCTCCCATTAGTAGAAAGGAGTGAGAAGTTGGCCAATTAGCCAGTTTTATTCAGTCTTTGTTTTGGGGAATATAAATTAAACAGGGTTATCGTTTGATGAATTGAAGCTTTTATTGTCATTATCTATAGAGGTGTTTAATTGTAGTTTTTCATGGGGTATTGATTTTTTAACCAATGTTGAAGTACCCTCACTTGACTTATTCTTTACTGTTGATACATTTATTTTGTAATGAGTTTTATATTCTTTAAAGAAAATGTCAGTTTCTTTGACAAAGGTCTTCTACAAGCAGACTATATTTGAATTGTAATCTGTAAGTTGTTTGATTTCTTCAGTTTGGTTTAACACCTCTACAGTTCCATTGTATAATGCCTGTGTTATATCTGTTCATTTGAGTGGTAATTATTTTTATTTTAGTGAGTGGATCTTAAGGAAGACAATGTTTTTGGTTATCTATTTTTATATATTTCATACTTTCTATACTGTTTGTTTTCCTTGTTTGTGAACTTGTTCTTTGCCAAGTATTTGTATATTCTTGGTTATTTAGGTTCTTTTCATTTTCTTTTTGATTATCCTTATGTGGGTCTTCATCCTGTTTATTTGCTTTTAATTCTGTTTCTTTTGTTTTTTGGACTTTGAATTTGTTTTGTATTAGAGGTTTGATTAGTTTTTGTTCTGTCAGTTTTCTGTTTGTGAAATTTTCCATTTGATAAATTGTAAGTGTTTTGTAGTTGAGAGATTGTTGTCAGTGAATTTTGTGCTGGATTTACATCGTTTGTGGTTAGTTTGGGTTCAGTGGTAAGATTTGTTTCCAAATTTACAATTGATTTTAATGTTTCCAATATGTTTTTTTTAATTCTTGAATTAAAAGTGTTAGTTCTTGTTTTTCATATAATTTGTTTAATATTAGATTTTCATGAGTATAGCTTGATGTTGCTTGGGTAATCTTTGCAGATGATGGTGTATTGGAGTTTATTTCGATGCATTTTCTTGCTTCTGAGAAAGAAATGTTTTTGGCATGTTTAATTTTTAATAAATCTTTCTTTTTTCCAGATTTCACAGTCCCTGGAAATTGCCCTATGATATTTTTTACAATTAGGGCATGTGATCTGTGTGATTAGGATCATTCTCACCACACTTTCCACATACTGGCTTCCTTGTACATTGATTCTTAGCATGTCCATATATTTGGTAATTGAAGCATCTTAATGAATTTGAAATATATGCTTCTACTTCGGAAACTGTATAACCAATTTTTATCTCCTGTAGCAGTTCTGGTGCATCAAAAGTAATGATATAAGTGTTAGTGTCTATAATTCTATCATTTTCTTTTAATAGATATTATTTTATATCTATAATGTTTTTTTTTGATAGAATTATAGTTTTTAATTTCCTCTAATGTACAGTAATTCTCAACACACTTTTGGAAAAATTTAAAAATTGGTGTAAGTAGATCCTTACCTTTATATTATGAAATTTGGTCATCCGTAGTAGAGTTTCAGTGTCATGTTTTTCTTTGACTTCTATCAGTAATGTATTATTTCTAGTTTTTTTTTAACAGTTTTTAGAGTTATCTGAGATGCTAAGATTTTTTTTCATTACAAAAGGTGTGGTGATACCACCGACCGAGCAAAAGTGAGCAAACCGGATGTTGGCTCTATGCCAACCAGAAAGCAAATGAATAAAAATCACCTCTGCGCAAGTGGATTCACGCAGATGTTCCAGTTAAAAAATAAAAATTAATCAAATATCAAATTACCATTTTTATTTACCAGCCAATGGGAAGCTCGAAACCAAATACAAGGATAAAATTTGAAACTAGCTGTGTTTGATCCAAAATGCCGATATAAAAAGCAAAGACACAAACGCTTCATCAGACAGTCAGGACTTGAAGAAAAGAGTGTAATTAGTTTCTCCCTTGACCTAAGTCGAGCGGCTACTATGCTTGCCTCTTTCTTCTTTCCCTGTCTCACAAGTACTATTCTGACCTTTTACTTTCTCCCTGTTCTCAAAAGTACTTCTTCAAAGACCTTCCACACAAACCAACTTGCTGACCTACTGACCTTCGAAGTGGCAACTTCTAAATGAACATTCTTTACCCACAAGATGCTTCCACATTTCTAAGCCTTAATCTCCTTCAGCTTATTATTTTGCCATGAACTCTTTTACCTCTGTTGGACTTTTATTTCAAGCATTACTTATTTTTATTTTGTAAAACATTAATTGAAATGTATATATAAATGTCATTTTATACTCTAATTGCCTTTCTTGAATTTATAATCATTTTATGAATTATAGTGGGCTATCTTCCCACAAGGCCAAATTCCGTTAACCTGCCAGGGAATACTACTACCCCTCACAACAACTAGAAAAGGAATAAGAGATACCCGCTATAAAGGTGATAACTTTGTTATTTTGTTTTCTATTGGTTTTATTACTATGAATTTCACAGATTTTTTTCTTTGATTGATTTTCTGTGTCTGTATCAATGTGTAGCCTCTTGGGTGTTTTTTGGTGCTCATACTTTATTTATTATTATTATTCATCAGCCATACTCCCCACCCACTTTAAAGCCCCATATGGTGGAGATGATGAATGGGGGAATCCCATTCACCTCATTTCTCTAGAGCTACATAACTGGTATACTCAAACATAGGAAGGGTTCCAAGCACCTGTTATATCTGGGATCATCCACTCCAGTATGGGCTTTCCTCAGAAGTTGAAACAGCCATGTCAGATTCTTTTGTACTTCGTTTGAGTGACTATCCAACTGCTTGTCTAGCTCTAGTAAGAGCCAAAGTGGTGTGCTGGAGTTTAGGAGTATATTTATAGCCCAATTATTAAAACCCTCAACCACTAGAATCCCATCCTCAAGCATCACAGGTCGCCACCCACAGCAAACAAGGCTTCAGAATATACCAACTGCAGAGGTGCAGGTGGCATATTCTGAAGCCTTGCCAACTGGGTACACATAATGAGGAAGGAAGGCTTGGAAAAGTTGACTCTTACAGGGCATATTGAGTGCAAGTGAAATAGGGGGAAGCATCGGGCCATTTATCTGACATGCTTATGTAAATGGATGGCAGAACAAGGGACAGGAGACTTGGCAAAGGATGAAACGCTGTTAAGGAAGATGGGAAGTTGAGGAGAGCCATGATCACTAACAGCCTGAAGTGTTATGGCACATAGAAGATATAAGTTAATTTGAACTAACTTTGTCTTTTTTATTTTGTTTTATCCAATATCAGTTCTATACTGACCAGATATTTTTACAAGAAGGAAGGCAGGGTGTTTCTTCAGAAATGTATCTCTCGAAGAAATAATCACTTTTTCAATTTTTTCCCATATTATTATCAATTAAGCATAATTTTTTTTTCTAAATTTTAAGAAGAGGGTTCAGTTTGCTATGTAAATCTCAAGCCAAAAAATTATGCTCATACCACGTGACAAAGCATATTGTTACATATGAAATTACAAATAGTTTCAAGTTAAAACTAAAAAGTTAATATTATTTAAAATATATTCTTACTTAGATTTTTTCCTGTGCTATGTAAAAATAATGCTTATATAAAAAATTGAAAATAATTTGAAACCTTAATTTTATATTTTGGAGGTTTTGCATGGCAGAAATAATTTATAATGGATTTACATGGCAAAGAAAATGCCCTTCTTAAAATTTAGAAAATTGAAAAAAGATTTTTTCCCAATATATGTAATAAGCTTAATCGATAGTAACATTAAAAAGAATCTTGAAAAAAAGTTATTCTTTTTGAAGAGGTGTGTTTCTATAAAACAAATCAAATTTTGGAAGTTATGCAACAAAAACATTGTAGTTAAAAATAAAAAAAGTTGAGAAAATTAGTCTAACTTAACCTTTATGCAATAACAATGCTCCTTCATTAAAAAGAAAAAAAAGATCAGACTGCATTATGCTTAAAAAGAAAATTCTTACCTATTCTGGGACGCATTAGGAATTGTATCACCTGTACATTTTACACAATCACAAATTGCTCCATTTTGACTGTTCCTCAATAAACTTCCGTTAAGTTCTCTTTGAACTGAAAAGGTAGAATGTAATAATTTTATCTTTTGAATTGACTTTGTATTTTATAATTTACTTCATTTTAGTTCTAGGGAATGGATTCAGGTAATATTTATACACACTAGTTTACACATACTGTCAAAAATGATAGATATGAAACATATTTTGTTAAGTCCTTATTACTATTGTATATTATACAATAAATAAATTATTACTAGTAAAAGGTTTTCATGTGTGAATTTTTAAATATATTTTCTACTTATTTTCATTGTACTCTGCTTTTTTACATAATTGGTTTTTCTTCTTCCAGTTTTATAAAAATCTTCAAACAGTCTGCGATTGTTATAAAATCATGGTTATCAGTTGACAGTGCAAGGAAGATAACTATTAAGGCAAAATTTAGAGACAAAAATATACATGGCATTTTACAATACACATATAACAACATGAAGAGGGATAGTGTAAAATTCAATTTTTATGTCCAAGGCATAGATGTATTAAAGGTCTGCTTATACAGTCTTGAGCCAATATTTCAAGAACACATCAAGTGCATTGAAAATATAAAATAAATATATCATTTAAAATTGTAACTGCAGATTTAATACTAAAGTTAAATAGTTAAATGGAAATACTAAAAAACAAATATTAATCCAAAATGTTCCTACATATTTAGAATATGTATTGGAATAGTTGGCAAAACATTGGCTAATTGTCAACTGATTCAAACTTTATAAAATGTTAAATAATAAGGTTTTCTTTATAGTCAATATCATATTTAAATAATTTAGTAAATTTATGAATAAAAAATTTGTTCATATTTATTTCTTTGTAAGCTGGTCAGTGATAAATACTACATTGGTTTTAATTATATTAGTGTTTAGAATGTTCTAAATATAAAATTATTCTTGTAAATAAACAATCTAATAAATAAATAGTGTTTAATATTTTTGTTGTAAATTCTCAAAAATAAAAAATGTATAAATTCACTTTCTGTTGTGGCCTGTTAGGGCCAGGAAGAAAGACACAAAAAGACGAAGGTAGGTTGAACCAGTGTAATGGATTAACAGAATAACAGAACAAATATACAAAATAAGAGTGTTATTAGCCAGCAGATAGAAGTGTCTGACTGAACTGTCAAGTTACATTGCATCTCGACTGCCTCCTTTAGGAAGTCTCATAGGTTAGTATTTATGAAAGAGGAAGAGTTAATTCCAATGTAGATAGGACACAATTAAACAACCCTCCTAAAATCTTAATTCCACAGTCTGAAGAAAAAAAATGTTTTTTTCTTTTTATATTAAAGTTCTGAGGCTGTAATGTAGTTGTAAAAAAAAAGTTTCACAAAAATTAATCCAGAGGAATATTTTTATAGAAAGTTTACCAACTTTTGCGGGGTTTTCCTCCGCTTGACTTGTTTAATTTATAGAGAAAAACAAGGGTTTCCTTTTTTACAACTGGTTAGGTATTTAAAACTTGGCTGACTAGTTTTACCAAGTTCACAGTAGAACAACCTTGAAAACTTTTTTATTTGTTTGTGGTCTCAATACCTTTTACGTTTAGGATTAACAACTATTAAATCAGTTGCTTTCCTTTTTCTCTTAAAACGGTGCATTTCAGGGGCCGCTAGAGGGGAGGGGTTGGAATATTGAAAGTGTTGTATATGACATCCGTAACTGTTTCCTCAGAAAGCTCGTTATCAGCCTTATCAGTTAGGCATTTCCTAAGTTGGTTGAGATGTCTTTTATGCCTAAATTGTGGACCCTTTATCATATATGCCATGTTGCTAACTCTTTTTTTGATCGTACCCCTCTCCCAAAAAGATTTGTTGCCTTTGAAATTTCTGAAAAAAAATTTTTCTCCGGTGTTATATCGTCTTGTAGGTACAATGTTTGTTCTTCCTGGCTTCATCTGTTTCGGGAGTAATTTATTGTAAACGGACTGTATCCGACGTGCGAACCTCACCTTGGCTGGAGATTGTGAAGCTGGTGCTTTGTTATTGGATGTAATTCTGTATACTTGGAGAAATTGTTGAAGGGTTTTTTCAGTTGGTGTAACCCTAGCTTTTTTCAAAGCTCTCTTCAACATATCCACAAATCTCTCAGCCTGTCCGTTAGACCTCAGATGATACAGAGCAGTAGTGATGTGTTCAATCTGATATGTTTCATAGAAGTTTCTAAATTCTCCAGATGTAAACTGACTTCCATTATCGGACACTAAGGTATCTACTATGCTGAATCTGGTGAACAGCTCATGTAGAAATTTTATAGCAATTTCTGTAGTTGGGTTTTTGCATCTGTGTACTTCAGGCAACTTCGGGACAAGAAAGAGGGTAATGATAGTCCTTCAGAACAGCATTCAATCCTATCAAAAAATCAGTGCAAACATGTATGTCTTTTGATTTCTTTTTTACATGGACCGCTGGTGTGGTCCATTCGCTGTACTCTACCTTTGATAGAACTCCAGTTTTTACTAATCTGTCAAGGTCCTCGTTAATTTGTTCTAACAAGGCAAAAGGCACATTTCACTTCTTTTGAACACTGGCTATACATTGTCTTTTAGTTCAACTTTTGCCATCATCTTGGTAAACATGCCTAACCAACCGAAAAAAAATTCCTGGATAGGCTTCCTTCAGTTCTTTCTTCAGTTTTGGCATTCCAATTTTCAATTTTTTGGCAGTATAAATTTACAGGTAAGTCCCAAAGCTGGAATTGTGACATTCAATCAGTGCCAGATAGTTTGTTAGTATTTTTCAGGACAAACAATTTTAATTTACAAGTCTTCCCGTTGCACATTGTATTAACAATCAATTCTCTCTTAATTTTTTTTTCCTGAAACAGATCTTGCAATCTTGCTAGATTTTATCATGGTTGATTTGCCCAATCTTTTCCATGTTTGCAAGTTTATTATTGTCAAATCAAACCCCAAGTCTAGTTAAAATTTCACACTTTTGTTTAACATTTTTACGTGCACAAATTTCCTGGTATTAGTACCATCTAGTTCATCTGACCTTGTATTTTTTATACAGCTATTGTTTTTTATTTTTAGATCAGCAATGCGAACTTTTGTGTCTGACTCAGTTACATATATAACATTTTTTGTTCTGGAAAAAATCTTTGTGCCAGTATAGGGCCCTACATTCATAACATGGGTTAGGAGGCAAATTATTTTGCTTTTTCTTTGTTTCATTAGTTTTAAAAGACTTTGTTTTCATTTGCAGCATACTTTTTTAACGTGAGCAATAGTCGAGTCTTGGATATTTTTAGAATCCTGCTTTACACTGATGTACTTCTGATATTCATCAGCGATCTGCTGAAGAGTTATATTGGGCACATTCTCCAATTTGTTTAGTATTCTTCATCTAGTTTCTGAATCTTTTGTCGAAACGAGTCCTTGCATGAATATCAAACATTTGAAGTTATTTGCACTTAGCTCTGTGAGTCTAAAATCATCACAGTGATTGTTTACTACTGACGCAAAAGTGGTGTCATCTTCCCATTCTTTCCTAGTTAGATTAAGACATTTCCATCTCTTATGGAAAAGAGATGTCTTTGGACTGAAAAGCCCCATTGAGCTGTTTCTCTTGATTTTCTTTCTGGGTTTGCAGAAGTAAATTTTCCATTTTTTCCTGTTGAGAAAGCAGTTGCTTTTGCCATTACTCTTGCTGTGCATTCTGGTACAAGATCTAATAAAATACTTTTGAAATCCTCCATAAGTGTCTTTTTTTTCCCAGTTTTACTTTTCTGGATTTTTCCAAATGCTTTTCAATTGAAAAAACTGTGACGAAAAAAAAATTCTCGTACTTCCAATGTTAAACAAATTGTATGAAGGAGGAAGAGTTCCTACCAATGTAGATAGGGCACCATAACACTTTCATTATATGTTTAGGTTTTATTACAATTCTAATCATCACTTTTTAAAGCACTAAACATTACCAAGGAATGAAGGTTGTTAAAATAATACCAGTGTCAACAAAAAAAACTGTCCTTTTGACACTACGTTTTTTTTTTTTTTGCAGACAAGGTCCAAGATTGTCCGAATGTTTTTGACAGTATATAATAAAAAATCAAATTAAACAAGTTTTCAAAAAATAATATGTATCATAATTATAAAAATTACCTAGTACTATATACTAGCAGATTTATTATTAAAACAGCGTAAACTCTTTTTAATGAAGACTATAAATTCAAAATAAAGGAATAATCAATACTTGTACACTAAATCTTCAAAGGCTACTAAAACTGATCAGTGCTCTCTGGAGATTTATCTTTCACTCTTTAGTACATTCCAACAATTTTCTGTAATATTTAAGTCAGGAGATTGGCATGGCCAATTTCCAAAATGTATGATGGCCATTTCTAATTTATGAACATTTTTAAAGTATGAAAACTCATATTATCTTGTTAAAAAAACTGTACAGATTTTCATATACCTGGAATATGACCTTCAAATATGTTTCGATATTCATTGTATAAAATACCTAGACATTTTTATCTTCAAAGTTTGCTTCCTATACTGTAATTAGTACTGAGTGTTTTATACTTTTCACTCTACATTTTCCACTAAATTGTGCATTAGAAATTATTTGTTTTTTTTTGTTTCTAACAATGTTTTCCTGTCTCTTAATACTCTGCTTAGATTTTGGAATGCATTTTTGGCTATCCCAATGCATCTTTGGAGTTCTTTCCATTCTCTGTGAGAACACTTCCCATATATTTAAATTTTTGTACTTATTTGATTTTAGTATCTTTGATTTGTAATTTGCATTTCCTTTTGTTAACTACCATGCATTCTGTCTTCTTGCGATTTATGTTTAAGTCTTTATGTTCTTAAAACATTTGTTTCAGATTGTATATATAATGATTTATGACTTTTAATAAACAACCAGTATTTTGTTAAATTACATTTTTTGCTCACAAAGTTTATAACATCAATAATAATTTTCTTATTTGTCTATTTGAAAAACCAAATGAAAAAACAAACAAACAATTCTATCACTAAAATGCTTGGACATAATGAAATGATTCCTAAAGAGTCTCACCTTTAATACTGTCAGTTGGACATGAAGCACATTTTGTTGCATCAAAAATACAATGCCAGCCATCTTCAGAAGTAGTCTGAAAGAAAAAATACATAAATATGTATGTGTATGTGTGTGTATGTACAAAAATTCAGATTTAATTTTAATCAATTTCCTTTCAAGCAAAGTGATAATGTTCCTAAAATGCAAGGGATTACTATTACTTTATTCTGATGAAGTCAGAAAGGATGAAACTTGACATGCAAAAACTTTTCCCATAGTTTTTTCCTTAAAATTTTTCTCTCTCTCATATATATATATTTACACACACACACACACACACACGGGTTCACTGAAAAATTCTTGTCCCAATCAACTTCTCGTAGTCAGACCAAATGATCAAAGATAAATTTATTTTTTAACCACTTCTTAGTCAAGCCTAAAACTTTTCAACATCCCTCTGTATGTGTGTGTGTGTGTGTGTGTGTACAATATATTTGCTGCATTTATATACACACACACACACACATGAATGAAGTAAAAATCATTTTTTACTGTTTTATTGTTAATCCAAGGCATGAGCTCAGATAGGATTCTTTGAAAAAAAAATATATGAAAATAACATTCATTCTAAAGTTTACATATGCAGTGAGACACCAGCTTCTGACAACAAAGTGGGAGAAAATAAAGGATAATCATGACTGTATTTGGTACTTGAATTGGAATCCAGAATTTATACACAGTCAAGGTTTCACTTTCTATTTTTTTTTTAATTACTGTTACTGATTTTACTGCTATTCCATCAGTTTTGATGTTCAGATGTAATCACAACTATAGATACATATTATAATCATACAAACCTAGATGAATATGTTTTAAGATCCTTGAGTAACTCCTTCCTCATTTTGAAAATTTTCTGTTGTTTTAAAAATTCCAGTCACACATTTATAAAAATCCCTGTTGTATGTTTGAAAATCATTGGAAAATCAGTTGTTATAAATCGCCTGAAGATACTGAAAGATTGAAACCTAGGTTGCAGAAATAACTCATTTCCAAATAAAAAATATTCAAAAGCTCTACAATATGATACAATATATAGTATTGAGCACTTTTTAATACAACTGAGTACTGGTCTAATTTAATTATGACCAAAAACTATATATATATATATATATATTTGTGTGTGTTTTTAGAGAATTGGTGGGGGTTTCCTATTTTGTGAATTTCGATCGATCATCTAGAAAGTGCTGTAATTTCTTGTGGTAATCTAATTTATCCAAATTACATAAGTGTTGAATTTATCAGCTCCTCAGATAACAATGTTGAGATTGTTTTTTAGTTGCTTGGCAGCAGTTATAAACTCAAAACTCAGAGATCTCCTCAAAGCTGAAGGTCTAAAAGATTGTTCTCCACACAACATCCACAACCATATTCCTACAAAACTCAAAACTGCTGCCAAACAATTAAAAACAACACACACACACACACAGTGGTAGGTTTTCAGGTTACGAATGAGGATTCAGCAAAATAACACTGTTTGTTCCCAAGCCAAAACACCACCTTTAAGGCTTTCAGTTTTCAACATAGCTTCCCACAATAAAAGCAAATGCCTGCCTTATTATTTACTACTACATCATGAACTCTGTAATACTGTACAAATTCTGCTTCTCTTCTTGCTCTGAAGCTACAAGGACAAACAGTCATTGGGTATCCTACTATCATTCATCTTAATTAGAAGTGTAACATATATATATATATATATATATATATATAAAATGTAGAATATTTGGTATTTAAGTCAGGTAAATTCTGTTAGAGATAAATTCAAAAGAACTCAATGTTAAATTTATTTATTTAATAGAGTAATATCTGGAAAAATTTTTAGATATTCTACAACTTCATGGGTAATACATATTTCGCAGCCCAAAAAGTTGCTGCTCCTCAGACCCAAATGATACAACAGTTAATATTCAAAATCCAGAAAAGAATCACATACAGACACTCATGTGCCCATATTGAGAATAGACATTCAAAAAACAAAAGAAAAAAAGAAAAAGAAAAATTTTTATTTTTCTCTATTTCTTTTGTTTCTTTTTTTGGATGAGTGAGAAAATGTTTTTGTAGATTACCGTTACAAATGTCCATTCTCGATATGGGCACATGAGTGTCTGCATGTGATTCTTTTCTGGATTTTGAATATTAACTGTTGTATCATTTGGGTCTGAGGAGCAGCAAGTTTTTTGGCTGCGAAATATGTATAATAGCTGCTGCAATACAACCAAAGGCATTTAATTTGTTCATAAAGTTTGTTAAAACAGTGGCGTACCTAAATAAAAACATTCAAATAAGGCATTTGCATTCCTTAATAATCCATATTCTCTTTCTTTCTCTGTTTTAACTAATGAGAAAGCAATTCTCATATAAAAAGGAAAAAAAAAAACGAACAACAGCCATAAAATAAAAGTTTGTTAGTCTAGGGTCTGGCTTATTGTGACTAGAAATTGACCAAAATATAGAAAGTTCCACATATAACTCCTGCTATAAAAAGAAAGGAACACTGGAAAATTAAAAATAATTTTGGCCAATCAAAAGAACAAGGAAATGTTTGATTTTAGCTGAAGAGTTTCACACTCAAGTTGTCTGGAGCCTTTCAAAATGTATATAATGGGTCAGAGGAGAGACGGCATGTGAGAGAGAGAGAGAGACAGACAGACAGACAAAAACCAAGTTCAAACATGTCACATGAAAAACTAAGTGATCATTTGATAAGAGATTTTTCTTGTCTTTTTGAATCGGCATAATTACAACACAACATGTCTCCAAAGTAACCACACTTTCAACAGCTGCCAACATGATGAGGACTGTCAAAGTCTGACTCAAACTAACAACTACTAAGCCAAACAAAGATTCAACAACCAGATTTATGAAGGATTTGCCCATACTGAAACCAATTAAATAAAAATATATTATTTGTTTATATCTTTGATTCTGTTCTTTTATTTCAAAGTGTTCCAAATTTTCAGATAAATCTTACTCTGATATTTCTCCACAAAACTAAATGCTCATCTGATGACGAAATCAGAACCAACATTTTTAATTATGTAATACAAAAGATAAAAAGAATTATTTCTTCCAAAAAATGTATATATCAAATATATATAAAAAAAAATCTTATAGACATGTTATTTTTTCAATATCTTTTGTTTCATATTATTAATGTTAACAACTAGTAGTTTTCTTGTAAAAAAAAAAACAAATAAATAAATCCACTTTCAATCCAACATTCTTGCCACTCAGCAAAAAAAATAGACAGGTAAAAAATTATAAGTTTTGTCATAACAAACCTGGTTATTTGGACACAACTCGCACAAGACTTTCCCATTCCCGAAGACATATTTGTAATGTGAGGTGCATTTACATGAGTAACCTGCAAGATAAAATATAGATTTTTATATTTATTAAAAAGAATATCATTAATAGGGACAAGAGATGACTACAGCTACTAAGAGTTAATCAAAAGGACTGGTCACTGAATATAAAAAATATATTAAAAAAATTCAAATAAAAAAATGTCATAAAATACAAATATTTTGAATTAAAAAAAAAGTAAAAAAGAAAAAATCAGTTATATAAGGGAGTAGTGAAAAGTTCTCAGCTGATTACAATGGAATTTTCATTCACCGTAAACAATGTAAGTAGAGGCAGGACAAGACGTACTTAAAAGGTTGTTTAAATTTTATATCATTGTCATCAGCAGCAGCTTTTCTCATAGTCAAGAATTTAATTTCTTTTCTGATCGCTTCCTTTATAATGATCGCATTGATGGCTAAATAAACCAATTCTTGCATGATAGAGTCAATGACATTGACTGCATAGTAAAGTTGGTGAAAGACAAGGTCAATTTTGTTGAGCCTTTCTCTTTTGTCATTTGACTTCAAAGTTTTTGGTTCCATTGGTGATAGAACACTGCCATTGAGTATGGTCTTGCGCTTGTGTTTCAAATGATTTAGTTCTCATGTCCAGTGGCTTTCAGTGTTGTTTTGAGTTGGTTATTGCATCTTTGAAGAGCACAAACTTGGTCTTTTCCATGAAGTGAGCTCAACTGAATAAGACTTGACACGGAAACCTTGACTCTTCCATTCTTGCTACATGTCCTGACCATCGAAGACAGTGTTTAATGATCAGCAATTAAATGCTTTCACTGTTAGCTCTTTCTAGGACTATGGTGTTGGTCATATAGTAATTTCATTTGAGGTTCAAGATTTAACAAAGCTTTTGCTGGTGATAGCATTCTAATTTTTGGATTTTTCAACTATACATCAAAGTTCAAGTTTTGTAACAATATAGCAAAGTTGAAATGACAACAGCATTATAGACCATAATTTTTGTTAAGTTCAGCTCTTTGTTGTTGAAGAAATGTTTGATTAATATTCCAAATGCTCCATATACAGCTTCAATTCTGTGTTCCACATCCAGGTGCACTTGTTTGATAATAGGCTGCCAAGATATAAAAACTACTCTACTTGTTCTAGAGGTGTATCAGAGATGGTAATATAAAAATCTGGAAAGATGGTATTTGGAGCTGGCTGTGCAAGGACGTTGGTTTTCTTGATGTTTACTGTAAAGCCAAAACAATGGTAGGCCAAAGCAAAATTGTTAAAGACTATACTTTTTTTGAATAACAGAGGGCCGCATTGTCATCAGCATATTGAGGTTTTGAGATTTGTTGCATGTGCGTTAGATGTTTAGATCAAAACCTAGTAAGATTGAAAAGTTCATCATATCAATATCTGAAGTCAACTCCTGGATTGTCTAAAGCAAGTTTGGGAAACATTGCAGCCAACTACAAGGAGAATAACATAGGCACCAAGATGTATCCTTGTTTAAGTCCACATGTGATTGGAAATTCTTCTTCATTTTATATATTAGTGTAAAATACAAATTAAAGTGAAAAGTAATGTGCATTAGATCTTGTCCGTCTAGGCCTGGTGTGCTGTTACCAGCTTCCGTGGTTCGCTGCTGGCGCTGCTGCACGCTGTTAGCCGTTGCCGCTGCTGCCACCGCCGCCAATGCAAACTGACAATGCCTATGACTACAACACCGCCGCCACACGCCGACTCCACCGCCGCAGCAAAGAAAAGTCGAAAACAAAACGAGACTGGGTGTGCGTTGTGGTGCATTGGATATCGGCTCGGAACGAGAAATTGGGGAACCGAGTTCGAATTCCAGCTGAATTCATTACATTCACTTATGCACAAATACCCTTGGAAAAGGTATCAATCCATCTCTTCCTTCCAGTTATGGGTTAAATAACAGGACAGATTGGGTTCTATAGCCTTGATCGGCAACCAGTCTACCGCAGAAAGCAATGACAACCTACTGCGGGATAATCCTCTGCTCAGTCAGTCATGTCTCTTTCGAGACATGATCACTCAAGCGTGTATCACGTATGGCACTTAACTGACTAACATTATAGTGGGACCTTAGCATCTGCAGAACAGACAACTGTGATTTCATTGATCAGTAGTCAATTCAATCAGCAAAATTTGTCTGCTTAAAACTTTTATAAAACTAATGTCCTCATTCTTGTTTTTATTACCATATTTCGGTATCATCCAGACTTCTTCAGGTGTCTATCAATCTGGGTAACCTTCAAGGAATTTTAAACTAAACCCATTATTTATCTACAGGGGCTAGATCATTTTTATTCTGTTGTTTAGGGATATTTCATCTTGCTCTTTTTTTTTTTAGTACTACTCAGTTAATGCTAATCTTGTTTTCACTGGGTCTGAGCCTGTAATTACCTGGCTGAGGGTTTGAACTCTCAATTATTGTACTCAAATTCAAAAACCAATGCTTTAATTCACTATGCTATTCTCCTGATTGCAAATTCCTATTCCAATAAATTCAGAAACTAAAACTAGTTTGTAAAATGTTTCGAAGTAAAATATAAGACAGACTGACAATTCTTTGATATTTTTGGAAGTATAAAAGTTATTAAAAAAAATAATATTAAAATAGATATCCTCAAAAACAAAACTATCAAATTTAGTCACCAAATCCTATCTACAAAATAATTAATTTTTTTTTCTTTTGAGATAAAGATTTTGGTCATTTTCCATTCTAATAAAAACAATAATAATTTAAAAATGCACATATGAAAAGCAAGAATCTTAAGAATATTACTTTTCATACGTGCATTTTTAATCTTAAGTTAAAATTATGTTAAACCAGGAAAAGAACAGGATAAGTTATTAAACCTAGAGAAGTAAAGGACAATATATTCTAGTGAAGTAAAAAAATAAAGAATTTCTTACTTAAAACATTACAGCTAAAAATTTGAATTACTTTTAGCTGTAATATTTTAAGTAAGAAATTTCTTATTTTTTTACTTCACTAGAATATCTTGTCCTTTACTTTTATAGGTTTATTAACTTGTCCTGTTCTTTTCCAGACTTAATATAATCTTAAGAATATTATTTTTCATGCACACAATTTTCCATATAATAAAGAAGATTTATTATTAGAAGTATTAGTCACTCACTTATGTACTTAGTCTCCCTTTTCGGACTTCATATATTTTGATGTAACTTTTTTTTCTACTGAACCAAAATTCAAAATTTTTTTTTTCAAAATGTAGCTAAGGAGGTGTCCTATCTAACTCTGTAAACTGTTTGAAGTTTCTTTGAGAACTGAATAAGTGGTGAAGCTTGAAAGCTGCCTAGATTCACTCAATGTCGGACTAAAGAATATATTCCACCATTGCCGTAGTTGGATGATTATATTTTTAAAATCTTTTATATGCCATGTCCTTTCAGTAAATAGGCAGTCATGGCCCTTTAAAATTTTGTCTTTTGTTATTTTAAGAAACTTTTGTTCCATTAGCATCCTCCTTTGTCTTTGCTAACTTAAACTCATTAAGTAGATTACTTACCATTTCTGCCTTTTTCTCTTGCCTTCAAGTGATAAATTCTCCAAACCCTCTTTTCTCATTACATGTCCCAGAAATTTCAATGTTTTCTGATTGCTAACATTAGTTTCCTTGTAGTTCCTATTCTCCTTAAAACTGTTTTGTTACTCAGAAAATATGGTGTCAATTTCTTGGGTGTAAATTATTGAAGCGTACCATTCATTGCTGTCACACACACACACATATATATATATATATATATATATATATATATATGACACTATGCTGAGTTGGGGTCACTGTTGGTTTCGATCCAGATAGCTGGTCCTAGATTGATTCTGTTCACAATGATCTCCCTTGTCCCACGTTGTGATGATTGATCACAATGAAGTCATGTGAGTTTTCCACTAGCTGTCTCTCTGCCGAACTAAACCAAACCAGGAAGCGTGCACACAATTGGATAATAAAAAAAAAGAAATACAGCACCAAAAAAATAAATGGGCCGACATCTGAAGTGTTATAAAATAAAGTCTTTATATACAGAAAATAATTCACACAATAGTCATTCAGATAATTCCCAATCCCTGCTCCTATCAAGCTGATAACGGAACAAAAGTCTCTTAAGTAAATCGAATTATCCTCCTAAGCAATAAACAAGAACTCTGGCTAGCTGCAGCGCTTTGCTCCAAACGGAGTTCTAAGTTCGTCGTAAGTCTAGTCGACTTTGGTTCTTTTTCTCCGGAGTGTTGCAGAAATTGCCAAAGTGCTGGGTTATGGGTAGGTTAGCATGGTCCATCTTCGGAATTGGAATCAAGGTGGATTTCTTGTCCCGGGTTGGATCACTCAGCTCTTTCGTTAACTCTGGTTGGTTGATTGGTGACAGGCTTCTCTATGGTCGGCACCCAACGGCATGGCAATTATCTCTCTATATCTTTACTTCTTCAGCTGGGAACTGTCTTTGGCAGGCAGCGATTTTTCTATGGTTGGCACCCAACTGCATGGCAATTACCTGTCATTACGACTCTGGACCGGGAACTCGACTGGAACTCCAACTACCTTGAACTCGAACTCACTGCCACTCAAACTGCAACTGACTTTGGTCCCTCGGGACCCTGTATTTATGCCCATACCATGGTGTGGGGCTGATGGACGCTGGGTGTCTAACCCCTCATCTCGGCAACCAATAGAATGCTGAAGTTAGCTGCTACTCGTTGTTGCCTTTGGTTTACCCAATGAGATTAATCTTATTTCCATGATGTCAATTGCTGGTCATCTCCCCCTTTCAGGGCGCTGGTTCACAGGACCAATGAGATGCCTCTCAGTCTTATGACGTTATCTTCTTATACCCCTTTTCTGGGCTGGACTTATCCAGTGAATTTTCTTTCTCACAAAATAATTTTGGGGATTTTTTTTTAATCAATCACTATTAACCTTTTGAACTTGTCATGAAGCTTATATGACTAAGCCTTTCCTTTTTCACCTGAAACAACCAGACAAACAGACAGGCGTGTCTGTTTACATCGTCACTTAGATAAGAATTTTCGCATCTGCATTTCCAATATCTGTATTTTCGAGTCATAGATATTTTCAGAGCTTTCCGTTGATGACAGAAAATATTTTGTTATCAGCTCATTCACCTAATGTCAAACTAGCCAGGCAATTCTTTATTTCCTTTGTTATCAACTTAGCAAGTGACTGATTCTTCTAAATTTCGTCTAAGGCCATCTGGATCTTATATTCAAATTACTAATGTCCATCATTCTGTATTTTACGTATATGTGAAAATAAAAATGAATTTATCTCTTTTCTTTCTCTCTCTCTCCCTCCCTCTCAGGTTTAGAATAACAACAGAGAAACAAAACTTGTTACCTTTCATGGGTGGGCTTGATTCTCTTAATTTCCAATGTCTATTGTTCTGTATTTTATCTAACCGAGAAAATAACGAATTTATTTCTCTTTGCTTTCTCTGCTTTCTCTCTTTCCTTCTCAGGTTTAGAATAACAACAAGGAAAACAAAACTTGTTGCCTTTTGTTTCTTTTACCTTCACTCATAATATGGCGGAATAAAAAAAAATTCTTTTAGTACATTTTTTTCTGATCTGTAATAGTAATTTCTTCTGTTAAAATAATTTTCCAATTATAGTTAATAATTGATTAATAAAATTAATTACCTCCGTTCCGCTAAATATTGTTACATATATATATATACTAGCAGTATAGCCCGGTGTTGCTCGAGTGTAATGAAAGCTTTAAAACTAATCCATGGTACTGGAGCTCAGGCTCTTTGGACGTTGGCACGAAAGACTAAAAAGCAATAGTAGTTTCCAGTTAAAGCAAAACCATAGACTGAAAGAAAAATGAATGGATGTAAGTCAAATTTTGATTTCCTGGTATTGATATCAAATTTTCTACCCTATTGTAAGAACTGCAACCTTGAAACTTCTGAATATCATTTCTTATGTCTTTGTCTATGAGTGTATCAAATTGATTAAAATCGGACAACTCCTTCTATAACCCAATTTTTTCGATTATTGATATTTATCGGGGGTACCTCAACACAAAACGTAGCTAATAACACTCACAGACGCTTACAACTGTGTAAATTTTCAAGAAAATCGGTTCAGCCGTTTCTAAGTCTATAGGTAACAGACACACACACAAAGTTCTATTTATAAATAAGTTTAGATAGATATATACAGTATAACTCGGATATAAGAGAAACCCTGATATAAGAGAGATTTTATATGGTCCGAAAATAAAGCCTGTGGTAATGTATATAAAATAAAGCAAACTATGATATAAGAGAACTTTATCCGGTTCTGACAACTCTCTTATATCAGGGTTACACTGTGTATAGTTTCTGTTATGTATTTAGACATTTTTGATAAAATCCAAAGAAGAATCTGCAACATTTTTGGTAATCTTGGCTTCAATCACTTTACCTCTGCCATAATATAGCTTCCCTGTGTCTTTTCTATAAATATTTTCATGGTAATTGTTCTGATGAGCTTTCCACTTTGGTAATCCAACTTGACAAATTTAAGCACAGTACTAGATTGGCAGCTAGGTTTAATCATTTTACAGTTGAAATAGCTAGGTGTAACCTTAATTTCTATGCTTACAGTTTCTTCTTTCACACATTTTGTTCATGGAAATCTCTTCCAGTCTCTTGCTCTCATTGTTTTCTTAGTTCCTGTTCTCTGTTCTTAATAATGTTTTCCTTTTTCTCATTCTTCTCCACTCAGTAACCCATTGCATCTTAGTGGCTTTATTTTTATTGGTGTGGTAAAAAAAACAAATACCTAGATTGTTTGCTACTATTTGGTCTACCTTTTAACTGAAGTAGCTGTATATTTTCCATTGGCACCGATAGTATTGAAACCCAGTTTTCGAAAGCAAACTCTCCTAATGTGAAGATAGAATCTCTGTATAAGAAGTTAGTCTTCCTTTTATGTTTATTAAATACCAAGTCAATTATTCCTTCACGTCTCTTACTATACAAAAATATCCTTTTTTCTTTTTTTTAAATAAATATTTAAAATATTTAAACAAACAGCAATGTTATTTTGAGTTGATTTATTTATTAATTCATTTTCTACAGGTTATCAACCCTTTTCAGGATATTTGAAGTCAGAAAATAACTTTATACTGTAAGAATTTTGGGTTTTTTTTTAAGAGATAATAATGGTTAAATGGTAAAGGAATAATTGCCTGTTTTATAACATCTACTCAAGTGAAATTACAGGTAGTGCAACAACAGTTAATGGCACAAGAAATAAAATTGACATACTGAGTTCAAACTCTCACTGGGACAGTTTACATTCACTTTACACTAATCCCTATAGGTGGTGATAACATCACTGGGAAAGGTATTAATTTACTATAATGGGTGCTTGATAAACCATAATAAAATCAAATCAGTACTATAACGAGTAGATTGTAGGGTCATCCATCTTGGGTATCAAGCTTGTTCTTTGGTACCATGAAAATTCAGTTGCTACTGAATAAACTTTAAATTTACTGAATAAGTCTAACTAATTAAACCATAGCCTGGAGAAAGCTAAAGTACAAAGGGTATTTGTACATAAATGAATATAATGAACAGGATTGGAACTCAGCTCTCCAATTAACAATTCAGAACCATTATCTATTACATTACACATTCAAGCTTACAGCACCTGGTATTACCAAGCAGTCACCCATCTAGGTATTGACCAGACTCAATGTTGCTTAATTTTGTTTATCATATGAGAAACAGTGTTTCAACGTGATGTGTCTGTAAGCCATTTTGAGTTGATTTCTTTTGTAGGAGAGACAGATGAGTACACTAAAATGCCAAATATTTTCTGAAATTATTTGTAGATATACAAAAAGCAATTATTTTCCTTTGGTGGAGATGTAATCATGCAAGTCATGTGACAGTTGCTTAATGATGTCACTTCCTACATTGACAAAAGTAGCAGTCAGTTCCCTGAAGAGAAGACACATGAGTTGTTCATCCTACCTGGGCCACATAATGCAGCTTGCAAGCCCATCACACCGTTTTCCCTTTAAGAATATATGGTTTCTTCAGAAACACATATCCCTGTTGTATGTCAGACCCTATCTTTTCCTTCTTTCACTCTGCTTGCTGTGTATACATATGTTATAGTTTTCTGCATGGGACACACATGTAAATATGTATATATAATTTTGTATATGGTGTAGTGGTATAAAACACTGCAAACAAAGCATATTTGTCATTTGTTTTCTTTTCAAAAATTCCTTTCATGAAATACAGCATTATTTTATCATGGATATAATAATAATAATGTCCACAAGGGTGAGGGAAAGCACAAATGATAGAATAAACCTTTCTTCTATCGAGCACACATTATATTGTTGTTATTCAATAAATTACTCAAACTAACATCCTTTTTTTTCTTGTTCTTATGACTAAGTTTCTCAGGTTTCCTCAAATGTATTTTGCATTGAATAAAAAAAAAAAAAGAAAGAAAAAAGTAGTGACAATTAAACAAGAAACTTCTAAATCTTGTAGAAAGTGATTCATCAAAAAATAAGAACTACCTATTTTTCTCACCAAATATATATTTTCCATATATATATATATATGAATATGAAAAAAAGAATAGAAGTAAATAAAACATCAATCACAAGATACCTTCTTCAGAAATTGTATCATTTAGTTGATAGGTTACAAGAAAAATACAAGTTTAGTATATATTTTGTGATTACTAGAATGTATTGTAAAGAAAAGTTCACATTGTATGTATAGTTAATTGGTTTCCACCAGTTCAGCTCTGTCTAAGGTAAAGGTTAAATGTAATAGCAGAAAAGCTATTTTCAATAGAAATACACTGTGAAACAACTATAAGTGGAAGAAAGAACATCACATATGTCGGGCTACTACTGATAACAGATAAAGCAAAACATATTCAAATAAATCACTATGGTACCTAGACTTTTTGAATTTAAACGGATGTGCGTTGTGGTGCAGTGGATATTGGTTCGGAACGAGAAATCGCGGAGCCAAGTTCGAATTCCAGTTGAATTCATTGCATTAACTTATGCGCAAATACCCTTGGGAAAGGTATTAATCCGTCTCTTCCTTCCAGTTATGGGCTAAATAACAGGACAGATTGGGTTCTATAGCCTTGGTCGGCAACCAGTCTACCACAGAAAGCAATGGCAACCTACTGCAGGATAATCTTCTGCCCAGTCAGTCATGTCTCTTTCGAGACATGATCGCCCAAGCGTGTTTCACGTATGGCACTTAACTGACTGAATAGACTGGTATTGAAATCTCATCAATTTACTGTTGAGCTGGCTAGATATAACTGTAAATTCTATAGTAAGAGTTTCTTTTCTTGCACTTTTCACTTGTGGAACTTCCTCCCAGCCAACTTTAATCTGTAAAACTTTAAATGCAATATTAACTGCCATCTTCTGTCCTCTTGATTAATCTTTCCTCTTCTCACTCATTAGTAATATTTCTGTTCCTAATTCTTCCGAATCCTGTAACACCTTGTTTTGCATGGGGTGATGCCAATTTAAAAAAAAAAAAAGTACAAAATTAATTTTGAAGATAGAATTTATTCTGGTTTATAAACATTTTATATCAATCAGTTTTAATAGCTATTTAAGTCATGGCATAAAATATTTGAGAAAATTTAAAAAGTTAAAATGATAAATCATTTTTTGTAGACTTTACTAAAAAGAAAATAATGATAAACATTAATAATTACAAATTTAAACAATACCAAAGGTGGAGAAGTAGTTTCCATGGCATCAGAATGGAGGCTAAAATTTTGGAGAAAAAAACTGACATGACCTGTGTGGTAGATGAAAAAAGATCTCAAAATTTCCTGCCTACTTATAGATCATCATAGGCTCCAAAACTAGATTTTTTTTTTTGCAAAAGTTTCCATTGACTGAAGTCCTTAAACTATACATCAAACCAATTGTAAAAAGGTGTTTGTTTTGTTACAAACATTAACTTTCATTTTCACATCCAGTGCAGATAATCAGTAATTGGCAAGCCAATTCATGAAATCAATGTCCTCAAGAATAACTTTGTTACAAAATGAAAAAAAAAAATATGGAAGGAGTGTACAAAAACAAAACAGAAAAGATAAAAAGAAAGACTAGAAAAACAGAGATTTACCTATTAAAAATAGTCTAGTTTAAAGTAATTTAATCTTAAGTTTTGTGTTATTTTTAAAGAATGTTGCTTTAATGAAAAACAAAATTAATTTAAGTTGATGAAATGCAGTAATTTCCTAGTCTGCCACAGTAAATTTATGTCCAGTTTCACACAGTATATTGTTTTACCTAAAACTACTGCTATTACAATGTGGGATATTTAAAAACTTAAGACTTGCATCTTCAGTGTTTTTGTCAATGTATAATTATAATCAACATTTGTTTGTATTTCATTCCCTCTCATATATATATAATTCAATCAATAAAAATCTTATTTAGTTTAAAGAAGTACTTTTGAAAGACAAAACATATCAGAGGATGGTTTTTATGAAGGACCTAATCAGGTGGATGACAGAACGAGTATTGCACGGTGTAACAGGAGAAGGCGTGCTCAGAGCAACCAGGGATAGGGAAATGTGGAAAACCATGATCACCTACGTCCTGAAGGGACATGGCATATAGAAGAAGAAGTGCGGAAATGTCATTTAATAAGAATTTTGAGTTGAGTTTTTGATAATAAAGTGAGGTCTTGAGTAGAGAATTGATTTACAATTCTATGTACATGTACTGGTTACAGAATTTTGTCCATAGTAATCTATCTATATAGAAAATTCTGTGATTTCCATTAGTTCATCAGTCAGCCAGTCAGTTAATTGCTATAGATGATACACAGTTTGGCAATCATGTCTCTTTCAAGACATGACTGACTAGGCAAAAGATTTTCCAGCAGTAGGTTGCCATTACTTATAGCCTTGGTTAGCAACCAGTAGACTGGTTGCCAACCAAAGCTATAGAACCCAATTTGTTCTGCTATTCAACTCATAGATGAAGGGAGAATCACAAATATGCACAAATACCCTTGGGAAAGGGTATTTGTGCATAAAGTGAATGAAATGAATTTGACTGAAATTCAAACTTGGCTCTCCAATTTCTCATTTCAAATCAATATAGGTTGAATGGCAGGACAGATTGGGTTCTATAGCTTTGGTTGGCAAGCAGTCTACCACAGAAAGTAATAGAAACCTACTGTGAGAAAATCTTTTGTCCAGTCAGTCATGTCTCTTTCAAGATTTTGTTTTTGTTTCCCTGTCACCTATAATTTTCAAAAATCTTAATGCAATGGTAATCACTATCTTCTGTTTTCCAGAAACCTGTTCCTTTATTGTTTTTCCTCACTAGTCTTTTCATTCGCTTTCACTCCCTGTAACCCTGTGTCCTGGTGGAATTTATTGCCATGCTTTGGTGAAACGGTTAAGAAAAGAAATATAAGGACTAAGAAGTTGATTCCATAAATTGGCATTAAACAATCACAGCAAAAAATAAAGATTATCTGTGGAGAAACAGGATTTCTAGGGGTGGGGCCTTTAATTAAACAAAATCTTTTTACTGATGATAGCTCAACAAGTCAACAAGTTCCATATTGGTAGCGGCATAAAAACTAAAAGTATGTCTGAATAATTAAAAAAAAAAAAAATACATTTTTATTGTACTTACCTTCCTAAGCACTACCAGGAAGTGACATTTTATTCTTTTTTGAAATTTAAAAAATTTTTAAAAACTTTAATTTTTAATTTTTTACCCATTACGTTTTAATTTATTTTTCAACTTAACACTACAGTGTCCCGTCTTTACTCTTTTATTCATGAAGTTAGTATTTACTTAAATTTAAGAACATTAATTTGAAAGTGGATACACCTTTATTCTTAAAAAAAAAATATATATATATAATTTTTTTTTTTTTTGCAGTCAGTCTCCTTTTTAAAAATAGATAGTACATTTTTAAGTAAATTTAAAATTTTTTAGTTTGATGAGAAAAAAGTTACAAAAATAGGGAAAAATACTATTTCTTTTTTCGTGTTTATTAAGTTTTATACTGTACAAAACCAAATTGCAGGAAAAAAAAAACATAGGAACATCGTAAATACATCAATTAGACAGGACTTATCTGCATTGACTCCACAAAAAAAAAAACACGATTCTGCACTCTTCAAAGTTCAAACAAACAAATTCCTTACCGTCGGTAGACGTGACTTGAATTTCTTTCTTTTGTGTACATTTTTCACATTTCAGCAGAGATGTATCAAAGTAATAATTGTACTCATTCTGTTCGCTGAGAAGCCGACAAGACTCAACGCTTTCATACTTTATCGAATAATCACATATCACTGGTGATACAATTAATATCGGAACAATTATTGAAATAAAATCATAAGCCGCCATGTCAATTGTGTTTACTGTTGTCTAGGCGCCACCAATTTCCGTGAACTGCAGTTAATAAATCAATCAGAATTGTTTATAAATATATTAACTTAGAATTCATATATAAATAATTAAACTAATATTTTAAAAAATATATTTATTATGTATTTTTGCTTAATATAAAAGATAAAAATTTTCCCTCGTTTTGATTTTTTAAATATTATCTGCGGAACTAGCCTCAGTCTGAACGAATGATGAGCCAAGCTGACTTTAGCGACGCACGGGTGTTTTAAAAAAAAAAAAAAAACTTTCTTTGCAGCTTATCGGAATTACATGTAAGGAAGACCAGTTCAAGTCATTTCTTTTGGAATCACTTTACTTATATTAAGGTACATTTATTCAATTTTTTGTCATTAGGTTTTCTTTGTTTCCGCGTTGAAGCCACCTACACAACGAACGCCATCGACAACTAAAAAGGGACAAAATGGCGTAGTCTTGTTCGTCTCTTGGCTGGGATTTTTGGTTTTTGTTTTAATAGATATTGGATAGACGTATCGGTTGTCTAGTAAATAATGTCACTATTTTTTTTCTCGGCCTTTACTAATTCTGTTTTTAATTTTGATGGTCGTTTATTGCTTTTATAAAATAAATTCTGATTATTTTTCTTTGCCAATAAATTTTGGGATTTTTGCTGCTATACTTGGTTTGAAAATGGCTACCGTGATAGTTTATTTTTTTATCTTCTGAGTCAGCCATTTTGTTCCTAATATTATGATTATTTCTTTTTATATATCTCGTACATATTTTGTTTACCTGAACTAAAGGCATATGTTTTTACTTGTTTTGAGATACTTAGTTGAAAATAAAGCTAACTCTACTTACTAGTTTTATGTAGAAAAATTGTTTTGTAACTAGTTATGGTGGATAGTCTCAGTAAAAGCCTTATTTTGCTGTCTTCATCGTTATTTCACATTTTTTTCATAATTTTAACCTGTGCTGAAGTGAAATGTTTTTAACTAGAAATGTATTTAGCTTTTTAAGACTACATCACGAATTTATTTTTAGATAATGTAGTAAGCGTTAGAAAAAAATTTACTTCCTCAAAAATAGAGTAAAAAAAAAAAAACTAAAAGACCATATAGCACTTGAATATGGATTTTTCTTCGCTATAATACAGCAATTTGGGTAGTTTCTCAGATTAATGATCATTAGTAAGACAGGAAAAATAATTATAAATTCCAGTAAATTTTAAATACATTCTGAATCTAAGGATATTCAGTTCAATATAGCATAGTGATGACCACGTATACTGCCTTAATATGTATGGGAAAAAATTATTAAAAAGTTGTGAGTTTAAAAATGTATTATTTTGACAGTAATTTATTTCTATATTATATTTCAGACCGTCCTCGGTCCTTCATCAAAAACAAATGATCACAACTTTTTAATAATTTTTCCTATATATATACTTTTTTGAAATTTAATTTCCTACAATCCTCTTTTTCTTCTAACCAATAAAAATGTAGACACTAAAAAAAATCTGTTTTATTATTTTGGCAGTGAACAAAAAAATCAATTACGCTTATTAAGAAATTGATACACTTCAAGTTAAAAAGGTTATTCGTAAAAAAAAAATTCATTTTTGGTCAATCGGTTACCTTAATAAAACCTAAGCAATTAAATACTAATTTTTGTAGTCTTACAGAAAAATAATTGAATTAATGCAGATTGGGTGACAATGTTGACCTTTTTTTTTTTGCTTTCTTTCCTCCTTTAGCTTAACGATCAGACATCAAACTGAAAACTTTCCTTTATTATTCATTGTGATTCTGATAGGACTGTGGTATTTGCTATCATTTGGATTTTGTTGTTAAATTCGTATGAAAGAGCACTGAGTTTACTTTTTCTAAAAAGCCTAAAGCTATCTTTTTTTGTTTGTTTTTTTTTTTATCAACTCGACCTTTTTATTTTTAACCTTGAGATTTTTGTAGCTGTATATTTTTTTAAGAAACGCGTGTTTCCCTCTTGTTATTGTCTGGTCAATCTTTAAAAAGCCTATTTAAGCTTCAGTATCCAATGTTTCGTTCATGTAGATTTCATTAAGTACCTACTTAAAAGTTTTAAAAAAAACCTAAATTCTTTATAAAGGACTCTGGTGATGGTGACCACCATCACCACCTGCTGGTATGTATGCACTTAACGAGCAGAATTTTTTTTCTTTGATCAGTATCTTTTTTTTTTTTTTTTCTTTTTTCTAAAAGAAAAATATTAGTATAATATTTTTATTTATTAAATATTTTGCAGTAAGAACCTACAGCAAATATGCCCGTCCTTAATAAATGTCTCATAAAAAAAGAAAAATATTATTTTATGATCAATTTCCTGAGAAAGTGGAACGTATTTATTTAGAAAATAAATCTGACAGGTAAGGTCGGGATTCAAATTTAATTTTCTTATAAATCAAGAAAATATCAATTTACTACACCACAGCATGCCTTTTTCTTTCTCTCCTTAAACCCTCTCTTCAAAGACTACATTTTTATTTTGTATTTAATTTACCACATTTTTTTAAACTATCCTTTAAACACTGTCCATCGAGACGATGTATATGTTTTTAAAAGATAAGAAATCATTGGCGGTAATGTCTCAAGTTAAAATTGATGATTAAACCTTGATCTGAAGGATTTTTTTTTTTTTTAATGAAGTGTAAAATTTATAAAAAAAAATTATTTTAATATTAACTAAATTTTTTTTAGTGTTTTTTTTTTTTTTTTTTTTTTTTTCTTCGTTGATATTAGGTCGTATGGATTGGTTGATTGGATCTAATTTCATTTTTAAATGTGTAATTTGATCTTACGTGTTCGAACTTTTGAGGGCAAAATTGAAAAAATATTTTCAAATCTTGAGTTTATACGCACTATTCTGTAATTGCTGTTAGTGTTAACATGTTCTCTTCTGAAAAATAATTTTGGATCTATATCTTTACTTTAACCATAACAGGATATTTCTTTGACTCAACTGTTTTTACTCTGAAATATGGACGGTAACAATGAATGAATTAGTTGTTGGTATTTCTTCTACAATCTGCATGCAGGGTTTTCTTTTGCGATAAGCTTTTTACTGGAAAACGAAAGTTCCCTGAAAGATTTTTGAGTACCGAGTTTAATTTTTGTATAAAAAAGGAATATGTTTGCAAAGTTTATAGAAAAGTTTGTTTGTTTCTCAGACTAAATCTTTTTTTTATTTTAATAAGTTTTTGCTGTTCTATAACAAAAGAATTACTAAAATATTTTAGTAAAAATGTACAAGGGAAAAGTGTATGGATCAGTCTTTTTATAAAACCCCAGTCAAAATATTTTGGAAAATAGTAAGTTTTTAAAATATTTTCACGCAAAGTGTATTCTTGTTTGTACAGTTTACGTTTTGCATTTTATCAGTTTTTTCACTTTGACCATAATCACCTGCTTTTATGTTGCCTCTTGCACAGTTTATATTCACCATCCACCCCTTGTGCATATGTCATGTTTTGTCTTTACAGTTATTGGAATTTTTAGTGCTGTATTGCTGATGTTAAATTGCTACACAAATAAGTAATAATAAATACATGATTTCTGTGATATTTCTATCCTATAAGTAAAAGTTTTGCATTCTGACCATTAATTACCTGTGTAAACATTTAATAAACTCTTAATTATCTTTTAATAAATTTATCTTAATTTCTAAAATTATTCTAGAATTGGTGTTTTGCAATAAATATTATTTCTATAGAAAGAAAAAGGGTCTACCGGGGTAAAATGGGTATCCAGGGTAAAAATCAAAGCCATAATAAATGTGCCATTGTTAATTTTCAGAATTGAATTGTAGAATTGTGTGCCTGTATATTAAGGTACCCAAACTCCTTACCTGTATAAATAGTCTTTTTCCTTTTCATTTTTTAATGTGATGCTGAGGAGAAAACCTTCATAAGGTCAACATCTCATTTGCGTTTTTTATTCATTCTATTTTACAATACGTTGTGCTGTCTCTGAATTTTAGGTTATAAATAATCAAAAAGTGATTCACAAGCTTTAAATTTCTATAGTGTATTAACTTTTGTGATAGCCACTTGCTGAAAAATATCAACCTTTTGTAGTAAGATACTGTGCACATTTGAAGAGTCATTGTTTAAAATATGCTCACTCTTTTTATACAATTTTTATTCTAAAGTTATGTGCTTCCTTACCTCTAGTGCTTAATAAAATCACTGAAAGTTTTATAATAGTTCAACATCCTCTTTTTTTTTCTTTTCTTTTTTTTTTTTTTTTTTACATTCAGAAATCTTGACATAAGGCAGGGCAAAAAGGTTGAATTTAGAGGTTGCAGAAATCTTCTATGAGTTAGTGAAAGGTTTGTTGGAAGAAAACAACGAACAATGATGATGGTCTTCTGAAGATACTCCACATTTGTTATGAAGTTGGTTTGAGGACTAACCCAGTTGTCAATAAGGTATTTGTCACCAAGGGCAAAAAAATGCTTTATCTTCATGTTCTAAGCTCAGAGAAATTATATAGCCTGACATTTATTTCTTTAGGCTAATATTGTATAGTAATGTTAGGATAATAATGTTACAATTCATAGAAATGTATTTACCATTGTTTCTTATCCCTTGTTGAAGAGGATTACATTAATGTAATCTTCTTCAAAATTGATTGCAACTTCCTTCTGAAAATGCAATTCCATGTGACCCCCATATTTTACATTCTATTTGGCTAACAGCATTTAGTCCCAAAGTGACTGATATGCAATTGAAAAGTGTTTAGTAAGACCATATCATCTCAAGCTATTAAAGCACATGTAATGTATTGTAAAGGATAGATAGTTGCCCATTTTACTCTAGGATCCTTTCCAATTTTGTCCAAAAAAAGTAAGGTCTAAACAAAGCTTATTTCATGGGTTATCTGTTCAAGTAACTCTGGTGCTTTAAAGAGGAGACATGGTGCAAACATAATTAATTTTTTTTTTATTAAGTCCTTGAGAGAAAATATGAGGATTTGAATTTCAAAATAGGTATTATTTTACCTCAGTAGATCCTAAAACTTTAAAGTTTACATTTAAAATAGATTTTTTTAATTAATTCTACATTTCTGATGAAAAAATTCTGATTTGGAGGATACTTGTTGGTGATTTCAATAAATTATTTATTTTCTATCAGACTTTTTATACATATTTTAGAATGAAAGATAGTTGTTGAAATTCTCTGATGTAATGAATGATTAATTAATGATGTAATGGAAGTTGTCTTGGTTTTTTTTTTTTGGTTTTTTTTTTTTTTTTACAAACTTAAATTGAAAAGTAAGAAACTCAAGCACTCACATTAATTTCTCATTTTTACTGCTGTTTAATCTTTGTCTTAACTTTGTGTTATACATTATGGTGATTATTATGCATTCCTCAAACTTATTGTCTTCAGTGCTGCATGCCTCTAGTGAGTCATAAAAATTAAAGTACCACCTGCTAATTAATGATTTTCCTATATTTGTTTTTTATGGTCATAAAAAGGTAACTTCTTGATAATAGCTCTTCTAAAATTGACAAATATTCAACTCTAGATTTAAGCTTAATAAATACTATCATGCCTATTGTTGGTCTGACCCATTTGTTTTATATAAATTTTTTTAAAGAAAAACCTATAGCATCAGTATTCCTTCAAAGAACTTGATTTATTTTTACTATCAGAAATTGCAACACAAACATTTTATATAAAATGGCCTTGTATCTCATTCCCTTCAGTGAAATATAATTTTTTAAATGTTCTATTTATGGCAAATATTAATATTGCTTATATTCTCTATTTGGGCTTTAATATTAGTACTTTATTGTCATCTTTAATTTAGATAAATGATAAAATAGCAATTTGTATTTGTAAAGTATTGAAACTGGTGAATATGATTTGATTTCCTTCATTAGGAAATGTATTGAGTTTGTAAAATCTTTTGAATGGAATCATTAATAATTGATTTAAAATATTTGACTGCTATAATTACTTTTCTCTCTCTTTAGTTGAAAGGTTTACTGTTCCATGAAATATTCACATGCATGTTATGTAGCATCTTTTTTTTTTTTTTTTTTAAATTACTAAATGAAGCATTAAAATCCTTTTATTTTTAGGATAGATTTGGATTTTTTTTCCCATTCCCAGTGTAGCAAGTTTGATCCTCACATCAAAACATCTTCAAACTAAATTCAATTCAGTAAGTTTTTTTTAACTAATTTTGAAAAATTTTTTTATGGCAGCCGTTTATCAGTAACATACACTTTATATTATTTTTTTGTACTTTTTAGCTAACATTATTTGAGATTTTTGTTAGAAATTCATTTCATAATTAAGTTTTGAGAAATTTTAACATAAACGCAACTTCAAGAAACAAAACTATTAATAATGAACCTAATGTTTTGTTGTATAGATTATGAACAGCCAAATGGAATTTTTTTTTGTGTGTGTTGACTAGGTAATAGCTAATAATAGATGTGAACAGAATTATAAAGCCGATTATATAATAGATATAGATTTGAATTTAGATTTTTTTAACCTTACAATATGGTTTCAGATAAGTAGGCTTGAATCACAATCAAGTACAGAGCTTTTTTCAAAATCATGTTTTTATTTACATTTGTTGTTAAAATCATTTTTTAGACTTACTTCTAAAAATTATAAAAATGTTTTTGTCACCAAAACATTTGAACATTACTGTCATGAATTGTAATATTGTGTGCTTCTATTGCAAGCTTTTCACTCCTATTTTTTATCATTCCAAAGGATTTATTTTATGTTAAATTGCTCTGAGTAAGATTCACCTCTTCTCTCTCTTGTGCACTTTGTCTTTTAAGCATGAAGTACTCAAACTCAGTTACCTAATTGCAAACATTTTATAAAGTTTCAGTTGTACAGACATTTATTTTGTTGAAATTGCAAATGTTTTGCTCTATGGTGCATGAAATTGATGTCATTGGTGATATTTTTATTTTCTTTACAGCTTTCAACTTTTTCCCTTAAATCGGCCTATAATACAAATTGATTGTTTTAATAATTTCATGTTAAACAAATAAAAAGGTTAAGATTTGTTGTATTATGTAATAAGTTAACATGGTTTTCTTTTTTTTTTTTTCTTTTTGCTTTTTTTTTTTTTAATACAAAGTAAATAAGTAAAAAAAAGTTTAACTTTTTTGGTGGTAATCACAAATTTAGCAATTAAAACTTATTTTATTCTTGGCAGTTGGTAGTGTAATATAGTTTAAGTAAAAAACATGCCCTCTTCAATAATCTTTAAAAAAAAAAAAAAAGGTTCAAACAATTCACAGTATCATTTATGATATCCATTTTAAGCTTGATGCACTGTCATTTCTTGTTATAGTTTTAAAAAAAATTTAAAAAGTAGCATATACTTTGAAGAGATTCAGGTGTAATTTACTATATTGTGCCTTTCTTTTACTTTGGAATGTCTATATATTATGACATAATGCTGAATAAAATCTTTTTGAAATAAAGTTTTTTCTTTCTCTTCACATAAGCTACCAATATTTGAAGCTTACAAATCTGCTATTATTATGCTGGATGCAGAGTGTGATAAAACAATATTTTTTTTTCTGGTCTGTTGGATTGTGTGATTAACTTATTTTTTTCTATTTCCTAATTTAAATCAGCTAGAATCCCCCAAAATAAAGGATATGGGCTTTTTGTTTAAAATAACTCCATATTTACTCATTTTTTGTGAAAACTTTATTTAAATTTTAATAAAATTACAGTTTATCTTATTGCTTATAAATAAAATATTTAAGACAATGTTATATTTGCATAATTTTTGTTTTTCTGAACCCAAAAATCAAGAGATACGGGTTGTAATTTGAATTTTGTCTTTAATTCATTTTCACACATAAATGATGGGTCTTAATATTAATTCGGTAATATAAACATGCCTATTTTGAGATAATGTTATTAATATTTGAACATTAATTCCTTGTTCTAAAGTATTTCATAATTTTCATATATCACTAAATAGCGTCACTTTTTGATAACTTTTGTAAACATTTACATTATTTTTCTGCTGAAATTTCTAGTTAATATTTCTATTGAATAGTTTCTTAAATTTCATAGAATACATTTTTGCCTGTGCAGAAAATAAGAAATGTAAAATAGTTTTATATATGTCTTATTTTTTTGACAATTTTCTTTTAAAGATCAAAATATGGGCAAAAAATATTTTAAATTATAATTGTAGGGTCTATTTTGTTACTGCACTAAAAAAAAAAAGACTGGCTTTCTGAAATGGAAATTATAATTTACTACATTTCTTACAGATTTCCGATTTTCAGCCTGCTTTTTATAGATTTTGGCTTGCTACCATTTGATCTGGTAATCTTAAATTCAATGTTCCTTTTATAGACCAATTAAAGGTATAGAACTTATGCATTTTACTCTTGCTATTTTCTTTGGAATGCCATGTATGTATGTGAAATTGCAAATTTTAATTTCAGTCTCATAAGTCTCTACAGGGTGAGTTTTCATTTTAATCAAATATTAAAATGAATTTTTATCTTGTCAGATAATGAATGTTTTACACAAAATGTATACACACATGCCAAGTAGGTTACTTGAGCTTTTGAACTTGAAAGTTATGAAAGCTCACTGCTTTATGACTTGAGCAAAAACCTGGCTGGTTGTGCATTATTTTTTATGTTCTTAACACATACTCTACCATTGAGTTGAGTATTGACAATAACTAGTACAGCTTGGAAAAAGAACAACTACCACAATAAGCAAAGAAATACATAATACCCTTCTTAGGAATGGTAAATAAACTCATCTCTTCAACTTCTAGAATAATCCACGTGAAGAAATTCTGAACAGATAGCCAACACATGTAGTACCCTGACGATCAACTCCCATCACTGTCATCTTCAAAATCACTCAGCCTTAGATGAGACTAATGCTGTGTGCAATAAACTTAGCCCTCATGTACAGGTAAAGGAACCTCATGAGATGAGGTGGCAAAACAGCTATTTTAAGTTGGAAACTGGTTTTCAAGGAGCTTCAGCATGAAGAAGAGATATAAGGAGAGAGAAAAAACCTACAACAAATTAAGAGGCTGCAGAAAAACTACAAATTTTTAAAAGGGAAAAGCAAAAAAATATATTCCCTTCATTTAAAGAAAAAAAAAAGAAAAAAAAGAAAAGAAGGAAAAAAAACGCTAAGATTGAAGACAAATTAAATGAACATTCATAGCCTTTTGGAAGTATCAGAGATTCGAGGTCAGACAGCTTTGGTAAGTCTCAACAAACCTTTTGATTTTACATGTTGATGATTGTTAATCCACCCACATCAAGTAAATAAATTTTTCAAGGCTTAGCCAAGAAGTTGATAAATGGCTTGTCCTTGATTAGTGTTTTTCATTGTATTTGAAATTTGACTTCAGTTTTTCTATGAATTGAACATAAAAGAAACAATGACTTTAGAAGAGTTAATATATAGTCTTGGATAATTATCAGTGCGCTTCTAATGTCATTGATATTTTTTCCATATATTTTTACAATTTAAAAAATTTTTTTTTTTTTTTATTTTGCAAAGGGCAAGTAACACCACTACAGTCATACAATAATACACTGCAAACACAATAATCAATTGAGTGTAAGTTAATTAGGATGCACTTAATGTATATAGTATACCATTTAAAATCACAGGAGGAATTGAATACATGGGATCAACAATTGAAAACATCAGCCCCAAGAATCATAAAAAAATTGACTTTTTTTTTTTTAATATAGTCAAATATTTTAAAACTTGATGGAATAATTTTATATTTATTTGTTTTTAATACAGTTTTTTTTTATTATTATTAATGTATTACATATTTCAAGAGGGTTTAATATCTTGATATTTAGGATTTTTAAGTTCATTGCAGTTTTAAATCTTATTGTATACAAAAGTTTATGCTGTATGATTTGGTAAGCTTAAATTAGTGTATATGAAATCAATTTTAAAATTTGGTCAATATAAGCCCGGGGAAAAAGATTTTAAGTTTGATCTTTTCTTGCAGTTTGGGTTATTTCTTAGCATATATAAAAACAAATATTCACTAAATCTATTGATCCATCAAATGTTTATTAAGCTGAATAGACAACCATATAATTTTCACTGTTAGGGTGTGTTGTTGTTGTTGTTTTTTTTTTGTTTTTTTTTATCACTTTCAAATATGGGTATTTGATCTGCAATGTGAAATACATTTGTGGTATATACCTGCTTTATAGTTAGAATTAACCTCCACTTTTTAATTTATTGGTATTCTATCAAAAATAGTTTCTTTTTCTTCACTTTCCCTAATTCCTATAAGTATCAATTGAGTTTTCAGTATGTACAAGCAGGGCATATACTTAAAAATAAATATACTGATTAATGTATATCATTTTTAAGATCATATAACATTAAATTCAAGTTCCCATTTAAATGAATGGAAATATCCTTGGACATGTTTCAGCTTTAATTAATGCTACTTCTGTCTAATGATAGTTATGTTTACATATATTTCATATTAAATGCAACAACTATTTAGGGACAGGTAATATTTTTTAATGTAAGATCATAGTCTAAATTTTCTCAGGAAAATGAAGGATGAAATAATTTTGAGTTGATTTGAAAGTGAGTATTTTGGAAACTCAGTATGGCTACTTTTTGAACATTTTTTTATTTTTGTAACAAAGTTGGGGAAAGTCTTCATTAAACAAAGATTGAAGTTGAATTACACTATTTCTTTGTACAGAACACATCTTTAGCTGTATATTATCACACATTTTTACTAATTTGATAATCTATATCTGTTATACAGATTACTTATAGTTGGCTTATTGGCATTGAGTAAATTGCAAATACTTGGTATCAAACCTTGCAGTTAATAAATCAAATTATCAAACTTAACACCTGCTTGCCAGTAGAGATAATTTCAATGTTTCAAAATAAATAGGAAATATACCATTGTGTATTTAAATTTTTGTATTAGCTCATAAAGAAATCTTAAATTTTTTTTTCATAATAATTATTTCAACTTCAGCCAGATGCTTTGCTAATTTTATGCATAACTGTATATACACAACATAGAAACTTTTTTTAAATTATTTTCATTGAATAAAGAAAAATCCAGCATCTTGTAATGACTAGTGCATATCTTTCATACTATAAATTTCATAGCTGACATCCTTTTGTCATTTTCAAATAAAAATTTCAATTGTGCAATTATTGCTCAAGCTTATTTTGTACTTTATCTTTGGAGAATTTTAATTTCTTAAACTGAATGGAAATATATAAGTAGGTAGTAGAAAACAAAGCTCACTTTCCAAAAGCTAACCAAGCAGCTAAACATCAGGGCTGGGAGTTACTTGGTTGGGTCGAGGCCTTTTCAACACCTTATGGGGGATTGTTAATTCCTGGTTAATGAAAAATTGTTTGTAAGACATTCTGGCTTTAGTGGATTCGTTTTCTACAGTATAACTTTTTAATTAATTTGCTATAGATTTTTTTTTTTTTTTTTTTTCCCCCCTCTCTAGAAATAATTCTTAGAATTGTTTTAGATCTGGAAGTTTGGAATGAGTTTGTTTTTTTTGTTTTTTTTTTTTAATAAAAATGCATGCTTTAGTCTTATCTAAAGATTAAAAGCATCAGTATAAATATAAATTGTGACATGATCTTAGTTTTTTCCTATTACCTCTTCACTAAGCATTACTCTATGGGATGGGGATTTAACAAACTAAATTTTACTAGTCACTCTATTCTGATCACTTAACGAGTATTTGATTTCAGCTTGAAACAGTTTCAATTGAATATGAAGTTTATGTTGACAAGATGAAATACAAAGCAAAATATGTTTCTATATTTAAATCCTTTGTTAAAATGATGTACTGCCTATAACATACACTTAAATATGCAAGTACTCTGAATTAATACCTTCTCGCTTGGCTAAACATTTAAAAATTGTTCCATACAAACTTAAAAACAAGAGTTAACATCATAAGCAATAAAGAGGTAATTGAATGTTCGTTTAACTTTTAGTTGCTAAAATATCTATAAATCCAATCTTAAATATTAGATATGTTTCTAACTACAAGTATATGCCATAGTTAAATTAGTTTCATGTGTTTATCAAAATTCTAAGAATAGAAACCTAAAAGGGACAACAATTATGAATATAGCTCTTTGATATTGAAATGAATATTACAGTGGAGAGAGAATATCTGGAAATACAAACATGTGCACACACAAATAAGTCTTGATCAATTGGCTACTGTTGTTTCTAGTATGAAATGCAAAAAAAAATTTTTTGAAAATTTTGATCCATTAAATCAAACTACAAAGCGCATATTTATATAAAGCTATTAACTTCATTTAAAAACTCTCTAAATAAACTTTTTAATTAAAATGTCTTTGTTGAAGACAAGATATTGCATAACTTTATAAAATTGAATGAAAAAACAAGTCCACAAATGTGTATTTTATTATCACAACACTATTATTAACCTAAAACTATACTCATAAGTGTATGCATCATTAATAATTAAAATGAAGTTGAAATAAAACATGAATCATTAGATCCAGACCAGGGATCTCCATTAAGTTTCATAATGTTGCTTCATCTTTTTGCTGATTGAAGAAAAATTTTCTCTCTTCACAAATTGCAAGTTACACTATTAACATGGTTTAAATAATCTTCAAATGTAGATTATTTGAAATGGTTGTTTATACCTAAAATATGATTATAACAAAGGCTTCTTAATAAGAATGGCAGCAAAGAAATATGACTTTTTTATATTGGGTTATAATATATCTTACAAAACAGCATTAACAGATTTATTTTTAAGAGAAAAAATTATAAAATGAATCAAGTTGTTAGTCTAAATTGATTGAAAATCTGCAAGGATCCACCTTTGTGACAGCAGTGAAGAAATGCAGCCACTGATCTTGGATGTTTTTCCTTTTGGTTGGATCAGGGAATTCAAGACCAGCCAAAGCAGATTTCTTGTTGTAAATCTGTTCCAAAACTGCTCTGAATTAAGAACATACAATTAAATGAATGAAATTTATTGACAATGGATCAAGACCTGACAGATAAATGGGCATTGTTTGGAGACTACATAAAGTGCTGTTTTCAAAGAGTTGTATAGAATTTTTGAAGAGGCTTTAAGAATTTGGGAATACACCAATTTATTGAAGACAACAACAGCAACAACAACTAGATTGACAAAGTGGACTATTCTTAAAAGATACTACAGGAAAGTCCAGCTACTGCCAATGACAGTTTGCTTCATAAGGATGCTTTCTGTACACAAGTGTAGTTTGGTTACCATTTTATTAAACCTCATTATTAAAATATTAAGTATATTTATCTAAGCAGAGTATACAAGGTACTGGCCTGTAGTCTGCATATCCACTTACAGATTCAAGCCTAACAGATTTCTCTAAGGTATTGCTACCTGTTAATTTATTCAGAAGTAAACCAGTCCAAATATTTTTTAAAGATAAGGATTTTGATATGAATGAATGAATAGGTAGCAAACCAACCTGGAAGAAAACCAAACAAAGGGCCACAACACCTGCTTTTAATATTGGTTAATATCATTGTTTTCAATACCTTTAATTTTTAAAAACTTTGTTGTTTCAACAATTAATACAAAATTTAAGAACTGGAATATGTTGACTGCTTCAATATCAGAATTCTTGAACCAACAGATCTCAGCCAAAATTAGTTTTTTAAATTTAATTCTTTTGCTTCAACTTACAATTTTCAATTAGTAACCAAGGAGGTTTCAGAGAAACCATAAAGTGCTACTTTTATCTTTTTAAAGAAGCTTCTATTATTTATGCCAGAATTCAACAGATTGACAGCATTTTAATGATGTATATTTCTCAAGTAGCCAAGAAAGTATCAGATTAGAAGAAAAAAATTTTTAACTGCTGAAAACAAATTTTGCAGTACACAAACAAATCTTTGGTTTTACAGCAAAGAATTCAATTAACTGTTTTGTAGCAGATTTTCCAATAATATCAAATAGCAAATGATATCTAAATGTTTTTCTTCATATTGGTACACAAGCCACTTTTTATTGCAGACTAATTTTCAATTTATTATTTTGGATAAGGGAATTACTAACTACAGTTTTTACTCCGGAGTTTATCTTTTGTGTACTGGATATGTTTTCAATAGTTGTCTGATTTAAACTCCTTTTTCATAATCATTAATTTTGTGGTGAATTTTTCTTAGCCTACATGACTGAACTTTCTTGGTTACCTTTTTTTTTTAACCACCTTCCAGACATGTAATTTGTTATTTCATATTATGAATAAAAAAAAAGAGAACAGTTTTAGTTTAATTTAAAATAGATAATCTTAGAATTTTTTTTTTTTTTAATCTAAGATTTCAAAAGTAAGTTGATCATCAGTAACTGCAGGGATAGAGTACCCATCACAGAATTAAAAATTTGGTATTGCTTGGATTTAAATGCTTAGCTAGAATTTAAGTAAAAATTGCATTTTTCACATCTAAATTTTAATGTTCAATATTAAAACAAGTTATGAATAACATAGCTCTTTAAAAATAAAATTGTACCTGTCAACAATATATTCTAAGAGGACAAGATTAATTACCAGGTTTGTATTGTTTTAATTTTGATTTGTATTTGTAAATTGATTGAATTTGCATTAATTCAAAACACTTACCAGATTGGTCAAACGTAAAATTTATTTTATTGTATGATATTAAATTATAAAATTCAAGTTTGTATGCTAGTTTTATTTTAATATGTATAAACATAGTTTGACAGCTGTTAGGGAATGAATAATCTAAATTTAGTCTATAATCCTTGTCTAGGTACCTCCTAATTTGCTGAAAAAACAGCAAAGGCCCAAAACTTAAACTCAAAGTGTTATCATCAAAATGTTTGTTATTAAGAGAAGAGACCAAAGTAATTTTTTTTTTCTTTTTTTTTTTTTCAGAGTTACTGCTTTCCCAAAATCTGCTTCAAATAGTAAAATAAAAACTGCAATAAACTATTAGATAAGTTTTTAATTGATTTTTCCCCAATGAATTTTTACAGGAATTGTTAATTAAAATAACTTATGAAATTAAAAACTTCAAAACTGAATCACATTAGGTTATCAGGTGAAGACTATATTTACTTAATTAAAATTAAAAAGCTTAATACAAATCATGCACTTAAATTTTTTTTTTAATTTTTTCTGTAAACACCCCCCCCCCTTTTCCTTAGTATGTGACTGTACACAACATCAGAAAATAAGATCGATGGCTATAGTAAATTCAAAGTCAACATTTTCCTAAAATTAGATTATAGAATATTTCCAACATTTTATAGATTATTGAGTACTTAAAAATTATAAAAAAAAAAGGTGTTTTCTTTAATTATGTTTATAGCAGTCTCCATAGAACAACAATAAACCAGTAAATATTTTTTCAATTCCAGATTATACTTAAAATCAGCTAATATTCCTCAGTTTCATTTTGTAATAGTTTTCAATAAAGAAAATTACATTCCGTTAACTATAAAGGGCACTAATCAGCTATTTTTAGCCAAAAAAATAATTAAAATATAAAACTAAAAATATTAGAATACAACTATAACATTATTTTACTTGTTGTAGTCACTTCATTATTAATTTTAGTCTGATGTCCTAAAAGTTGACTGGCTTTAGGTTTTCTGATTTGTATATGAAAACTTGTACTCAAGATCACATTGTTAGAAGAGAATCATTTACTTAACATAATGGGTAAAAAAAAAAATTCTAAATGAATTAATATCATTTACAAAGTTAAGTATTCAAAATTGCAATTAGAAGAGGAATTCATGCTAGATTTGAACCCGTGCATTATTTTCATTTAAAATATGCAGAAAATGTTATGGTGTATTACTTTCATTTCAAAGTATACGAATCAACTATGGAAAAAACAAGTATCACTTAGGCCTGAAAGGTGTAATAACAGTTTATTGTATCAGTTTCTGAGTCACCTGATGCATTTTCTGCTTGAAAAACTAGTAAATATTAAGTTGTCATATTACAAAAAAAAAAAATTTTTTTCAACTTTTTAACATGAAAAACAACTCCTTCACTAGAAGATAATTCATTAGACATATCTCATTAAACAAAAGATGGTTTTACTATTGTAGAACCTATATAGATTGAAAATTGAGTACAGTATTTAGTGTAGTGGTCATAACTGAAAATATTTTTGTTAATCTTTTCATATAATCAGGTTCAGATGCAAGATTTTTAATTTTGCCATTGAATAAAAACTTATCAACTGTTCCTTGATGAATTTTTCAGAAAAATTCTGGTTACAAAATGGAATCCTTTTCATTTTGTAATTACATTGATATATCAAAAATTAATTTTGAGAAAAATGTGCTCCCCAAATACAATGTTTTTAGAATTGAATGAACTAACTTGAATTTATTTAAGCACTAGAAATTTCAGTTAAATGGTGAGGAAACCTTCAGTAACTAATCTAAATAAAGCACGTGCTATTGATCACAAAAATTGACAACCTATTTTAGATTGTATATTTAAGTAATTAAACTAAATGTGTATGCTTAATATATTACTAAGCACACTACTTTTGTTTAGATATCAGCAGGTCTTAATAGCATCATTATAACCAAATTCGGCTTTTGGTGTTAGGAAATCATAACCTGGTTTAGAATATTTTTTGTAGCTCTAATACTTTGTTTTATAAAGTTTATTAGTTTGATACATTTAAAAATTGAAGAAAAAAGTACAAGTGAACTGGAGAGAGAAAATGTTTCCAATCAAATCCTAAAGAATTACCATATTAACAAAAAGATATTCAATAAAAAAGAAAATCAGTATATTTTCAAAACCTGCACTTAAAAAAAAGGTTATTCAATAAAACTGCCCTTGGCTTTGATGCAGCCTGCATGATTAGCTCAGGTGATTCTCATCACAATGTCTTCTGAAGAGTTCTTGGTATTGTGGTGCTGCAGACTGGTCGCCCTCTTGCTACCAGCCTAGATGTGTAGGAAAATTGATCAGCCACATAAGAGAAGGGGCAGTTTTGCTGAGACATTTGCAGCCAACACCATGTTGTAGTCAACGGCTCTGACCTTGCAGGAGTTAGTGGGGATATAACCTGACTCTCATAATCCCCAGGACCATGAAAGATGAAATTGGTATGCATAACCACATGCATTTCTGATGTTATGTACAGAGCCACCTATCATTTCTCCTGGTCACTTAAGAAACTGTCCCTATGGTTGTCAGCAAGTGCCTTCTTGGTGTTTTGTTTTTTTTTTTTGCACATCATATTGTAATCCATTTTCTTAATACTTTTGATGTATGCTGAATAACATAACCTTGTTAGGTGGTTGTTCATTTATGGTCTACTGAAGATGGTCTAAAATACCTGGTATACACTAAAGTACCTGGTGTGTTATATATAAACAATAGCAAAGACTGTGTTTTGAAAAATAAATCAACTAGAGTATTTCTTTTAATGAAAGCAATCTTTGTGATTAAAGTGTTTATTATCAAAAGATGGAGTATTAATAGTGACAAATAAGATTAAATGTTCACTTATCTTTGGCTATCAAAACCTCTTATAAGTGGATGTAATCTTCACAAAACTTAAAATAGGAGCAGATACAAAGTGAACATTTAAAAGTAAATTTAATAAATAAAAAACCTTTTTTGAAGCTTTCAATTTAGCTTTAATTGAAAGCTAAGAGATTAAATTTACTAAATATAGTAAGCAATTATACCCTGGTATATTTCAAACTGGCCCTCCAGGTTTAGGGGTTGGGTGTAGGGCTAACAACCCTGCCTCGTAAAAAAAACAGTTTATTACAGAAACAGCAACAAAAAGTTGCTGCCCTATGCACCACAGGGTGTGACAAATAAATGATATTTCAAACTGAAATTATATTGATTGGAATCTAAAATTTTTCAAATTTTAAAAAAAAAAAACTTCAATTTTTTGGCCATTTTTGATCAATCAACACATTTTGTAAACAAGCCAATTCTTTATTTTAAAAATCTTGCAAAAATAAAATATATCTCAATGGCATGTTATTTTAGTCAAATTAGCAAATTAAACTTACTTTAATCTGATTTGAAACAAGTATTACTGTTTACTGCCCGAAATGTACTATAAAAACATTTCTTAATCATGGTAACCATCCTTATCAGTGGTATCAGAGGCAACAATGGATGTGACACATGGAAGCTGTCAAGATAAAGTTAAGCATGGTGGCCGAATTTGACAATTTTATTTAGCTTAATTGTGTGCTTCGTTTTTGGGTTTTTGACTATAGTAAAATTTAACTATTTTCAGCAATTATCTAATATTTCATAGAATTTTAGTTTAGTTTTATAGTGTTGCATTTGAACATGTTTTCTGAAAAATTAAACACAAAACTTTCTTTAAAATTTTACAATTTAATAACAAAGAATAAAAATATATAACATGACAGTGATAACTAAATAATCTATGAAATTTATGGCATTTATTAATTTTTATTTTTAATATCTACTTTTCATAGGTACCTCCACTAATTGTGAATTTCACAATTACCTTTTTAACAAAAACTTAATAACTTAAAGAAAGTGAAGAGTGAAAAATTTTAAGAGATTTTTTTTTCATAAATTATTATAATAAAGAATAATAAAAATGAAAGCAGTTCTCTTAAGTATATATTGTTTATAAAAGCAACTAAAAGTTTATATAAATAAAAAAATGACATAGTCTTATTGCTTTTTTAGTTTTTTCAATTCAAGGCAGATTTTCTGAAAAGGAGCTAATTTAAAAAAAAAAAATTGATTAACATTCTCCAATAAATCCTGCATTTAATTAATTATAAAAATTTCCTGGCCCATCGTTAATTTCTTGACATTTCAGGAAATTGGCGTGGAGGTAACAATTGTGTTTATTTATTCATATATATATATATATATATATATATATAAATAAAACCCAGATATAAGAGATTTTCTCTGGTTACAAATTAGAGCATGTGGTAATATATATATATATATATATATATATATATAAAATAAACCAAACTCGGATATAAGAGAACGTTTACCCGGTCCTCACAACTCTCTTATATCAGGGTTACACTGTGTGTGTGTATTTACCAAGGTTTTCTAAAAAATAATGATTTCAGTCATTTGTGAAAAAGTCCTGGAAGTTTTAACAAAATCAGACCATTATTTGATTTCTGCAAGAATTTCCAAATTAATGTGTTTTTGTGTGAGTTGTATAATATTAAATTTGCCATATGAAAAAAAAATTGCAAAAATTGTTGCTCATGGACAAAAGAAAAGATTTTTTACCAAAATTTCAAACATGTTAGAAAGAATTGAAAAAAAAAAAAACTTTGATCCTTCCTCTTAATAATAAATATTTTGCTGATAAAACTGTTTTTATTAAGTTTGGGTTTTTTTTTTTTTTTTTTTTTAATATACTATACTGTTTTTTCAGTGAATTAGTGGGTGTACCTATGTTTTTAATTTAAAAAAAAAAAACAGTTAACACTTCTGCGATTTATGCATAACTCTTCAGAAATTGAGTTCTTTCAGTGACTGGCTTGTACACCGCTTATACATAACACACTAAAATTTCCCTCCTCTGATCCCATGCGTCTATGGCTTAGAGGTTAGCAACTCCAACTGACACCAAATTGGTTGAGTTTCGATCCCGGCCAGAAGCAAGTGTATGTCTAGCCACACTGATGAGCTGTGATACAGCAAAACAGGCTTGTATGTAGATGAAGAAATATATATAGGAGTAAAACATTTAAAAGGATTTTTACCAAAATAAAGTGTAATATCTATATAATATGCACACAATATTATGACAATTCTTCAGTGTTAGAAAGCAGTGAAATAGAAAAGTGCATCTGATAGTTTGAATGATGATTTTTTTTTTTTTTTTTTTTTTTTTTTTTTTTTAATAAAAAAAAAGGCATATACACTAAGAACCTTGATTTTTTTTTTTTTTTTTTTTTTTTTTTTTTTTTTTATGGGGGGGGGGGGGGTATGACCATGATGAAAGAAAAATGATTTAATAAAAAGTTGTATTTTACATCTTTAATTAAAGATATATTGATAATTTATTTTATAAGAGCTTTGATGTTTGCCTACAATTTTGTAAGTTTAAATCAAAACTTTCTGCACTTCAAGATTCGATTTGTTTATCTACTTTGTTATGACTACATTCATAGTTAAAACGAACATAAGAGTATATGCAAAAGCTTGGTTCATATTCTAGGCCTGATTTTAAACACACTCAAGTGACTTAATACTGGTAGGCATTTTTATTTATGCAGGTTTTGCTTTCAACACTAAGAATTCATTTGACTGTTTAGTGTTTTATCAACTTTTTGGAGTTTGGTATTTGTTTTCTAAAGTTTACCTAATGCAACTTCAAGAACCACTCATTGGGCTGAGTTACTGAATGAGTTGTGTGTGATATATATGTAAGAAGTAGAAGGAAGTTCAGATAAAGAGGATAGTGATTAGCACTTGTATAGGTTAAGATTTTTAGTGTCCAAGGAAAGCATCCATATGGGAGTTTGTTTCACACTATCAGTTCTCAGAAAAGGGCTGGTTGAATGAAACTTACTCCTTACAAATGAAATACCGAGGAAATGTTGATTTAAGTTTGTGGACATAGCATGGCGAGCACTGACCATAAATGTCTGAACTTGTGGAAGTTGAGTTCATCTAAACATCTGCCATGGAAATCGTGATAAATTTGTGTGTGTGTGTGTAAAGAAGCTGTAGAGTGGAAAATAAATCATTTTTTACAAGACTGCATAAATGATTTTGAATTCTGTTAAGGTTATAAAGTAAGGCTTGTCTTGTTCCAGCCCAGACATGGCAGTGATAATACTCTTAACAACTGATAAGGTTTGTTAGTTTGTGCTTTTTTTTTTTTTTTTCATATACATAAAGTTCATGTAAATTATATCTATCACTAGTAACAGCAGACAAAATACAGTCTTAAAAATTGTCTCTTCTGACAATTATGAAGATATATAATGTATAACATTTTATATAAAAAAATCTTTTGCCACTAAAACTGAAGCTTTTGCAATACAACTGTAAAAACTTTAAGAACAATCATTTTTAGGTATTATTAGGTTGTTACAACAATTTTGGCTGATTTCAGAAACAAATTTCTTGAAAAATGAACTGTAGAAATGTTGAAATTAGTCAAAATACGAGCCTTGAGCATCTATGCATCTCTATCATCAATTAACAAGATTATTTATTCCTCATTGATAAAAAGTTATTGGTTTTGATGCAATGAAATTTTTGAAAACTGATTCTACCTCTGGTTTGAACTTAAACATTTTACCACCTAAAATTTGTTTAAAGGATAATCATTTGGGGGCGGGGGGGAATTGCATCTCCCAAGTCTGAGTTTTTGCTATGTCATTCTTGCAACTTGTGGCCACACATTGTTAGAACAAAATTGGACCATGCCAATTCACCAATACAAGTTTCATTTTTTTCAGGCAGGCATGCATTTCAGCAATTTGATTGCGGTAAAGCTCTGCATTAATGCCCTAATTGACTTCCAGAAAGTCGTAGTAGATAACACCAATTGCAGGCCACCAGACAGTCACCATAATCTTTTGATGATACAATTTTAACTTTAGGAATTGTTTGGGGGAATTCATAAAGGATCAACTTTTCATCACAAGTGACTATTTGTTCAAGAAAGAGATCATTAATGTTACACAGAAAGCACTGAGCGCATTTCAAAATGCCTAAGTTTTTGATTTTCATTGAAATCACAAGGAACCATTTATCAAGCTTTTTCACCTTGCCAATATTTTGCAAATGGCGTGAGACTTGCAGTGCTGACATCAAGTGTCTGAGATATTTCTCTTGACACTTTGGCATGGGTTTTACTCAACAACTGCTTGGAATTGTTCATTGTCAAGACTGCATGACCCTCTGCTACTTCTTCATTTTCAAGGCTTTCATCACCAGTACAGTATTCCTGGAACCACCTTCAAGCTGTACAAATACTTGTAGTCTCATCTCCCCATGCTCTGTTGATATTGACAGAAGTTTAGAAGGCACTGTGCCCAAGTTTGAACTCATGGTAGGAAAGTAAACGGAGATAATGTTTTTGTCATGTTCATAATTAAGGGCTTCTATGCTTCAAGAATATTTCTGTCTAAAAATAAGTTAAAAAATATTAAAGAGCACACATTAATTATTATGTATACTAAAATTTACCTAACATAATACTATTTCAAAATACAGCACTTCAAGTGACCATTATTTTTGTAACAACCTAATATTACTTGCTTAATTTCTTGATATTTTAGTTTCTCATGAAAGTTATCTTGGTGGGCCTGATTGCTGATTGTTTTGAGAATTGTATGAGTTTTTTTTTTATATATAGGTATCTCTTATGTCACCCTGGATAACTACTAGGAATTTTATAGGATATTTAAAAAAAAAAAAAAAATTAAATAAGTACTTAGTAAGCACTTAAGTAAGCTAGTCAGTAAATTTACTGTTTACTTCTGGTTATGTTGGGTTTTACTTTTGGCAAGTTAATATCTGCTGGAAAATTTTTATAGTTTAATTAAAAAGTAATATTTCACTTTTCATATGAGAATATTTTGTAAGGTGTTTTTGTTTTAATATTGTAAATTTAAGCTAATTTTAATATAATTCATCAAATTTGGGTGATTAGGCAGAAATTTTAAAGTCACTTAAGTTAAAAAAAAAAAAAACTTCTAACATTTAAGTTTTTAAAGATGTCTTTAAATTAAGTACCTCCAATTTTTACTTTAAAAAAAAAAAGCATACCTTGATTAAAACAAAATTTTATCAAAATGTTTATTATTAAGAGGAAAAACCAAAGTATTTTTTGCTTAAATTTTATAATCCTTTCCAGCACATACAAAATTTTAGTTAAAAATCTTTTTTCTTGCTTCAGCAGTCTGTCAAAGATTACTTATTGATTGCTATGAGAATTTTAGCATCTTTTTTTTTTTTTTTGTATTAAAGAAACACGTTAATTTAGAAATCCTTGCAAGTGAAAACTATATTTACTAATAGTAAATGGTTACACTTAATACCAGTCTTCAGACAAAAAACACTTTTTTTTTTTTTTTTTTAATCCTACCTCCTTCCAGTCAATTTAGTTTTTGAAATACAAAAAACGTATTTTGCTTATTGGAAATTTGGCTTAAAATTAAAACTAAAATAAAATGTGGCAAAAAAGATTTAGGAATTTTTTTGTGGAGGTAACTACTTTTAATTTTACCAAGAACCACAAATCTTTAAAAAAAAAAAAAAAAAATGGTGCAGTAAACCCCTTCAGTTTGAACATGAATTTGAAGATCCCCTCCCCCAATACAAATGCTGATAAAAAGAGGTTTATCTTGCTTTAATATGCACAATACTACATAATTTTAAATTTTCATTATTTTGAAAGAAGCATTTTATGCAATTATTTTTTATGTATTGCACACTATTTCTAGTTATATAATAAACTGATATAGTGTGATGGTATTATTATGTTGGTACAGGACTTTTATTAACCTGATCTGTTGTTTTTATCCTCACCTCTCTCTATTATTAGTTCAATGAATATTCTTTATAAGTGTAAACATCAAATGGTTGAATTTTTAAAATATAACATTTGAGTGAAAATTTGGTGTTAAGCAAGATCAATCAAAAAGTCAAAACATAAAATTATCCATGTACAGGGTGTGTGATGGATGAATTGTCATCTAAATTATGCAAAAATGAAAATACTGACATCTCATTTTAACATATACTTACCAAGATTACACACAAATATCTTGAAATAAACTTGAAATCACCATTGGCTTCAGCCACAGCTTTCAATAAACTTCTGCATCTCTTCTGGACACTTTCCTTGTTTAAAGTGGTGAGTGCTGCCATAATTCTTACCTTCAGTTTATCTTTGTCACAAGGAGTTTTGTTGGTCTCTTGCTCAACTGCATCTCATGCAATAATCAAGGAGGTTGCAGTCTAGAGAGTTTAATGACCAGATGTAGGGGTGATATAGTGGCAGAAATGACTGGGTTGTCCTGCTTGTGGCATGGTGCAGAGTCCTGTTGCCAGACAGTCTTTCAGCAGGCCATACTTGGAGAACATCACATTTTGAATAAGAACTGCACTACCTCTTCAAGCTACTTGATGTAGACCTCCATGTTGAGTCTAAGGCCCTGTGAGAAGATGAATGGAGGCATAATGTTGCCATCACTCCAAACACCATGATGTTGACTGAATATACCCTCCAACTCTTTCTGAATCCTCTGTGCTGTCACCCAAGCACTGAAATGTTCATATTGAAGGTTCTGGCATACCATTTCTAAATTTCTGATAGTGAATTGGTTCATTGTACTTTTTCTTCTTTTTTTTTTCCACATATAGTGCTAAACTGGCTCTATTATATTGTGCAGTTAACAAAATCAAGAAACGTACATGCACAGAGTTAAAAATGTAAAATAGCGACAATTTACCCATTGCATCTTGTATAGGCAGACTGGATAATTCTGTTTCAGAAGAGTGTTAATTGCATGTAAATTAAAATATAACAAAAACACTTAGATGACAGCTTCTGTGTGCAGAGATTTATTTTTAGATTGGTATTTCATGATTGGATAAGTCTGTTCTAATTAGTTGTACTGCTATTCTGAATTTTTAGCATTATGATGGGGTTTTAATCTGTATCTTTTTTAAATATCTGTTTATAATCACTTGTGTCACTAATGTAGAATTTTTCTATAAAATTTTTTTGCTTTAACAGTTTTAACTTTGCTGTATTTTGATGAACTTAATAATACATTTGACAAGCTGGTGTCTTGACACCAGCCATCTATTACAACTGTTTGGAGAGAGTGGCATTGACATTTCCAACTGCTTCAAAGCATGGTAATTAACAATAAACTAAACTGTGTGAAAATTAATCATTTTTGTGTATGTGTGTATTCAGCTGTTGAATGAATTTTAATATTCACTTGCAAAAAGCTTATTGCTGTTAACTTTGATGTTTAGCTAACTGAAGCCTCAACAGCTTTTTAAAATCATTCACTTGAATTCTTGGTTCTACTAATCTCTGCAATTTCACTAAGTTCTATAATCACAACCTAACAATTATATTCAATTTGGTTTTTAAATATTAAAAGTTCACAGTTTATAATTAGTCTTTAGGATGGAAGACAGTATTAGCAATACACTTTGTAGACAAAAAATAATGTATATAAGTTTTGACAAGTTGCTAGTCTTCAATTTATAAATTGAAGCCAAACTTGAAAACCTGCTTCAATAATGTGATAGATAACCTTAAAAGAATTACCTTCAAAGTGAATGTTCTCCATTTGGTAAGTAAAAAATTCAAATAATCTGCAGCTACAAGAGATTTTTCCCCCTTCCCCAACAGCAACCAATGTAGATATGAGTAAATAAAACCAAATTTGATAATTTGTAGCTTTTGGTTTCAGAATCACTGAGCAAAATCGTGTCATTTTGACAAATGAAAGAGTATAGTATGAATTATTTTGTGTACAGGTTGTAACATTGAGTCACATGGGCCCCTTAGATATACCATAAACAAAACTATCATTATGCACACTGACCCATATTTTACAAACACATTCAAAGCCTGATGAGTTTGCACAGTATATCATCTTTGGATTAATTTGATAAGAATTGCAATGGGATTTTTTTCTCCCAAGTTAAAAATGAGGTACAAACATTTAAGAATTTATGAGAAAATTAATTATAATAAATATGTTTAATTATATCCACAATCTAAGCATAATGGATTCCTAACAGTTGTGGCTTTTAACTGAAATATCAACAGAATTCACATCAGGTAACAATAGTGTTGTATAGATATTTAATTTAAAAAATCACTAAAATATTGCATATCATAAAATGTTTTTTTAATTTTATGACAACTAATAATTAAATGTATTTTTTCACTCACCAAAAGTATTGGGTTACTCCAAAAAAATTCATTAAGTGGGCTAAGTTAAAAAAAAAATCTTTTATTATATTGAACAATATATTTATCATTTTATTAAATCTGTCAAAGTTCTGGATACTTCCTTTATAAGGAAACAAACTTTTTAAGAGAATTCTTTCAAAGCCAAAAATAATAACCTAAAAGTGCAATATCTAGTGAATATGGAATATAAATGAACATTTCTCAGCTAGTCTGTGACATTTTTTTTGTCTCATCAAAGAAACATGATCTTGAATTATCTTGATATTTTTTTTTTCTTTAGTTCTTGGCAAATTTTGTAGGTTGTTACCTTTAGTTGGTCTAATTGTAAACAATATTTATTTGAATCAATCATTTGAGCTTGCAGTCAAGATCTGCCTTTCAATAACACCATGTACACAGTATAGTGCATCAGTTGTAGATGAAGTTTGACCTTTTGGTATGGTTAGTAGTGGTTCATTTCACATGCCTCAGAATCTTATTACTCTCATTGAAAAGTATTTACTTTTCGATGTTCATCACAATTTGTTAAAAAAGCTGAACATTTTCATTATGCTTAAATAGCTAATTGCACTTGGAAAAATGGTCCACTAAGACTTTTTGTTTAATTATATGAAAGCCACATCTCAAATCATCTAACAAACAAGCTGCTGGAAGTAATTTTCAACATTTGATTTGGATAGATTGGCTGTTTCCTGTCTTGTATAATTATTTTCAAGTAATGTTTTGATTTGATCACAAACAACCTCAACTGGTTTACTCATCCATGGAGCATTATTCAGCAATGAATTTCATACATAAGACTTGGCAAACTGATTTTGACACGTTTGGTCATTGGTATCTTCTCCATAAATTGCATAAATCTCTATTTTACCATTAAAATAAAAAAGGCATAATATGCAAAAAAAATATGGCTTATTTTCTTCTATACTCAATCTAAGAATCAACAAATAAAAATACATCTATTTATATAAAAATTATCTTTGTAATGTGCAGAATCTGACAGCTGTCACAAAATAAAAGTGGTCTTTTTGGATGAAGTTGGCTAAAAGTAAACATTCCTAATGTCATAAACACTCTAGGTAACCCAAATGAAAACACCTATCTAATCCTGGCTTCTTCTTTACCAGCATAACATTTTATTATTATAACTATTCTGAAATCTTTTATTTGCATGCTCATCTTGCTGACAAGTGGCTCTTATTTTTACAATTATAATATTTGAGCTTTTCAAATTGTTATACATTATACCTTTCAATGATAATCATTTTTGTGTATAGGCATAAAACAAAACTTAAGTGATAGCCCCCCCCCCCCCCATATATATATATATATATATATATATATATACACACACACACATACACAATTATTTTTGTGTTTGTCAGTCTTGCCTGGTACGTATTTGTTCATAAACTTTGTTTAAATAAAAAAAATAGGTTATTGCTAAATCACTAGCAGGTCATAAAAATTATACCTTACAAGTCTTGTGAATGTTATTGTTTTTAATGTTTGTATTGAGTAAAGTCACAATGAAATAATTTCAAGCTCACTTACATTCTTTGATCCAAACTGAAAAGAATTTACAATTACTTCACGAAATATTGATTCTATCAAGCTAAACAATTTAAAATTAATAAATATTAGTTAGTTGAACATTGTAATTTATAAAGTTGATTTTTTTTTTCTCTCTAGTTTTGAAGTCTATCAAGGTAATATGGTTTAAGAATTATTCCAAAATGATGAGCATTGAGTCTTAGAGTTAAGCTTTCCTTGCTGGGTGTATGTCAGTAGATTGTGTATTAAAAATAAATAGTTACATGTGTTTGTTTGTGCATGTTGAGAAGGTGGAGGCTCTTCATAATATTTTTCAAGCAGTCTCTAGTGAATTTGTAAATACTGTTGTGAATGTGAAGGATCATCTGATAAATGTATTAAAGTTTACTGAAAATAAGAAAGATTGTTGAGGCTTTAGTTCAATTTCTTTTATTATTCATGCACTAAATTTTTAAAAATTAAATGGTAAGGATTTGTGCAATGAATAATCATTGTAAACTTGATCTAGGTAAAAACTTACTGGAATCATCCTAGAATGACTAGCTACCCAATGACTAAAGCATCCTCACCTGAAAATAGCATTCAAGTAGTATACAGGACTATTTTAAAATTGATTTAAAAGTGACAAGATGTTCAAAGATAGGCAATTTTTACTAATTTGCTTATTAGGTATCATCAAGAAAGCCATCTCTGAAGCTAAACTAATATAGTTTTAAATTTAAAACTTATGAAATTCATTTTAAGGCTATATTACATTACTACAAGCAAATAAAAACCTTTGAGTAGTGCTAAAAATAAAAACTCCATGAATTTAACACAGATTGTTGTCTATAGAAACACTTTGTCAACTGCTTTTTGTGTTCAAATTCATAAAACAAAATTTGATAAATGTAAATCTTGCTATTTTTTTATTTTGTTTTGATAGTTTAATTTATCTTATTTCCACAAAGTAATAACAGTGTCGATTTGGTGGTGGGATGACTTCTCTCGTAATAATATTTAATATCATAAAATTACTAAATGCCATTTGCATATATTTGTATGCTTATATACATTTCACATTAATTCACCGAAAGTGATAATCAAAATATCTATGGTGAACATTCTATTATCCCTTCTTACAATAAATCTTTTACTCAATATGTAACAAACAACATAGAAATCTCTGCACACTGTGCTGCTATAACTTGGGAAGGTGAAACTTTTTTCCAAGACCCATGGATTGCCAGAAATAATGTTTTTCTCTTTTTTTTTCTTTTTCTAAATATTTAGTCACAATAAAATCGTTTTCAGTTCAATAAATAAAAACTAATGTGTTCATTTATCAGATATTCATATTTCATTCATAAATTAAAATCTAAATAAAATTTCCTCAAGAAATCATATTTTTCAGGCTATTATTTGTCAAATGACACTTAAGACTCCAATGCCTTTGCATCCTTTTTTCTTTAGGCTTCTCAACACCTGTCAGAACTACTGAGAACCACAGGTCAAAACCAGTATTTGTCAGACATAGATTTCAAACCTGATTCCAACACTGGATTATATCATATACCATTCTCAAACTCACTAACTTTAAAATAATATAATTGAGGGGACCTTCAGAATGCTGCTTCAATATGTGCAAGTAATGGTCTGGAACAGTGGTTTCAGAATTCAAACATCTATAAAGGAAATATTCTAGCAGGTGTTTAATTTTAGCAATTAGTTTTCATGGACACTAATTAAGGTACTTTAATAAACAAATTTTCACCTTTTAAAAATAATTTCTAAATTGACAAATCCTAAAATAGAGTACAGATCAATGTGTGTAATATATATATATATATATATATATATTTTTAATTCTCAAGTCATGTTCAACATGTCAGGCAAGCTACTATGGAATGTCAATCATGTTGTAGTGAATCTTCTATCCAGTGTGGTACTGAGCTCAGTTAGCTTCATTTTTCATTCATGATATTAATTTAAATTTTCAACTGTTGATTCCTGGCCATTTTCTGACAGACCATCAGAGCTCTGTGGGCCACAGTTTTGAAACCACTGATCTAGAATAACATGCCAACTTGTCATAAAAAAATTAGAAGATACTGTTAAAATCATTCGTTTAACATTTTTCAATTTGTACAGTTCATATGTGCATTTTGCTGTAAGACAAAAGTTTGTAAAAATGAAATATTACTATAATGTTCTTCAAGAATGCAAAAAGGAAAGAAATACAGATGAAGAAAGATGGAAGGCTTCAATATAACAAGTGAATAAAACAATTTTTCTTGCAATATTTAGATGAGAACGTCAAGGCAACACATCATGGCACAATTTCAAGTGATTTGGAGGAGTCTTAAAAATAGATATAAATATATCACTATATTAGAAATGTTATTTAAGCAGTAAACAATTTTTAACAAAAAAATTTAAAAAAGAAATCCCTATAAAATTTTAAAACTTTTTTCTTGAATGTTTTTACTTCATCAAAGACATTAAAGGAATAAAACTATGTATAGATTATTTTTTTCCACGGAATTTGATGTAAAAATCGTAGGTTTTCTTTTTGCTAATAGTTTAATAAAACCAGTTGTGTTGTTATGTTAATTTTAATTTAACGGTGAGCTTTAAGATTTTGCAAGCTGTAATTACTAGAAAGATAACAAATTTAGAAGTCAATGTAATTTTTTTTTTTTTTAAGGTTTTAATGATAGTTCAAAACTTTAATTTCAAAAATAAAGGGTGTGCAATTAATACATGGATGCAACAAAATCTCTTAATACAAAATCCAAACCTGCTTTGTACATATTCAGAAATATACTTTCTAAAGAATGTAAAAATGCTATTATGATGATAAATGTATTTTGCTGGACTATGATTATTTCCATGGTGATAATTTATTTAAAAATAAAACCAAATTCTTCTAGAGTCAGCAAGATGGCAAGTTTAGATATTTAATATAAGCCTCCATTTTAAATTTCATGAAAATAGGAGGTTGTATCCTGTGTTTACACACCCTCAGGTAAACAGAAGCGACGAAAGAACGTTTAAAGAAGACATCAGACCAACAAAGAAATTGTTTGGCAAACATCACAGTCAATACACCAATTGTTTTCACTTTCTGTATTTTCATGGCATAGTTACTTCAATTTTTTTTTTTTTTTTTTTTTTTCTAAATACAAAGCAATACTGGCTGAAATTATTTCTTTTTAGATGAATATATGTTTATATATTCACCAACAACTCTCACCCATCTGGAATGAAATCCTAAACCTCTCAGAGCTGTTTAATACTGGGCTGTATTTGGAAGAGTAATAAATATTGCAATTGACATAGAAACTTTCCGTTCAGCTTTTGTCACATGGCATAACTCATTAAGAAAAGGTTTACAGCAGCCCATAAAGGCTCAAAAAAAAAAAAAGCTGCAATCAAATATTTTTTAATTATGTTAAGACTTTTCTAAGGTGGTCTGTCATATCACTGAAATAGTAATGTTTTCCCCATGTTGAAGATTAGTGATTAAAGCTAGATAAAACCCAGGATTTTGACTCCTGGTTTTCTAGGCAGGCATATTCCTTGCTAGGTAGCATAACGGCACAATTTACCTTCTGTTTCCTAACATTTGAGCATAGTGAAAACTTCTAAATCAGTGCAATGGCACAATTTGTAACTATTAGGCTGAAATTTATTGTTATATAATCAAATTGCAACAAAGTAACAGTTCAATCAGAACACTTCATATTCAGTAACATTAGATTATTTTTCATTTATCCTCTGATCATTGTGGTATCTCCAAAATTCTGCTGAATAAAAAAGCCAAGCTTTCAACTGCTTTAATGACAACAATTTTGTTGGCAAAATTGAAGATTTCCATTCTTGTAATCTTATAACAGAAATTACAATCATTATTTAAGCTCATAAAGTTCATAAGAAATAACATTTTAGCTTTCATTTGTTAATGTGGTTTTTAGTGATGTTTATTGCATGTTTTCATCTTGCAGAAAGGAACTACATTTAAATGCATGTCTGCATTATGGTGCACAGATTCTTGGATTATCATAAATTTAATGTTCCTTTGAGCATTTGCTGGATGAAAACAAAAAAGATAAACTTCAATGGCATGTTTGTATAGGAATTAAGTACAAAACTGACCATTGTTAAGGAAACTTGTTTTTTAAAATCTGAAGTCTGGATTTTCTTTCTCGTGTGTATTGTGAAGATGAGTCTTTCCTACCTACCTAATTGAGATGCCAATCCTTTGGCCCACATCTTTACTACTGGGATAAACACGTTAAAAATGAATCAACTAAAAAATTTGAACCTCTAAAATTTGTTAGCAAGTGATTTCACAACCATCAAAAGAAACAAAGGAAATTCGTGCACTGATAGGACAGTCTGGTTAAGGTATCTGAAAAGATTTTTTTTTTTTTTTTTTTTTTATCAGTTTACAATGTTTGCTTTATGGGTATTTTTCATATCACTTTCCTTATAAGGGATGCTTTTATTATATCATAATACATATCTAGGTAAATTATTTTATTACATTACACACTACTGTCCAATTATTTTTATGAATTTGACGCTTTTCTTCTTTCTTACCTTTATTAACTAAATTATGTCAAAAAGTTAATGCATGTATTTAAGTATTTACTTAAGTGTTGAGTGTAAACTATTTTAGGCAACAACAAGTGATGCTAAACTAGATTGCTAATAATTAATTTTGTGAGCATAATTGAATGATAACAATATCATGTAGGATTTTTAAAAAACAAATGATTGGCGGATATTGAAGAAACTGCTAATTGTCTAATTTCAAATTTATTATACAAGTGTAAAAAAATTTTCAAGGCCAGGAGATAACATTTAGTTTCTGTACTGTAGTGAAATAATGTTCCCGTTGTTTTTAAGAGTAAGCTATATTTGCATTTTCTTTTTGTTAACAGTATCAAATGAAAGATTAAAAACCTAACAATCACATATTGTGCTGTTTTTTAAATAAATAGATGTTCAAGTTCTGTGTACCTGTAATATTTAGACCATAATTTAGAGATCTTTTCAAAATGCTTTACAATCAGATTTTGAACTGAACTGTTAATAAAGAAAGAAATCTATTATAAATATTTTATTAAAATGATTGTTATACAAATCAAAAACTAATTTTTCCTTTCTTATATCTTCATTAACATTTCACTATAGTAGTATAAAGGCTAGATGTTATCTCTCAGCTTTGAATGCTACCCAAGTAACTAAGCAACATTTTCACCAGATAACTCCTCTATCTACTTACAATTGCTTAAGTAGTGTCACATTTGCAACCCAATATCATTTGGTAGATATTCAGTGATGTTAATATTCAAGCGGTGACTAACAGATATCTAAAATTAGTGCTCGATATTTAGATTCAGCCTATAAATTGGGAATTTTAAAGAAGTTGCTGACAGCATTAACAAATTTTAGCTTCTGTAGAAAAATATTGAAGTATATTTTATTGCAATCACACTAAAAAAGAAACTAGGAAGAACAAATTTTGTACAATGGTGATCTAATTTAAATCCTCATTCTCACAAAAGCATCACTAAATGTTTAAAAAAATTAATAATATAAAAAAATCAGGAAAGAATTTTTTTTATATTTTGTTTCTTTGCTTACATGAATGTTAGTTTATTTTTAATTCCTTTTGAATTTGGAATGACTAGCATGTTGTATATGTGGATAGCATAAAGGTCATGTGTGAAAAATGAAATTGGCCAGCTGAGTTCAAATTTCAGCCTCCTTCATTCAATTTTGCACAAAGTCATGAATCTGTCTCTTCTCCCAGCCAAAGTTAAATAGCAGGCTAGACTGAGCTCTCTTGCTTTGAATGGCAACCAATCTAAGAGAAGGAAAAATGAATACCAAACTAAAAAAGGCAATGGGAAACTACTACTTTATCTTTCCTAAGAATGAATCACAGTTTGCTTTATTAAAAGAAAAAGGAATTTGTGGAGAACCATAATTTCTTATGTCCTGAAATTAGTGCTGTCAAAGATACCTGAAAAAGTTGGACTAAATAAATAAAAATTTCTCCTTCACTAACTAGTGTGATAATCTGAAATAACTTCCTGTTTGTAAAGAATTCTATACTATATGAAAATGTTACCTATCACAATAATAGATTTTTGGTTATCTATATTTCAACTGTCCCATGCGATTGATAAATATTAGTGAGCTTTCATTGCATGAGTAAAACCTGACAACAGTATGATGTTTTGTATGTAGAGCAACCACTAGTTTTTCTATACATAAGATTTTTAAAAAAATAAAACATTGTAGCTGTTGTAATGGAGAATCAAGTTAAATATTTTCTGTAAATAATAGTTCTTAAATTTTTTTAAGATATATGCATATATGGTCTGCTAAAAGAAAAATTATAATTTTCTTGATTATCAAAAATTGTAGCCTGTTGTTTAGCTGGTAACCTCAGGACTATATTTGTACTGATAAATTTTATTAAGATTCAGATTCTTGCTCATCTGGTTTTTAGAAATTTATCTGCTAGATTTTCCAACCTTGACACAAATCCACAGTTACATGTCCCAAGTCATTATCATAGCTATGATACTAACCCCTGCACTATAACTATTCTAATTATTTGAGCCTAACTTGAAAAAGTATAAAATGTTATAAATTTAGAAAGAAAAATACACATACAAGAATAACTCAGAAGTCATGTTTTTCTTGCTCATAGAAAGAGTTTACAAAGTTTGATTATCAGTTGTTATATAGTTGAGTCAATTTTTTTTTTTTATTATCATCATCTTTGTATCTTTATTTTTTGAAGAATAGTCACCATTATTTGCAATGACTTGTTGCCACATTGCAGCTCTTTGATACCTTTAAAAAATTCCATGGATTTTGATGTGAAATAGTTTTCAATAAACTTTTGGAATCTGATTTCTTTCAGAGAACATTTTCCTCATCAAAGTTCTTTGATGCATTCTTTGCAGCAATAAAAAAAAAGGTAATAATGAGATAGTGCATGGTCAAAATGAATATGGCAGGTAAGGTAGAACACCAAATTCCAAAAACTTTTTCTTCTGTATGCAGCCTTGTGTTGCCCTGGAGAACATTTTTCCCGTTAACAAGCACAGAGCACTTTTTGATGAAAATTCTACAGACATGTTGCAGCTGCTGGACATATAAATATGTATTTAGTGTTTCTTTGCATTTTAAAAACTCTAAAAGTTATATCTTGTTGATTCCACTATGCACAACATTACCTTTTTTTCCACAGAACTCAACTTTTGGAGCAGTTGTGGAAATTTATCCTTGTCAATTCACTGCCTTTTGCATTGAACATTATTGTGTGCAACCCTTTTTTATTACTTGTTGTTATAGTTAAAGCAATTGTAATTCATCATTACAACTGGTTCCCCAAAACAAATTACTTATGACTGAATCTAATGGTTGTGAAACCAAATGTTTGTTTGTACTTCTTTTATTTCATTCATTTTATGATTTATTATATTTTTTAAATTGTAGAAACTTTCTCCTCAAATATCTATTTTCATTTTAATTTACTATTTCAGTATTATAAGTATTCAAGGATTAAGATCTTGGTGAAAACTAATCTTTCTTGGAATATATATTTTGAATGGTTGATATATTGCTATCACAGATATGTTAAAGCCAGTGTCAATTTGAAAAAAGCTTGAACAAATTTAATATTTTGAAGATTCTTTCACTGCAAAAAGCCACATGCACTAAGATTAAGATGGAACAATGATTATGACAATATTTATTCCAGATAAAGCTTATTTTCTAAGTTTCTGATTGGCTTCACAAAATGGTTGAATGGTGATCTTTTTGCTTAATACAGATGCTCCTCTACTTACCATGTGCTCACCACAAAGATAAAAAAAATAACTCTTTTGTTATCTAGGCTAACTTAATTCCCCAGCAATCTTAGAAATTTGTTGTCACTTTTTTTTGTCAGGAGATACACTTGGGTGTTTAACAGACATAGTAATGTGCTTTGAAAATACAATTTAAAAAAATAAAGCCAAAAAATGCTCTGTATGATATGACAGGTAATAATGCTTGCAATTGCTAGTAAAACTGAAGACTGGGCAGATGCTATTACCTTATCTAGTCATTGATTAAAAAAAGAATACCCTTGCTCATCCATAAAAAAATTAAAAAAATTCAACCTTTGATAATTACCAAAAACTTGTCACTATTATAAAGTCAAAACAGCATAGTTCCAGCCACTGTAAAGTGAGGAGCTTCTGTACCTTCTCTTCAAAAGTGACTCACTGAGCTCTTGTCACAGTGATTGATCCTGGGTTTAGGTAAGTGACTCATCCATGGGTTAACTCTTAATATTTATATCACATTTTACAAAAATTTGGGGAATCAAATTTTTAGCTCTTGTTTAAATTTTTCTGTGGTATTTTTTAAGTTTTCCATATTTTTCAGAGGTAAATTTAAATTACAAGTTAATGATTACTTTTTTTGTATCGTTTTAAAATTATAAAAATATTTTTACATCAATAATATTTTGTTATACTTTAAAGAAACCTTGTATAAAAGAAAATTATTAAATTGCTTAATTTTCTTTATATTTGCAAATTGAAATATAAAGTACATGCATAAACATCATTATATTCAGGAAAATCTTGGTGAGACCCTGAAATTAACTCAAAGCAGTATTCTCGTCTTGTAGTTGTAGGATATTCAACACTTCTGTTCACTTTGCAACTTAACAAAAGTGGGTTTATATTGTTGTAAAAATGGACCTAATCATCGTCTGCAAATTACCCGTCAGCTGCTATAGACAACTACAGATGAGTAAACTTATCCACTCTGATTCTATTTTAATTTTTATTGGTGGTTTGGTTAAATGTTCATAAATCTGGAATTTTTGCCTGTTTGCTTTCAAAGTAAACATTACAGCCATAAGAAAACTTGTGACATTCTAATTCAGGTTTTAGTGAAATGTAACTATAATGTATACATGACCTATGCAGGTAATTATATAGATATTCTAAAAATGCTATATTGATATAATGCTCAAAAGACAAGCTATAGAAAAATGACCAGTGAATACATATTAAAATGTTATTAAAGCCTTGTGTTTTTGTTAAGATATTGTTTCTTAATATAATTAATTCTAGAAAGCACAGTCTCATTTGAATTAAGGAACCTATTCTAGAGTAATGTTAAGTAGCTTAACCTTACAAGCAATTGCTTGTGAGTTTGAATTTCACTGATTGGCTCACTGTTGTAGCCTTGTGCCAGAGATAAAAATTTTCTTGTCTCATTTAATTTTTGAAAGTTTTATAAAAACATTTTTATTTAGATTTGTTACTGAAGACACTGAATACTAATTCATTCTAACAGATTACATTATTTTAATACCTTATATTTAATCAAAATGATACTATTTCTAAATGTAATGAAGAGATTATACTCAGTCACTTGTAGAGACAATTCTGATAAACACTAACCAAAAAGATATTCAGATAAGTACATTTTGCATATTGTTTTAATTACATTTCCAATAATATTTGAAAGTTACAGTATAGAAAAATTAGAAGCCTTATCACTAAATAAAATAAATTCTAGAACAATATTCAGTTTTTCATTTCTTCAAAAATACATTGTAGTATTTGGAGAATGTTAACTCACATGATTCAACAGGTCATAATAGCAAGCTTCTTTTTTTTTTATCTTGTGCAAAATATTTGTTACTAACCTAATAACAATATTGCACACACATGTGGAACTACTCAGCCTAAGCTTTTGAAAAAGAATATAAAAAATTAGAAATTTCGCCCTTGGTAAATCAATAAGTTTTAAAAAAAAAAAAAACTAACTATAAAAACAAACTTTCATTGTTATAATCTAATCTGTCATTAGGTATATTACATTTAAAATAAAGTTTCATATTACAATGAAATTGAGTAATGATCTCCACATGCTTTTGAGCAAAACAACAAAAAATGACAATATGTGATGAAAAACATCTAAATCTTGTATACAGTTAGTCTTTTCATCATAATCTCTGCATCATTGGCTAAAAGTAAACAAAGAAAATTGTCCACTACATAAAACCTGAGATATTTAAAAGGTTTTTGTGTGATTCAAAAAAACTGCAATATAATAAATTACATGAGAAAATTTTCGAATAAAAAACACTAATTTAAAAATCTGCTTTTTATCAGATTTCATTGAAATCATAGTACATATTCATTTATGAATTAATTTTCTTATGAAAAGAGCATTTTGTGGAAATTTTTTTTTTTTAAATCAACCCTCTTAATTTAATTTTGTGACATTTAAATAGAATAACTTAAAATATTTACAATTATATATGTCCTCAGAGGAATCAAATCATTTGAAACCTGAGCCAAAGTTTTGTAACAACAAAAGATCCCCAAAATCTGAAAAATAAATGTTTTTAATGTTTTACAATTCTTTATTATTTTCCTTGGGTAAATGTTAAATAAAACTATTTTAAAAGAGAAATCCAAGAAGCTTAACATATTTTAGAGATTTTTTTTTTTTTGCTACATAAAGAAATTACATTACATGTATAGCAAGTATGGAAGATCATTAAAAAATAAGATTATTTCCTTTGACAACCTTTGACATAATTAAGCATATGAGCTTTTACACTTGGGGAAAAAAGCTGTGGTCATTTTTGATCATTCATAAAATGTTCTTAAATCTATGTACTTTCATCATGGCTGTAATTTTGGGCAAAATAACCAAAAAAAAAAACAGTTCAACCAGCTTTAAATATGCAAAAGTTTTTTTTTGTTTTTTAAAGCTACATGACAGTATATACCTTTCTTGAATATGGCTGGTGAGTTAGGCAAGTAGCATTTATGAAAAAAAAAATGAATTTCTCAGATGAAGACATCAATATTTGTATTTACATTTGGACTATTGTCTTTTTTTTTTTTTTTTTTCAAAGATGGGGACTAAATTGTATGTAAATACAATTAAGTGCTGCATTAACATTTGCACTGATGCCTTTGTAAAAAACCTGACTCCTTTGCTTCTAATCTGGGTTAAATAGCAGGATAGACTGGGCTTAGGAAGAGAATTACTGCAAATTCAAAACTATAGAATGCAATGTTGAAACCACTTTATTCTTTAATTTACACTACACATAATAAAAAAAGAAGGAATTTGTAAAAAGCCATTATTGCATACATCTTAAAGGGATATAGTATTTATACATATTTATTTACTGTTATGAAATCCCTAGAATCTCTAGTAAAATGAAAACTCATAGAAATTTGACGTGATTGGATGAGGCCAAAATTATTCCAATATAATTCAAGAACAAAAGTGTTGCCCTTTTAAACTGTAGAGAGAAAAACGAAATTATATTCTTTAAATAATTTCTCTGTAAGTAGCTGGTCTTAAAGGAATTGTTTTAACAGCTGAACCTGTTAAGGACAGGTAATAATCATTGTTAGTAATTGAGCAGCAGGTAAAGTGCAACAGTCAATTAGCACATTCTTTTGTAAATTAGGAATTTAATACTCAATAACCAGTTTTCTTCCAACTTTCCTGAAACTTAATACTCATTGGTTTTCACTTATTTAAAACTTTCAGGCATATTTCTTTTCCTTCCTATTTGAACTATTCTGTTAATCAACTTCGGTGCTTCTAAATGTATGCAAACACACTTAGAAATTCCCCATGATAAAGTGAAAACACTTCAACAGTGGGATGAAATTTAACATACCCTGCTTCAATAGGTTAACAGGCATTCATTTATTGGTTTGATGATTAATTTGCAAATGAAATTGACTTTTTTTCATGTAATTTTTTAAAAACTTCACCTTTTATGTATATTAAATTATAACCTTGTCTTCATTGAAATGAATAGACATATCTCCTAAACAAGAGTAATCTAAAATTTGCATTTGCACATTTTTTAAAATATTTTTTTACAACACAATTTTTATTAACCAAATTAAATATAATTCAAAATTAGTATAAAAAGAAAAGGATATTTGAGAAAATAACATGATTGGCAACACTAGTCTGGAAAGCTTTGCTATATTTACCCATCTCAAGATAAAATATGCAAATAGTTTCCAACATAAGTAAATCAGATATTACAGTTTACAGATTTTCTTACATCAACTTAGGTTCTAAAAATGAATTATAGTATTTAATTTATACAATAAAGCATGATTTAGACAATATATTAAACAGACTTCAAGTTGAAGTGGTAACTGATCCCAAAGGAATTAAATGGGGACAAATAAGAAAGATTGACTACAAGTTTTAATTTTAGAGTTTGCACTAGCAACATCTATTGATCATTGGCTACACAGTTGTGTGAACGCCACCTAAAATAGACTGATGGCTAGTATTGCAGACCCTTTATCAATGCTATGATGACCAAGCAAACATCTGCAATTGGCTGGTAAGAATATGTCATTTATCAAAGATTTTTTAGTTTTTGATCTCTTTCCAATGTTAGTTTATTATAAATGACTTTTCATTTATGTAAGTTGTTTTATGCTCAGTTGGATTTATGAAACAAATATTAAAAATATTTATTTGCTCTAATGATTATATATGCATGGTAAATTTCAATAATCATGATTGAAAGAGATGAAAATGCATTTGAACCAATACAGAGTGCAATAAGTAAATTGCTGCCATTTTATATATTTTTTATTTTGTTGACTGCACAGTATAGCAGGGCCAGTTGGGCACCGTCTGTGAGAAAAAGAGCACCACAATGCAATTCACTCCAGAAATTTGGAAACAGCATGCTACACTTGGCATTTACACCAGAAGCTCTCTTATGAACATTCCAGAGTGTTTGGATATTAAACTGAGGACAATACAAAACATTTGGAAAGAATTGGATGATAGATTTAGTCAATAGCGATTGTACTGAATAAAATTTGCTCGTCGGTATTTCAAAACGTTTTTGCGTAATTTTGAAAGTAAAATGAGAGATTAGTATTTTCATTTTTGCATAATTTTGATGACAATTCATCCAACACACCCTTACATATATATATATATATATATATATATATATATATAATGCACAACATTTCAGCTTTTCCTGTTGCTACCCACAGAATTTACAACTTGAGCCATTTTCTGTACTAATGAACAAAATATGTTGCATTGATTAGTTTGTTTTCATGGCTTATCAACCTTTTGTGAGTTGTTTAAAGCTGAAACCTAGCTAGGATTGTTAGAGATTGCTACAGTATCCAGTGAGTCATTCCCCCTCCCACTCAATCTAAATACTTTGACTTGGTTTGACTTAACTTTGATGATTAAGTACCAAACATTTTCCTTTCTTTCTTCTTTTTATATATATATATATATATATATATATAAAACACAAAAAACTCAGAAAATTTATCTGCATCCAAAAGAAAATTGAAAAATTAAAAAGAATGCCAGATTTTATCTTTGGTTAGCATAAATTTTAAAATAAGAGTGCAATGACTGATTTAATGATTATCTATACAATTACTCTGCTTATTTGTCTGTACAGTTGTTACACTGTTTTTTGTTTTTTTTTTTTTTTTTCTCTCTCTCTCTCTCTCTCTCTCTCTCTCTCACCTAAGATCAGAGTGTAGTATTTGCATTATTGCCAGACTTTTTGAGCTGGAACCATTTATACTCTCTGACTGGGAAACCTACATAATAATATTAAGAAAAGTTTGATGGGGTTGGTAGGAGGTAAGAAAACTAGATAAAAGGAAAAGTGAACAGAAAAAATATTTGTTGGGAGGTGGAAGGGCTGGAGTTTATGGGTAGACATGGTTATCAAGAGATAAAAGGCAAAAGGTTGATAGCAATGGAAAGTCATTTACATTTTTTATGAAGATACAGCAAAAAAAGATAGAAGAAGATGCAGTGGAAAATCTTTGTTCTCCTTTTTATTTTGCATATGACCTTAATTCATGTTTACATAACCTTTTGAATAAATCTGTGAATGAGCAACAAAGATTATGGCGATAAGGGATAATCTTGGTTGTCAACAATAACTATGGAATTTCTATGGCTCACAAGTTTAAAAAATGCCTGTTAATTTAACCGGTTTTCATTTAATATCATGGATAAATTCTTGAGATAAAGGCAAAATCAGATTTGCCAGTGATCATAATTAATAAGGTGTTTTTTTTTTTTTTGTTTTTTTTTGGTCAGGTTGTAATAGATGCAAAATATAATAAATTTGTCATCAGAACCAAAAAGAATTTTAATAGACATGATTTGATTCTTCTTTTCTCATTACATGTTAGAAACATGGAACTTTCAAATATAGGCTAACAGATCTTGAAAGGGCATCCTCAAGATCAACTGTTTGAGATTTCAAACTTCTTTTTTTTTTTTTTTTGTCTTAAGGTTAATTCTAAATAACTATATTTTAAGTTTTAGCAGAATTTGTAAGTATCTAGAAATTTTTTTTCTTTTACTTTTTCTGCAATCATGATGATTGTACTCTTCATTGGGAAAAAATAAATGATTACAGCTATTGAATTGCCATAATAATTAAGTTTTAATTAAATACTTCTTAACAGTTACAATAAATATTTTTAAAAAAATTAAATGAAGAGCACTTAAAAACATACAAGAAACTCTTAATTAATACCCATAAGGCATTTTTAAAATACCATGCTAATAAAAATTACATTAACCAAATTTAAAAACCTATTGAAATAACATAACCCTGAATTTAGAAAAAAATTTTCACAACCCAAAGATCTACATTTTTAGAAAAAGAAATTTTTTTCCAAACGATTTTTTTTTTGTTTATTGCATGTCAAATTTCAGTGCAAATTTTTCACATTTCTGGTTTAAGTTTTGAATCAAATTTTAAGTTTAATTTTTCCAGAAATTTAGAACAAATATTTCAAAACGTATTTCTTAGAAATAAAGGCATAGATTTTGATGTTTACACTTTTTTTTGGTGCAATACTCTTTTAATATATTCCATCATAAATGAATAAGTACTGTATTTTTTTATTGAAATCCAATCATTAGTAGTTGATGTGTTGCTGTTATCAAAATTGTATACATAGGCACACTATTCAAACACTTACCAATAGTTCTAAGGATCCACTTGAAATACTTTTAAAATTTATATTTTCATAAAATAGTAAGCAACTAATCACATATAGCATGATAATTTTATAAAACATTTTTTATAGTTATTTCTCAGTTGTAGTGTGATACATCCACATAGAAAAGGAAGATTTTATCTCAATTTCAAATGTTTGATAGCCAGCAGATGTTCCCTTTTGAAGTTCAGTCTTCTAAGTGGTATACACTTTGATCAAAAGGGAATTAATGGAGTGGATTAGCTGTTTTTGGAGACCAAGTGACAACAAATCAGACATTGATTATTTCCAGGTGCTAGTCACATGTCATGATGTGTAGATGGGCGAGGAGTTGGTAGGCGGAAGAAAATAATTTATCAGATTGATATCGCAGAAGTTGTCCCAAATGTCACCTACCTATCCACTCAGGCTAAGCCTTGAATAAAACATCTGAATATAATATAAGAAACTGCATTCTTATTTCTCAATGTGGCATCGCTTTCATCTTTATATTGTGAGTTTGCAGTGGACTTTTTCCCAGCTTTTGATGCATACCAAGAAGATCGGGAATTGAAATGTAACCTGAGGAAATCATTGGCCAGTCTGTGGAAAGCATAGTCAAGAGTTGCATTGCAACAAATGAAAGTGATAAAGTTTTTCAGTTCAACCCACTTCTCCAAATTTGATCAAACATCCCCTTATTATTAAGGATCTTGGTTGGGCCAAGTCTATATAATCAAATATTTTATATGACTATATTCAGACTTCTGGTGTATAAAAATTCATTTTTAAAATATGTTTAATAAAAATCTCAACTACACAAATTAAGTAAGCATAATTTGTCTAAAAGTGCAGGAAAAATACTGTTAGAAACAATAAAATGTATTTATATTTAAGCTTTTGATAAGAAGTAAAAGGATTTCTCAGTTGACAATTACTACAGCTTCAAACATTAGGAAGAAAATGAGTGGTCAAATGCATCTCATGGAGATTTAACAATAAAACTTGCACTATAAGATTGTTTAAAGTTGGTACAGTCTAATCATTTTCAACCTGTTTTCATTGTCATCAATGAACCACCACAAAGCCAGCAATAAAATCTCAGTTACAAATGTTTTATTTAAAAAATCTTTATTATGAATCACCTTTCTATAGTTCTCAGAAGAGGTTCCTTAAGTAATTAGATGTTTTTATAGATGATCTGTTAGATCATAACTTTCATAACCTCTCATGCATAACATAATCTTTCACTGGTAGAGTTTGAGTAATTGACTTGTTTTCTACATGATGTATATTGATATGTTTCTATAAGTTACATTTTCAAAATACATGCTTTTAAATAAGCCTCACAGTGATGGTTAGAAAGCTTACTTTATAAACTATTTCCAATAATGTGGATTCCATTTTTATTGGATTGCCCTACTATTGCGATTCTGCACTTCACATAGTAAATATCTGGGCTATTTCTATAAAGTAATATAAATGCTAGTCTCTCAGTTGTGTGTATAACAAGTTTCATCCCCCACTGTTGGGTTTTTGTGATAAATAAAGTTAAGTAAGTTTCTACTTATATGGTGTATATTGTAAAGCAGTACTTTGTAATTAACTTTCTTAAAACTGAATATATATAGTAAGAATGAATTTAGCTTTTTGATAAAAGTAAAAATGCTGATGTTTTTCAATAAATTAAAACGGTACTCACATGCAGGAAGAAGAAAAATATCTGGCAAATAATTTGCTTGTTCTTTAGAAACGTTTCTGTCTTTAAGACTTGGGAAAATTAAGTTTGCACGGAACTATAGTTCTCACCTCTTGAGCCTTTCTATTGGGTTGGTTATTGTGAATGGCCAGTTTTCTGAAGCCTATGAAATCAATGCAGACATTCCTCAAGTATCCCACTTCAATCTTACAGTACTTCTACTTTAATGATTTTCTCAGGGACATTCTCAAATTATTAATAAATCTGTTATGCAGCTTATACCATAGTTTATTGACACACCTCCAAGAATCTAAATGATCAGAGCCTGGTTGCTGATCTCTCCTCTGATATAGCTCTAAAAGCTCAAGGAAGAAAAAACTGGCTTGTAACATTCAATACCTTCAAAACCAAGTTAATCATTCCATCATCTTCATGCAGACCCTGAATTTTCTTCAGTCATGACAAGCATTTTTGATCTCAGTGAGGTTCTTTGTTTTAACATCTTATATCTCAAGTGGAACTATATATGATCAATTGCTAAAGAGTCTGGAAAAATGATTTCTTGTACCACTCCAGTAAATTACTGACTCCTTTTACCATGCCCTCTTTACAAAAGTCAAATCAGAACAAAAATTGTGTATTACTACAATATCTGGGCTGAAACTGCTCAATCATCACCTTCTAGCTTTGACAGATTTCAGAAGCATTTATGCTGCTATGTGAATAATGAATTATTTTCAACCTTGCCATCTCTTTGCAAAATTGCAATCTTAGTGCTACTTAACATCCACTAAGTATTCCAAGAAATAGCATTCAAAATATGTTTAGCCTTTTCTTTTTCTTACCAAAACAGGAACAGTATTCTGGAATTGGAATGAAAGCAATGACAGCATATACTCTGAATCCATCATCAAAATTCAGGATGTGGAATTAGTAAATACCAAACACTTGAAATACTTTGGTGTATAAACCAATTATGACAAATTTAGTATAGGAAATTTTGTCCAACACCACAAATTACTATAAAAAAACATTAACCTAAAAACTCAACTCTTGTTCTTAAATAGCCTTATTAGATCAAGACTTTCATATGGCGTATGTAATTTAAGGTGCCAAACCTATTCAGAAATATCTAAACTGTTAGCTGTGTATGACAACGTTCTAAGATCAAGGATTAAAAATGGCTTTAAGCAAGTGAAACCTGTGGATCTTGACAAAGACTATCCTTTGAACATTGTAAACTGGCACAATAGAATTACAAAGAACTTTACCTTGATAACAGAAACTACGTTACTTGAGGACTTTCAACAGCAGTAACAGCTAAAATGGATATATAAAACTTGGAGAAAATCAGGGTATTGATGTTTCATACTACTTCAAATAAAAGGTTAGGAAAAGAGCCCCTGTCACTACTGAACTTGAGAAATTTATTTTCTAGTAAAAATTATTGTAAGAAAACGATTATAAATTTCAACACTGCTGCTCAGTCAATGAGTGCCAAATAATTCCTTATAAGGAAATGACAAATGTTACAATATCACTATTTCCATGACAAATTTTCAGATGAGATACATTCTTTAGTTCCACCAGTTTGGATCTTTACAGCTGGTACCTACCATGTTGCATAAACAGTCAAATCATTGTAATTCCATCTGTATTCCACTAGCAAGGAGGAAGTTTCACTCAGCTTCTTGAGAACTGTAACCTTGTGGAACACTCTTCAGAGGATGTTAACCTCTTCAAATCTATGATCAACTATTATCTATCATCCTCATAATCTGCACATCTCTACAACTTTGTTCAATAACTCTACTTTGAGTGGCTATTTGGTATTAAATAAACATTTAGTAAAAAATAACCTGAATAAGATAAGCTAAAATTAATTCCAATATATATAAACTTGAAAAGATTTTTAATATGCGGTTGAAATTTATAAAATCAATAGCAATCCAAGTACTTGATCATAGAAATTATTTTTATAAATAAATAGTTTATATATAATTTCCTATTTTGTTTTATGATATAGAATTAAATGACAAAAAAATATTTACTCAAAATATATTACATAAAATACATAGTTGTCTGAAGCAAATTTGATATGACAGCATGCAGATTACTAAACAATAAAATAAAAACTCTTCCTGTCTTCATGTAAAAAAAAATTGCTTTGCTTTGTCAAGGTTGGTTATGAAGATAACAGATTTTTGCTGCTACTGTCTGTGCAGGTAAGGTCATTATGAGAAAATGATTTATCCAAGTTCTCATCCACCCGACTTCTCTGTCAACCAACATGATCTGCAAGTGAGCCTACATTTTGTCAATATAGCTGGCAAGGATACAAAACAGGGAAATGCGGATTTATACCTTTTCCCCCCTCCAAAAATATTAGTGCAAAATAAGTATTAGTAATTTTAGCAGAAATTACTAATATTTTTCAAATTGGTAATCATTATGCTACTTGACACTGAAAATTTTACCATCATCATTTCACCTGGGGGACACTTGGTTTTTCTTTGAACTGTGTACCACGAAAACAGTTATGTAACAACAATTGCTATTATACACAACTTGCTGTCACTGCATCTGATTTAAAAAAAAAAAAAAAAAAGCATTGAAGTCTCATGTAATAGGGTTTTCTCCTTGGCTAATAGATTACCATTTGGAAAGCTCAATAACTTAAGTCATCTCTGTTTTAGCATGTGTGTAAGTTGCAAACATATTTATATAGTTGTTTTTATTGCTATATTTGTGTTGAATAGTTTACTGGTTTTATTTGCAGCTTTAAAAGTAATTTTATCATAGTACACAATCTTTTTTGTGAGACACTTGGGACAAAACTCTTTAGATTTCAAAATTGTAGTAAATATATATACTGTTTAATTACTTAGTTTTTGGTCATAATAAAATTAGACCACATTTGTATTAAAAAGTGTTCAATTATATTGTAGAACCTTTTAATATTTTCCATTTGTAAACAAGTTATTATTAAAGTGTAATAGCTCGTTTACAAATGGAATATATATGATAATTAAATTGATTCTTAGCCATAGGAGTTTCTATAGTTCTTGTTAACATTTTCGAAATTATCTATGAACAGCAATTACACATCTCACTATATGGATTACCAAGATACCTGTGTAACCTGAGCGGAACCAATTATAAATTTCAAGACATGAGATTGTTTATTTTTGATGCCAAATGTGAGCTTTGGTGTGCAGACAAAATCCATGATTTTCAGAATTTGGTATACAAATTCCTGTATTAAATTTATAGTTTATTACATAAAATCTATAATTTAACCATGAGATGTGTATGTATCACTGTTCTTCAAGGAAATCAAATTTAATGTATAAATTATTTTCAATGGAATAAATGAAACCAATTAGATAAGAGCCATAAATCCCTGTAACTCAAATATCATTAGTTCATTGAGTTATTCTTTTTATATATATTTTTAAATTTTATTTTTCTTTAAAAAAAATTTGAGTAAAATGCATTTTTATTGAAGTTGGAAATGTCTTAAAGACATGGTTTTTTTTTTTTGGTTTTTTTTTTTTTGTCTAATCTTGGACTATTGTTCTCCCAAAAAGTGTCAAAAGGACAGTTTTTCTCTTGATACCACTTATTTTAACTACCTTCATTCCTCAGCAATGTTTATTTTTTAATAATAAAAAAAAATTATAATAAACCTAAACATATGAAAGTGATTTTATACATTAAGAATTGACAACCACTATTAGATTGTTTATTTAAATGGTTGGCAAAATATCAGCCAATTGTTTCAAACTTTATAAAAAGTTAAATAATAAGGATTTCTTTATAGTTGGTTCATATTTAGTAATTCCAGTTGAATTTGTTGCATTCACTTTTATGCAAATACCCTTGGGAAAAATATTAATCCATCTATTCTCCCTCCAGTTATGGGTTGAATTGCAGGACAGATTGAGTTCTATAGCCTTGGTTGGCAACCAGTCTACCACAGAAAGGGATAGCAAACCTATTGTAGAAAAATCTTCTGCCTAGTCAGTAATGGATCGAAAGAGACATGATTGTCCAAGAGTGTATCACATATGGTACTTAACTGTTTATAAATCAAAATAAATTGGTAAATGATATTACATTACATTAGTTGAAATAAAATTGTATTAAATTGTGAATATAAAATTATTCTTGTAAATCTAATGGTGTTTAATTTTTTTTTTTTTGTAAATTCATCTTCATGTTTAGGTTTTTATTACAATTCTCTAATCATCACTTTAAATCAACATTGTTGAAGACTGAAGGTAGTTAAAATAATTGGTGACAAAGGAAAAAAACGTTTTTTATAAGTGTCCATTTGTTATAAATAATGCACATCCTAGAAAGTTGTATCAGACATTTTGAGAACACGAGATTATTAGGTGCAAAAATTTGAAGCATTAATATTTTTACTGTGTTTAAAAGAAAATGTGTGAGGGAGACTGGGAATTTCATTTACATATATCTAATATATAAACTGAAAATGAATAATAAACATCTATACATTATTTGCTATCTCTTTAGACACTACTTTCACCCAAAAGGGGATTTAAAATGCATCCAATATATTGGTATCATGAATAGAAGAATGATTCCTTCTGATTTTGCCAGTCATTATATTTTTTTGAAAATAGGTCTTTTTATTGTATGAATAAAATAAGTGTTTGAAAAGTCATTTCAAAATATTTCTCAAAAATTATATAGAATATATACTAAATTTATTTTGTACCAAACAATGTGTCAAAAAGGCTAACAAATACAGTAATTGATAAGTAATTTAGAATTTGCAACTACTGATGCTATATTTTGACAATTGATAAAATTTAACTGCTATTTTAGTATATTTACTGGTATAAGATGAAGCTATTATAATTTTCATTATTCCAAGGTAAGAAAAGTTCTATAAACCCATTTTCATTCTTTAATACATTTTCAATATATACCCTCCAAGGAATTGTTAAATTTGTATTAAAATACATTTTATATGAACATGGTAATAATATTATAGTTTAATTTTCTCAAATGAGTCAATTTTAAACAAAACTTAAATTGAATATTTAATAAATTTACTTTTTCTTTGATCATAGTCATACAATGTGAATCAATTCACATTGACTTAAACTAAAACATTATATTTTACAGTTATATAAACCAAAGAAAATCAGTTTTATGAATGATTAAGTATTTTTTTTTATCAACATAGTATGATTTTCAACTAAAGAGAAATATAATAATTTCAATAAGTATTACGCTTATTAATGATGGCAATAGACTATACTTGCACTTGGTTACCAGTTCTCTGCTTTACAAGTCTGATACTGAATTGTAGATATTGGAAATGAATAGTACATCCTCTGAATGTGTAAAAGAAAAAAACTATACTAATAGTATCTTTATAGCGCAGATGACAGATCTCCTTTACCCATTAGATTCCAACCAATATTTGTAGATGTCAAATGCTGTACAATTTCTTTTTCTAATGTCAGTTACCATGGTTTATAAGTATATAGTATTATTTAATATTTGCTATATTGACTCAAAATACATAGCATGGATAAGCTATGTTGCCATATTTCATGGCAGGGGTTTATATTCAAAAGATACTTTATACAATAAAGTAGGCAACTTTATGCAGCTGTGTTCTGACAAATCACTAGCTTCAAATGACCAAGGAAGAAATAAAGATATTTGTCTAAATAAAACAAAAAAATATAATTCCACTTTAAAAAGAAAGAAAGAAAATCATCAAAATACATATGTTTTGGTACTAACACATGAAAAACCATCTATAATGTTGTTTTCAACTTGACTGATATAAAACATGTATTTTTAGAAAATCCACTCTGAATAATTGATCCACTGTTGTGTCTTGCATAATGTGTTACAGTTACTCCACATTAACAAGCTGGCCATGTGGCATATTTACATAAAGTTGCATCTACATTTTTCTTTAATAAGATTTCTCAAATATTCAGGCCAAAAGATTAAATAAAATACTGTTTAAAATAAATGGGTGTCTACTCAAATATAGGTATTCACTAAAAATAATATTTAAAGTCATAAAAATGTCATTAATAAATAAAAATCCATTATTTCATTAAAAATTGCTTCTTTTTTTTTCTTTAAACTTTTTGGATATGAAGCAGCAGTTAAAAACTTTTGGGAATCTAAACCCAGATGGATGTGCTTAAGGGCAGTATGCAACCTTGTTTAATCACGGTGCTTTTTGTAGCCAAGTCAGTTAAAGTTCATCAGATCTATGAGATTCCAAATAAACTTATTTTTATCCATTTCTATCAGGATGTGTATATAACCATAATTCTTTGCATTCACATATGTGCAAATAAAGGTATTGATCCTACACTTCTCCTTCCAACTATGGGTTAAATGGCAGGACAGAGTGGGTTCTTTCACCTTGGCTGGCAACCAGTCTACTGCAGAAAGTAATGGCAATCTACTGTGTGATAATCATCTGCCCAGTCAGTTATGTTTCTTTCAAGACATGATCACCCAAATGTGTATCATATATGGCATTTAACTGACTGACCTCCAAATATTTTCTAAAAAAGAGCAAATTTGATAAAAACAAGTTTTATTGTCAAAATGTTCGTTAAGAGGAAAGACCAAAGCATTTTTTTTATTAATTTATTACATTTTAAATCTTTAACATGTTCGAAATTTTTTCTTGTGTCAGCGAATGGGCCAAAGATTAGTATAAAAATTTTTGGCATTAAAAACATTGTTTTGGAAATTCTTGCATAAATCAAATAATTGTCAAATTTTTATTAAATATTTAGGACTCACAAATGAATGATTTTTTTTTTTTTTGTGTACCTGTTAATTTTTTAGAAAATCTTTATAAAAAATGTTTTATATATGTCACTCTCAACTTATTTAATTATATGAATTTTTAAGAAATTAATTTTTGTGCCACTTAATTTTTATATTAGTCATATGCAAAACTTGAAGAGTTCAAATCAGATTTTTGGGTAAAACAGGACCTCTCCTTCCTCCTAAGTTACTGAAAAATTGTTCTGAATTGTAAAATAAAAATGCATTAAAACTATGACATTATTTAATTAGAAAAGCTTTTAATCACTTTTTTACGTAAGATATATTAAATAGTCTTAATAAAAAAAAAAATTCCTATAAAAAATGAATTTTTACTAAAATTGTTTAAATTTTAATTAAAATATTTTAAGTTTTCAATCTTAAAATTCTGTATTAATTTCATCTTTTAGATATTATTATTATTAAGTGAAAACTCTTCTTTTTACCGGTTCTTTTTGATTATCATGCAGGAGCATTATTCACACCAGTGGACCCCCTTCCAGGTAGCTGGCTAGCTGCACGCATGGCAGATTTCACTCTAAATCTCCAACTGTATCTGTCATGAGGGTCAACTGCAGATAGCTTTCACTCCCTTCAAATACATTCTGTCAGCTCCCTCCATGACATCTGTGTAAATATTTGTTTTAAATAATTAATATTCCTCAAATAATATTTCAGAAAAGTATATTTTAACAAAAAGAATTACATTATGAAAGATGTTTTTTAAAAAAAAAAAGGCACTAATTTAAATAAGTTTTTGAAATACAGAAAATCATTTTGGTTATTAGAAATATTAAATTTAATCTATCAGCTTAAAATTAAAACTAAAATAAAAACTTTTTAGAAAGATTTTTAATAATTTTAAAATTCATGTGGAGGTACCTACATTAAAAGAAAACCTGCATTTCCATCAGTTTACTTTTTATTGATTTGTACTTGGTTCATTTTCTGAAGCAGATGATAGTAAAAATGGATATTTAATTTCATGCTAATAGTAAAGATTTTTAATTTCACCTACAACCTGACATATATCTAACAATAGAGTTCTCTCAAATGGCTGCAAATGTTCAGACCAATCCCTTTTATTTTTGGAGCCCAGGATATTTCACTGTAGATCTCATTTTCACTTGAGAAGATATCTTGATTATAGATATTTGTCCAGAAAAAAAAAAACCCTTAAAATAAATAAAAAAAACTTTTATGGATATACTTTGTTTATGTATAAAATTTATAGCAAAACTATATTAGGATCTGATTCCTGTATGTTTGTTACTATAAAACAGCTCAGAGTGAGATTCTTCTGAAGGAAAAACAGTTAAAATGTTCTAATATGAAAAATAAGCAATTTAGTATGGGTTAAATAGTAATGCATAATGGGCTCTTGAGTCAAGGCAAAAACAACTCTAAATTTAAAACATTGGAGAAAGCGATGGGAAATCACTAATCCTTGTAAGAACAGCTGTTTCAATACAGTTTAGATATTAAAGAAAATGAAACTGGAGAGACGGTTTAAAAAAAAAAGAACTTATCGTCAAGAGGACAATAAATTATGGTGAAACTTGGTCCTTAAACTTTGACGACATTTAAAAGTTAATTTTTACTTGTATTTCTATTAATTCATAATCAGAATGAATCAAGTTAATTTTTTTAAAGAAGACAACTTTACAATTTAGAAAATTTATTTTTTGTAAGTAATGTTAGAGGAAAAGAAAACAATGTTCACATAAATTTTACAAAATCTACAATTTGTAATCTTTCAATATGAAAATCATTTTATTTTCATATTTTGTAACAAACAAAACAGTTTATTATTGGGATGAATGCAAAGAAAGATTATGACCTTTCACTATAATTCTTAAATCTCTTCTTAACTAAAGTGCACCCTCTTCCCCACCCCTTCGTTCAAATTGTTCTATAACATCATAAGTAATTCTTTCATGTCTGGCACACTTGAATATGAGATACATGAAACATTTCTCTCACAAAGTCCATAAGATTAACATCAGGGCTTGATGGATATCCAAATTGGCTTGTTAAAAATCTACAGAAATATCCCTTGCTCTAGTTCTGTGTCAATTTGTCCCTGTGTGCATGAGCTCCATCTTGAATGAAGGCAGTGACTTTAAAATTTGGCTGACCACCACAGCAACACCTCTCTCTCTCTCTCTCTCTCTCTCTCTCTCTCTCTCCAAAATTTACTGGCTAAACTCTACTATTCCCTTTCACTCTCCTTCAATGAACACCAAAGGCAATTTCAAGCTGTCAGAAGCAACGGCAGCCCAAACCCTGATACCATTTGGCTTCTGTCTCTTGAAATGTGTTCTGATAGTTTTCAGAATGTTTCCTGGTGAAGTGGCTAGCTAGAAGAGGGCATTCTTCCCAGGCAGTGCTTTTTATGGGGGTAGCACTTCTGTGTCGTCTGTAGGCGATAAGTCTGTATAGACTATTGAAATAAAATTGGTTTTAATGTCAGGACAGTACTCACAGTTAAAGGAACTTTTCTGTTTCAAGTAACTTAATCTATGGCATATATATTGACCCATCTACTGTCAGTGACAGTAAACTATTGTCAGATATGTGTCAGGTTGTAGGTAGAATTAATCTATGGCATATATATTGACCCATCTACTGTCAGTGACAGTAAACTATTGTCAGATATGTGTCAGGTTGTAGGTAGAATTTTAAAAAAAAACATACAATTAGCATGAAATTAAATATCCATTTTACGATGAAATAGTTTTTGACGATATCATTGAAGAATTTGCCAACAAAAAAGCAAGAAAAGTTCTTTTGTAAAAAGTTTTGATTTTCATTCACACTCCACCCACATCTATTGAACAGGTAAAGAGGCTCATGCCTTGTTCCCTGTTTAGGATGTGGTTTCCGGCTTTCTTTTTTCCAATCTTTTCACTCTTATGCACATCAGTGGTGTTACCGCCTTGCTCAAGGTGATATGATTAAAAAAAAAATTTTTTTTTTTCAGAAATATAGATGGTCCTAATTTTTTATACTTTTTATCCCTATATGTTTTGTTTTTTAACTGTTACTGATAAACTTTAAGTGTTTGGTGTACATTTAAAGCATACTGTGTGTATGTGAAAGTAATATTATAATGATACACAAACAAATCAGATTTATAAATTTAAGAGTGAGCCACTGTGCAATATCTATTGGAAGAGGAAGCAAAACGTATGGCTGCCTTGGATAACATACACTCTAACTATGCCACTGCATAAACCCCATCATTTTAATAATTGACCACAACCTTCAAGGTGATAAATTTCATTTGACTCAACAGACTTTGTCTGTGACACTAAATTTCTGCCAGCATTTTCTTCCCTCTACCAAGCTGACATCATTGAATCCAAATTGATTTTAGCCCTAAATCTTCTTTCATAATCCACCTTCGTAACCTATCCAAAATATCCAGCTCTTTTGCCATCTTCCTCATGCCTTTTCAATGAATATCCTGGTAGAAATTGAACGCTTTCTGCCTGGAATTGAATTTGGTGAAGGTTATATGCTCTTCTTGAAACTTTTCCTACACATTAAAAACAGCTTTTCTACAAATATTCAACTGTTTTATGATTTAACAATTCTTCATACCAGACATTTTCAATGCAGTAAATTGGTTGCATTTTGTTTAATCCAACATAATTAAACTGTAAACAAACAAAAAATGTTAGTAAACCTTATGCAAAGACACAGGACCTCACTATGGCTAAAAGTTTCACACACAGTTCAATCTTTAAGCAGTTTGCCTGAGAAACGATTTGCACATGAAACTCTTAGTCACAGTGAAATCCAATCTTTCTTCATCTATGGAATATTTTTGTGCTCTTTCTCTGGATTAGGTTTTCTGGTCTAGACTGTTAGGCATTGTCTTTTTTTTTTTACCTGGATTTAAATGGGTTTTCTTATTTTATTTTTTAGTTTTTCAGGCCCAGTTAATTTATTTTTTTAGTTGGTTATGTTTCTTTCACACACAGCTTAATGCATCAGGAGGTTTTGTTGCACCAGTCTTCCAATTGAATAAGAGTGTTGCAAGATCCTGATTTTAATCTTGGCTAAAACACCAATCAACTGTACAAGTGTGAAATGGGCAACTATTTCAGCTACCAAGCAGGTTTTGTTTAATTCTTATTTGAATGCTTATTTCATCTAGCTTCCAAATTTTACATTTCATTTTCAACCATTACAATAAAGAATGCAAATTTATTTTTCATTTAAGTTGTAACATTACAATAAGTGAATCTGCTGGCAAAATTGTGCTTTTCAATATTCTCTCTCTTTTTTTTTTTCTTGCTCCCTTTATGATTTATCATAATGCAGTAGTAATGATTATATCCTTTTTTTTTCCCCCCTTGTAAATTTATTGACAATCTTACTTATATACATGGCATCCAAAGTTTATATATTTTTACTATTTGGTTTTCTGTATAGTCATATGGACAAAATTTCCTTTCAGCTTATGTATTTTTCCTACTATTTCAATTTTTTCCTGATTTTTATTTTTAATCATCTAATATTTATCACCTGTGAAAGAATTAATATTTTTCATGTTATAAGGCAAGGAGTTGATTCAAAGTATTCAAGAAAATTGTTTGTTTGCATCATGTTCATTATAGTGTTTCATACATATTGTTTTTGTCATTTTCAGAAGAGAATTTTTTTTTTAAATTCAAACATTATTCCATTTATATGAATCATCTTTAAATATTTGAAATTCAGATATTAATAATAACACTAATAACATAATGAAACAAATTTGTTGAATAATTTTTGTATGGATACATTTTGTTTCATGCAGAATCAACAAACCATCTTGACTGAGGAAAAGAGTATTTTTCAGGACAAAAAAAAAATTCTAAGATTTCCCTTTTTTCTTTCTTTCTTTCAGAAACAATGTCTGTCATTATTCGTCTTCAAGGCCTGCCATGGTCAGCCAATGCGATGGACATTCGACAATACTTTCAAGGACTCAGCATTCCAGATGGCGGGGTACACATTGTTGGCGGGGACCGGGGTGATGCGTTCATTGCATTTGGCTCGGATGAAGATGCACGGCAAGCAATGCTGCGTACAAATGGCCAGATAAATGGGCAGACAGTACAACTATTGCTAAGCAGTAAGACAGAAATGCAGAATGTTATAGCGCTGGCCCGCGAGGCAGTGCCCAATCAGGCATACGCCAAGCAGGCCACTGTACTCCCTCCGCTCCCACCGCTGGCAACGGTGCCACCCACCAGACCCCCTAACGACCACATGCATCCACTTGGTCCACCAAATCACAGTTTTGTTCCCGACATGAGCGTACCACCTCAGAGAAACTTAGATTATCCTAATCGGAGAGATTTTCCAATAATTCCTGTTGACATGCACTCCAATACAGCCCCTCCTACAAATGCCATGGTCCCTGGAATAGTCCCTTTTCCTGGACCTCAACCTGCAAACTTCCCCAACCAGCCCAATATGCCACGAGAAAATTACTTTGTCTCTACAGAGCAAGATAATAATGCCAATCGACAGAACATGGAATTTCGACCACCAGATGGTGGCACTAATGATTTCCAAAACAGAAGACCAAATTTCCCACCTGGTCAAGATCCACAGGGAAATGACCAAAGACGCTTTGGTAATGCAAATGCTGCAGGTGGGTTTGCCAACATGAGACCAGCTTTTCAGAATTTTCCCCCTCCAGATGTTCCCAGAAATATTCCTATGCCAAACACAGCGATGCAGCCTCCAGATATGACTGTTAAACCTCCTGGTTCAGACATCCGACCTCCATTTTCTGCAGAACGGCGTGTTGAGGAGGATTTTGGTGTAAATAGAGGAAATCTGAGACCAGACACAGGTGTCCATCATATGCCACCAATTGATATGAAAAGACCAGATATGGGACGTATTGACTACCAGCAGGGACCACCACGTTCTGAACCTATGAGACATGTTCCTTGTCCTCCTATAGTGAAAGACATTATGAACAGGCCAGATGCTCCTCGACCTAATGAGGTTAATCGACCAGATGTTAAACCTGATCCAGGTCCACACATAACTATAGGTCGTAATGAACCTAACAGATCTGAAATAGGTCGGCATGAACCCCCAGGAAGACCTGATATGGGTCGCCACGAACCTCCCAACAGACCAGACATGGGTCGACATGAACCTGGGAAACCAGACCTGCGACGACAAGAGCCTGTGAGACCTGACTTAGGTCGCCCAGATGCAGGACGAAACTATCCCAATAGATCTGATGGGGTAAGACATGAATCACGATTTGATTCCCCTCGTCATGAACCACCCCGACCAGATGCACCCAGAACAGAACATGGTCGGTCAAATCTAGAAAGAACTGAATCTCTCAGGCAAGAGACAGCACGACTGAGTGCAAATAGATCTGATCCTAATCGCCCAGGATCTTCAGGAAGACCTGATGCTCCAAGAAATGAAACAGCACGAACTGACTCTAGTAGAAGTGATCTGGCCAAAACAGATTCTACAAGACATGATTCAAGTCGGTCTGATTCTGGTCGTCATGATTCCAAATCTGAGTCTCGTCATGATTCCCGGTCTGAATCTTCAAGCAGATACGATTCTGGAAGCAGGTATGACTCTGGAAGACATGACAGACATGATCGAAACCGAGATGAAGGAAGCAGATATGACAGACACGAACGGAGTCGTGATGATGGAAGCCGTTATGAACGCCGAGATAACCGCAGAGATTCCAGATATGATGGACACTATGACAGTGGGAGCCGACATGAAGGAAGATATGATGGAGGACGATATGATAGCCGACATGATTCTAGTAGTCGATATGAATCTAGGAATGAATCACGACATGATAGCAGCCGCGGAAGCGATAAACCAAGAGGTGGACCAAGCTCAAGAGAATTTGATCGACCTGGAAGAGATGAGCCCCAAAAGTCTGATACATCTGCAGCAGACCAACAAGTGAGTGTGGCAAGTGGTTCTCAACCAGATTCCTACAAAAATATGAGCTCTGGAAATATTCCACCCAGACAGGGAGATATGAACAATGCAAGGAAAGGTCGCATGGATGTTGGAGGTTCAATGAACCGTGGTGGGCACATGAATCGAGGAGGTCCAATGAACCGAGGTGGCAGACCTAAAAATGAATATGGGGGTGATGGCAGGAGGGATTACGACTATGGTCCACCTACACATGATCAAGGATATCCTGGTGATGGGCAACGATTTGGAGAAAGGCCTCCTGGTCATCATGATGGACCCCCTTTCAGTGGACCTGGCATGAATAAGGAGTGTGGCATGTATGAGGGGAAGCAGAATATATATGAAGAAAATGATCCAATGGGATTGCCTAGAGGGCTCTTAGGTGACGCTCCCCCAGGATTCCATGGGGTACAAGGTGAACCAAATGATGGCAAGTGGGATGAAGGGTATGGAATGAGGGATGACATGAGACATGGAGACCAGCCACGTGAGGACTACCAAGCTGAATGGCACAATGAAGGCATGAACATGAGACCCCCATTTCCTCAGCCTGGTTCCTGGAATGAGATGCCTCCAAACCAACCCCCTTACCCTAGAAATGATGGTCCCCCTCCGTTTGGAAGAAATGATCAATATGGAAGATATGATGGCCCAAACCGAAATGATAGGGGTCCCCCTCCTGGACGAATGCATATGGATGACCGAAATTACGGACCTCAAAATGAAATGAATTACGGCCCTGAAACTGGGATGAGACCCGGTAATGTGGATGAGAATCAAATGAGAGGAGTAAAACGAGGTCACAGAGAATCTGATTTGTATATCGAGGTTGTGGGTTTGCCCTTTACTGTTGGTTATAGGGACGTGCGGCGTTTCTTCTCAGGTTGTGTCATTCCACGAGACGGACTAAAAATCATCAACAATGAGAAAGGGCGGCGTGCAGGGAATGCTTTCATTAAATTTGCCACTAAGCAGGATGCGGCAGAGGCATTTAAACGCCATGGCAACTTTATGGGTAGCCGTTATATTGAAATCTACAGTTGCACCCAAGAGGTTTTTGAAAATGCTGTAGATTCATATGTGCCCAAAAACCAACATGGGCCCCCTCCCAACAAAATGTTGAAGGTTGATTCTGATAATGATTCCAAGGATGATATACCATCTAACATGAGGACACCACCCAAAGAGACTGAACCAGCCCCGACAAAGACAACCAAGGAGATAAACTTGGCTCCTGCGTCGGATACAAGTGGTTCTGTATCATCATCAAGCGTTATTCAACTTAAAGGCATAACGCTTAATGCAACGAGTGAGGATTTGGTGAACTTCCTCAAGGATGTTCAGATTAATGACCCTAGCAATTCAATTGTAATCGAACATGACTCTCGAGGCAAGAACACAGGAATAGCTTACATTGAGACTGCTTCACAGAAGGACTGCGAGACGGCGCTTTCGTTCGATGGGCGTCACATGGGGGGTAGGATGATTCGTATCATCACTGCATCAAAGAAAGATTTGATGGCACTCCAAGAGAAAGAAAAGAAGAACACTCCTGACAAAACCTCACCTGCTAAAAATCAAAAAGACTCACCAAAGACTCCAGTCAAAACAGAACCAAAGACAACGCCAGTCACTAAAACTGATACTCAGCAACCTACAAGCAAAAGCCAAGACCAGAAGACACCCGAGAAAAAACTTGGCCCTGCTGGTGAAACAAAGAAAAATGAGACAGTAACTGGACGCAACACCCGGTATTATTGTGTTAGTCTCAAAGGTCTCCCCTTTGCTGTAACTCTTAACGAGATTAAAGAATTCTTCCAGGGCCTAAATATTGCACCACGTGGGATACAAATTGTCTATGGAAAAGACGGTCGTACTACAGGGCAGGCATTTGTAGAGTTTGTGACAAGCATTGATTGCGAAAAGGCCCTGTCACGTGATAAGCGGTATATAGGGAAGCGTTACGTTAATGTTCAGGCTATCTCAAAGGCTGACATGATAGATCATTTAAAACAGGCAAGACAAGGTAACATGCCAAACAACATGGACCCTTCAGGGCCACCTTTCATAATGCCTGGTGGTAAACAGTACCATTACTTAAGAGGAGAGAACTTCCCCCGTCAGTTTCAATTGGGGAAATTCTTAACTTCTTCCGTGGTTATTATCCAGTGCCCGAGTCTATTCGACTCCACTATGCTGAAGATAACCGACCAACTGGTAATTCCTTAATTGGGTTTATCACCCTGGATGAGGCCCTGAAGGCCATGGAAGATTTGAACAGGAAGCCCTGCCGGAAAAACATAGTTACATTGCGTATGGCATAAAGACATTTTCAAAAATTAGTAAAAAGGTAAAAATAACATTCATTATTTCTTTTAAAGAGGTAAAAGTACTTCTGTTTACCTATCCACATATTTCCGATACAACTTTATACAAAAGACTATCCACAAAATCAATATTCTTCTTGAGCTCATAGAAAGCAAATATTTAAAAAATATATACTTGGATAAATTTTAATAATGAAACTCAGTTCACACCTGTCACAATCTCTACTGCCTCTATTTTACTCAATAAGAGTTGTTCTAAATACCAATGATAGCCAACATTTTCATAGCAGTACACATCCTAAGTACCAGATTGATGGCACTCATTATTAAAAATCCTCATAAAATGAGAAAAAATGATTTAAAGCCAAGGCTAGCTGCACTTCTCCTTATAGTCAGTGCTTGCAAAATCTATGATACTCATAAGAACAGAAGGGATTTTCTATTAATTGAATGAAAGAGATTTCTCTCCAACTCACAAAGCTCATTTTTCAGTTTTATTGATAAGGTTAATTTGTGCTGATGTTTTTTTTTCTATGTGCTTGAAAAGAGATTGACTTTTAAATGTATCTGAAATATGAGATCAGGAAAAACACTGCCTCCTTTGTTAAGAAATGCAAACTGGCATCAGTCATTCATTGCTTCAGTGTTCAACTGTCAATTAATGGTGAGATCTTTGGACCATGTTGTCCATGTACACAATTGTGGAAAGTACTTGCATCTGATTATTGAATAGGGCTTGTTTTATTTGATTGTTTCAGCAATGTACTTTTATACATATAGGGATAAAACAAATAATATCAACATAAGGAAACCAAGAAAAAAAGGGTTCAAATTCACTTCCTCACTTGATCTAGGCCATCACAACCAAGAGAAAAATAAGGAGCCTGAGCTATATACATTAGATTGGCAGTCAAGTTCTGGGTTCAAATCCCACTTGTGGTTATAATATTGTTTGTATAGAATTCTATACATATGCTGAAGTACATTTGTGAAAGAATCACCTATCAAAATTTCATTTAAGATCATATTTTTTAAAAACCTTTTGTTTTTCATTTTGTTTTTTCTCCCACCTCCCTCACTTAGATAAACATACACTCACACACCTATACAGACTGGAACGGTTAAAACATCTCCAAGACTTTCTGGTGCCTATATCTCATTGGACAGTTTATTATTCCACAGCAAGATCCATGCATTTACATTGTCTCATTATCGAATGCAACTTGGATATCATACAATTACACTGAATTAAGTGATTGCTCATTTGGCTCACAGGATAGTTTAGCAGACTGAGAGATCAGAGGTACTCTTCCAAGTGCCAGCTTGATTACACTCATATAACCCAACTCAAATTAAAAAGACTGAGGAGGAAACCCTTTGTTCAAAACAAAGGAGCAGTGTAAAATAGTAACATTGACATGGTTTGTATTTCTCCCAAGAAAGGGTCCATTCATCCAGAAATCATATGATGACATACTTCATTGTTTATATATGTCAAGCACTTTTGTACATTTTCTTTTAAGCATTTTTCTACAAATTGTCAAAGAAAATGCCATAGTCAAAAAGGAAAGAAAATTGAAAAAGTAAACTGGTAGTAGTTATAAAAGTTGTATGAAATTGTTCTGCAGGTTTGAATTCAAAATTAGCAAGAGATCAACAAAACATGACAAAGTAATAATTTGAAACAACAAAAAGAATTTTTGGTTGAACACAAAAAAAAACAAAAACTTTTTACTTTTTTATTTTATTTGTAAGTCTATTTCTTTACATTTAAAAGAAAATTGTTTGCCATAAATTCTGAATTGTTTTAGTTATGTTAAAATTTTCATTTCTTTTCATATACATAACTTTATGGAAAGGGCCTCTTTTTCTTAATCTTCAATATCCCAAGAAATAAATACCAAATAATCATTCTGAATAGTTTACAAAAATAACAGTGGAAGATGGGATAAAATGTGTTTTCGAGTTAGACAAAATGCCTATTTCCTAACAGTATGATTTTTGGTAATGCTATCATCTGTCCTATACCCCCAACCCTATCCTGTGATTAGAATACTTGCCAAATGGATAGTTTTGAAAAGGATATTAGAGAGAGTCCAAGAGATGTTCAAAATTATTTTATTTTTTTTTATTTTTATTTGCTTTCCACAATTTTGAGAACTTTTGAAGGAACCCACTGCTAAATTAGCTGTACTTTTTCTGAGGCAAAAAAAAGTGAGACAAGCAAATTAAAAAGAAAAAAGTCATTACTGTATATACTAAGAGACAAGTTTCAACTTATTTCACTTAAAAATTAACATTTACAGCAATTAGCAGTAGATGTATGTATATGTGATTACTCATATTCATCAATTCAGTTCACTTGTCTTTTTAATTTACTTGTCATATTTTTTTTTTACTTTGCTCAAGAAAAGGTCTAGATCAGCCTCTCATTTACACAGTGCATTTACCATCTTAGCCTGCATGCATTTAAATGAACTTTTCTTAATGCAGAGCAGGGTATCTTTGACCTGGCCATTTGATGCTGCTCTCTCAGTCAACTTTGTGATCCAATAATACAATGAAACTTCATTGTATTAGGATATGGCTGTGAATGTATGTATATATATATATATATATATATATATATATATATATATATATATATATATTATAGAGAGAGAAAGAGAAAACAATTTGAAGTAAAACAAATGTGAGAAAAGTTTGTGTGACAATGTTTCATCTTTTAGGACTTCATTGAAAGTGATATTTACATTGAGGCAGCTACACATGCACATGAAGGAAAGTGGTTGCTGAAATTTTAAATTTAATTTATTTTTAAATTTAATTTATTTTTAAATTTAATTTATATAAATTATATAAATATATATAAATTTAATTTATATATATATATATATATATATATATATATATAAAATCTAGCCAATTTAATTTAGTTTATATTTTTATCAGCATTGCTATTAAATATTCTACGTTGTGATAATAGATCTTCTACAGAAGTTGAAATGTTATAAGAACCTAGATATTTGATAACAAATGTGATGGATACATGAACAAAAAGAAACTAAATAAAATCAACTAGACTATATATATTCAAATAATTTTTATTTTTAAGTTTAAAATTTTTAGCGTCCTCATTCCTTTGTGCATATGTGTAGTCCATGGAAACATCATTTAATCCAATGTAATATGTCACACGAAAACTTTTTCCACTTTGTCATGGTTTTGTTCTCTGAAATATTACTTATTAACTAGTTGTGTAACTGACTGAAATTTTAGTTACCTCTCTTTCTCTAAGTTTGCCATTCATGCATAAACATCATTCAGTTTAAATCTGTGTGGTTGGTGGGTGGGTTGAATTATCCAATATTTAGGAGTGTCTGGTTGAAGGATATTAATTGATCTGACTCAGAGTTCTCATCCTACCACTGACTACTTCATCAGTGTTTGTTTATGTATTTACAACAATACAAAAGCTTTATTGCACTATAGTGACATTTGAGCATTAGAAGAAGAAAAAAAACAATGGGGCAGAATGCTCTGATAGAATTTGAGAATTGTAGAAACAATTCCAGGGGCAAAGTACACCATCTCATGTTCATTATATCTCAAAACTTAAAACTAAAGTTCCAACCAAATTGATTGTGGGACGTATACATACCATCCACAACCATTAATGTCATTACATTTCCCACCTCTTAAGCTGTTCAAGTTTTGGGAATTTTTTTTTTTTTCTTTTTATAAAATATTTATTTGTGCAATTGAAAATCCAGATAAAAGACAAGACACAAAATAAATGAATAAAAACAACAAAACTTTGGTCTCATTAGAGAAACGGTGATTCCAGTTTGTCTCCCCATTTAGACTGAGGACGCATTTTTAGATTTAGAAAATGGCACATGAAACAGCTTCTACTGTTGTGTATATTTGAAATGAGTGAATAAAATTTAAAAAAAAAACTGTCTTCATTTTAAAAGCCAAAAACAAAGTGATTAGTCAATGCCTATCAGTTCAGAGATACAGCATGTGGGGGAATAAAAGGGGTGCAATTAATGGTAAAACAACTAAATTTGCTTAAAGAGAAAAATACTTTGAAAATATAATCTACAAAGCTGTTGCTGTAAAATGTGGCGCAAAAGATTTTAAGATAAGCAAATTTGAGAGACTCCAAAAGACAACTCTCAGGCTTTGAACGAAACAACCCAGGGCAAAGAGAGTCCAACTCTTGAAGGAAAGCTGCATTTAAACTATCTATCTTCAAAAGAATTGCTTTTTATTTAACATTGGTCAAGTTAAGAATTGAAACAACTTTGAATGTAAATTGTCTTTCCTTTCCCCAATAAATGGAAATGTCCTCATTCTCAGTGGGAAGGTAGGAATTTAGTTTCTCAAACTATGGCCAAAATTTCTACTCTTGATGTCAGTGTCTGTGCTCTATTGTAAATAAAAATGTTTCTTGTAAGTAAGCTGTCTGAAATGTGCACAGTTTGTATAAAATTTAAAAATACCACTAATAATGCTTGAGTTGGTTTTTATTTCTTTTTTCTTTTTATTTTACTTTTTTTCAGCAAACTTTTTCTGATTAGAATTTCATAGCAAATTGACTATTTCAGTGTCTATACATGTGCATTTATACAATGCAAGTAACCTCTAATAGGGTTCAACTCTACAAGGAAACTACTCCAGCCAATATATTCCTATATTGAGCGATAGTAATCTGAAAAATAAAGTTCATTTCACATTCTAATTTTGAGAGAAGTTGCTATCATTACAAGAGTTATTTGGTCTCCAGTGTATTTTTTTTTTACAATTATCACATTTCAGGCAATCTTTCAGCCTTCCTCAGCTGTTACTGTAAAAAAAAATAAATAAATTAAAATCTGTTTTATGACAAGGGTACTGCCTGAGAAGGGTGGGAGTGTCCTCTAGCTCATTTCCATGTGAAGTTGATGCTTGGGAAAGGCCAAAAATACATCAGTCAAGACATTTATGATAAAGTATGGTATCAACAATCCAAACTCCTACCATGTGTAATTTTTAAAGGTAGTTTATTTGATTACTGAAATGTTAAAACCTTGGATGTGCCTGTAACCAGATGTTACAGACTTGGATGTGTCTTTTTGCTAGAATGTACTTTCTGACTCCCAAAATAAGTCTTAACAATTTATAAGTTTATTGCACTAGATTACTTATAAAGCAATGTAAATGGATTGAAAAAATGAATTCAAGTCCCCAGCCAATGATTTCATGTAGATGTCGACTTGATTAAATATGAGAGATAGTTTTTGTTCTTGTCATTTCAACATACTATAAATGAAAATATTTAATATCTTCTGTGGACAGGCAAGATATCAATTTCTTAACACTTGTAACTTATGATCTACTAGCAGTATAGCCCGGCGTTCCTCTGGTGTAATGAAAGCTCCATGGTCCTGGAGCTCAGACTCTTTGGATGTTGGCACAAAAGACTAAAAAGCAAAAGTTTTTTCCAGTTAAAGTGAAACCGTAGACTGAAAGAAAAATGAATGGATGTAAGTCAAATTTTGATTTCCTGGTATCAATATCAAATAAGTTTTTTTCGTCGTAAACTGAATTTTGAAGGCTAAATAAGTCCTCTGGTATCATGGCTGAGACTACAATTATATCTACTTAGAGCCAAACCCGAAACAAAAACTAAAATAAAAGGGCTGAAAAAAATACAGACATACAGGAAGATAAACAGACACACACAATCATCGTGCCTTTTATATATATATATATATATATATATATATATATATATATATTATCGATTTTCTGCACTATTGGAAGAACTGCAACTTTGAAACTTCTGAATATCGTTTCATGTGTCTTTGTCTATGAGTGTATCAAATTTGATTAAAATCGGACCACTCCTATAACCCGATTTTTTCGATATTTATCGGGGGTACCTCGACACAAAACCTAGCTAAGAACACTCGCAGACGCTTATAGTACATCTGTGTAAATTTTCAAGAAAATCGGTTCAGCTGTTTCGGAGTCTATAGGTAACGGACACAGTTCCATTTATAAATAAGTTTAGATTTAATGGGTGGGAGCAGATGCGCTCATTTTAAACCAAGAATGAAAATGTTTCAGAATCAAACTGAAATAGATTGAAGACAGTCTCCCTGAAAGGCCAAACTATATCTTCTTTGTGCCGTGTCCCTTGTAACTCTTAATACCCTTTCCCTTGTTACTCCTCCCAAACCCCGCTCTACCATCCATTGACTCAAGCCCATCAAGTATGTCATGCGTTACTTTCCCCTGTCCCTGTCCTGTGGGTATCAGATTGTCCAAGCCCTCCTTCCTCAATACATGTCCCAGAAACTTCAGCTGTCTTTTCCTGATGTTAAGTATCAGTTTTCTTTTCGTTTCTGTCTTCTCCAAAAGCTCATCGTTAATAACATTCGGTCTATGATGTCTTTACGGTTTTTATTCATGCTTTGAAGATAGTTTAGAGAGTTAATTGAAAGGGACAGTCATATGAATTTGGCATTCAAATGGGGTCGACCTTTCAGTTGTGCCACACCTTTTACATCTGGTAAATCTACTCTTGCTATTATTAACATGGATTTATTTTGTACATCTTAAACTAGAGAATGGAGTTAGTTGAGTGTTTCAAATCAGGCTTGGTTATTTTCAGACCCCCATGTTTTGATTCCCTACTCTTATAATAGTCGTCTCCTATGTTGAAAGTTTCATTTGATAAGACGGTTTCAAACCATAGTTGTATTTTAAACTGTTTATTCAAGAAAAGTCAAATTACAGAAAATGCATTCACAGGTATTGCTTCAAATTATGCTAAATATGCACAGCTTTAGATGTCCTATTCAAGGCGTATTTTCACTAGCGAAATCTGTAGCTTTAACTTTAGAGTACACAATGGCTACACCTTTGACTACTTGCATAAAAGTGAGTGTCGAAGGATATTGTAAGAATCTTTTAATAAGTGACTAATTCTGTCCTAAATTTTTTTTTTGTCAGTCTTATTAAAATGTTTCTTATAGTTTTTTTTTCTATAACATAAATATGCTACTTACAAAGTTGAAATTTTCCATCAGTTTCGAATACCGTACAATTTTTGTATTACTATACACTAACAGGAAGTTAATTTTTTTTAACTAGGTTTTTTTTTTTTAATCGTATCACCCCGAGCAAGGCGGTAACGCCACTGATGTGCAGGGGGCTACGTAATAGTGGAAAAGAGAAAGCCGGAAACCACATCCTAAACAGGGAACAAGGGATGAGCCTCTTCACCTGTTCAATAGACGTGGGGTTCTTATTTCTAAAATTTAGGCCATTTAGTGTACTCGATATCTCTAAAAATATTTCAATACTTTTTCTCTCCGAATTGCGTTTCTCCTTAAGAAGAAAAATATAACGTATTAAAGCCATTTGCTAAGATGATTATATGAACTTTAACCAAAACGTCAATTCCTAACATTGACAGGGAGATGATTTATTTTCCACTCTATAATAGCAATGTGGTTAGCCTTTCGTTATTCTATTGCAACTTCAATGGTAAATTTTAATGCCACCTACTCAGTCCATAACAATCAAAAAATTCCTTGCTACATCCACAGGGTTGAGTTACCCTCATTCAACACGTATTCTTTTTAAAAGATTGTTCCAATCCTAAAGTTTCTTCCCAAGTCTCGGTGGATGATTTCCAGAACACTACAATCTTAACTTCTTCAAATCTCTCTCGCTGTTTTGTTTTTAATTCTTACTTTCTTCTTTTAAGTTCATATCACGCGTCTCATTCAGTTAAGCTTTGCCTTGAGAGGCTCTAGTGTTCCCTCCTAAAAATCCCCACTTGGTTGAGATAGCTGCTTTTTTTCTCCCTGGTGTAAAATGATCAGTGTTCAAACCGTGAAAGCCAAAATTTCGAATGCTGATGAATTTTGAAAGATTTACACGGCGCAAATTTTTCCCCATCTGATCACGTACGGAACCATGTGAAACATTAATATCAATCCCAATTTTTCCAAATCGTAGCAAGAATTGGTTTGAATTAGGAAGTGCATAGTAGGAACGAATAATCATTAATTATCCCATAATTCCTTGTAAAGAAACTAAATCCTTCTGGAGCGGTGGTTCACCATTTGTACCCCTATTATATAATGACGACATTTAGTCTATCTTGGAAACTATTTCCCACACTCGCATAAGCCTTGCCCGTTAGAAATTCCAGATTTGATCTAGGTAAGTAAGATGGTTGAAGGGTGACCCACGAAAGGCTCCCTTTTCATTCGCTACTATTTCTATCCCTCGATCCTTCTCTTTATTAAGCAGAGAAGCAACGACTACTATTTTTAAATTCTTTGGTATGACAGGGCTGGGGATCGAATCCGCACTCTACCATTTCGCTACTGCTGGTCAGTCAAGTGCTATACGTAATACACGCTTGGTCGATCATGTCTCGAAAATTTTTCCGCACTAGGTTGCTATCCAAGGCTATAGAACCCAATCTGTCCTGTTATTTAACCCATACCTGGAGAGAAGAGATGGATTCATACCGAGCCCAAGGGTATTTGCGCGTAAGTGAATGTAACGAATTTGAGTGGAATTCGAACTCGGCTCTCTGATTTCTCGTTCCGATCCGATAGTAGCCAGTAGTTGATGTAAGATATAACAAAAACGCTAACGGATTTCTTATCCCTTTCTGTCTCTCGACATCACTGCCACATAATTTAATCTTTTTAGCTGCTTAAGTTTAAAAGTTTGAACAAAGGGATTTGCTATGACGTATGGAATTAATTTAGGTTAAGAGCAGGTGCTGTACATATTGACAATATAATGCCTAGAACCACATACAACAATGATCCCTATACACAGTAATCCCTTTTTATCTCCTGTTACCTAGTATATATATATATATATATATATATATATACACACTGTTTTTCAATTAACCGGAACGAATACCTTTTTGGGTGCCGATGTAGTATGTGGCCTACCTTAAAAATCGTATTATAAGGAAGTATGGTAAGGTTTAGGTTAGGGAAAAAATTATTTTTAATAAATAGCCGAATACTTAAATCTATAAATATTCATATTCAAACCGAGTAAGTCACATATACGAGAATGAAAGAAGTATACCACATACTATACGGGCCTTTTTTTAATATTATTTAATTACGTGTGTGCGTTGTGGTGCAGTGGATATCGACTCGGAACGACAATTCGGGGAGCCGAGTTCCAATTCCTTGCATTCACTTACGCACAAATACCCTTGGGAAAGGTATTAATCTGTTTCTTCCCTCCAGTTATGGGTTAAATAATAGAACAAACTGGGTTCTATAGTCTTAGCTGGCAACCAGTCTACCGCAAAAAGCAATCCCGGATAATATTAATCATTTTACCCCAAGCAAGGCATTCCACTGCCACTATTGCGCAGGGGGGTTACATAGGGGAAAGTGATGAGAAAGAGTGGTTAGTTATAGGAAATGTCGGAAGGAGGGTGATGGATGGGGGGTTGGGTAGATGGGAAGAGTGTTTGAGAGAATGGATGCGACTTAGTGTGATAAGATGTCTATTGACCTTACATTTAAATTCCTGGAGATTGTAGCTGTCGGAGAAGCAAGTATATGGAAAGGAATTACACAGCGGGAAGTGCGAGAAAAGAAGCTGTTAGAGTAGAAATTGCGGTTTACATTTTATCTGTTTCACTGTGAAAGAGTGGGACCTAGTTGCTAATCTAGTATCTCGTGCAAATTCATACCTAGGGGGCATCAGTGATCTAAGTTCATCGGAGTAGAAGCCGTGAAAGTATTTATAGAAGAGGTTCAGGGAAGCCACATCACGCCGGTAAGAGACTGACTGCAGCCGGGCTGCCAAGTCGGTATCGATCACATAACAGATTCTCCGTCAAGAGCCCCAAGGAGAATAGCAGGGGCACCCGACCAAATATATTAGTGCATTTTGAGCAGGGGTTTGCGGGATGAAGCTGTTCGAGTAGAACTTCTCGCTGATGGAATACGGAGGGAATGTGAATGGTTTGCTAAAATGTGAGTCGTATTTTAACACTATTTAGGATGGCCGGAACGAAAGAAATTATATTAGTTTGTATTACTCATTTTTATAGATCGAAAAGAACCAACTGGGAAAAATTTATTCTGTTCCAATATGAATAGAGAGAGAGAGAGAGAGAGAGAGAGAGAAAAAAAGAAAAATTGCAAATGAGCTAAAAATAAATATGAATGGTGTAATTGTTTTACCCAGAATAAACCAAGCGAGGTCAGAAGGTCAGTCGGCCACTGTTGACAGCAAAATATCTATGAAACAGGATGACTGAGAAAGGTTTTATTTTTTATTATCCTCAACGACCTGGCTAATATAAAGGTAAAGGAAACATTTTCTAGTCGTGCAGACGGCGAAGCTGATAAAGTCACAAAAACGGCCATTGTTGTTGACAATCTGTATGACTGAGAGAAGTTTTTTTTGTATTAATTGTTATTCTCGACGACACAGGTGATAGGAATCGGCCGGCCAGCCAGCCACCCACGAAGGTGTTAATGAAATTTTGTATTCAAAACACATGGCCTCCCAGCTGTACTCCGTGGCTGGTATGAATCGGACGCCAAAAGTGTCAAAAGACAAGAAATGAACGCTATCTGACCCGGACAGAATGACTGAAGAATTAAAATTTTATTGTCTTTATATTTTTCTAACAAACTCGTGCGGAGTATAATCAAACAATAGAAAGAGAAAATCCTAAAAAAAAGTTTTATCTTAATGAGATACAAAGCTAAAACACATCTGTGGAATGTCAGAAAAGTTTGTCACAAACGAAGAGAGGGGAATTTTGAGTATTCAAGCGTTTCTGACAGGTGCCAAGGTTAAGTTGATTTGTTGACGGAGAGAAAAGGACAATTAATTAATTATGAGAAATGACTAAACTGGAATTTCCCTGAGAAAGAAGTCGGAAACATGAAATCCCTGCCCAAAACGGATAAAGAGAAAATTGTCTCATTGGTTGAACAAAGGGAAAGAAGATAGAAAGTGACGTCATAACAATAGCGCTACTCGATTGGCTGCGTCAAAAGGAAGAAGACGGAGCGAGCTGAAGTTGTGATTTCATTGTCCACAAGAGCCAAAGACTAGATTTGTTGACCAAAAGCGAAGAAGATAGAAAGAAGTGACGTCATAAAAATAGCGCTACTCAGTTGGCTGCGTCAAAAGGAAGAAGACAGAGAGAGCTGAAGTTGGGATTTCATTGGCCGCAAGGGCCAGAAACTAGATTTGCATAGACACCCAGTTTCCGTCATTCCCCACACCAGTAAAGTATGGACAAGCATAAAAACAGAGCCCCAAGAGACCAAAGTCAGTTGAGCCCCAGCTCGGATCCAAGAGCCAGTCCAAAGTACCAACACTGTACGGAAACGAAGACGTCTTACTGCCGTTGCCAGCGTTGCTCATCATACTCAAAGGCAATTTTTCGGCAGTTTCCATAAACTTGCACTACAAACCAGAATGGCCGCAGTTACCACTGTCAAACACTTAGATCTTGTTAGTAAATATTAAATAAACTGATTATTATAATTAAGTAACTCATCTCCTTATTCTCGCCCATATAGTACAGTGGTTCCCAAAAGGTGCGGTGCGATGCAAGAGGAGAGCAATGAGGCGGAATGATTGAAAGTTTATGTTTGTTTTTTAGGCTTAACGACCTATCAATCCTTATGGGATCATTTTAAGGTTATTTTATTTTTACAACGTTTTTCTTTTCACGATTCATTGGGATTTGTTTTTAAGAGCAGGGTCCCCAAGTCCTACCCTTGTTATTTAACCCATAACTGGAGGGAATGGACGAATTAATACCTTTCCCAAGGGTACCAGTGCTTAAGTGAATGCAGGGTATTCAACTGGAATTCGAACTCGGCTCACCGATTTCTCTTTCCGAGCCGATATCCACTGCACCACAACGCACATCCGTCACTATATGCTTACAGCACCTGGTATTCCTAAGCGGTCACCCATCTAAGTACTGACCAGGCTCAACGTTGCTTAACTTCGGTGATCGAGCGAGAACCGGTGTATTCAACGTGATAGGCCGTAAGCCCATGATTGAAAGACAATCAAAGATATAGAAACAGTTTTTAAAAATTCATATGCCAAAAATAAATGATTTCAAAATTTAAGATATTATTAAGAATTAATTGTAATTGTATGCAGGAGTCGCAATATAAATAGTTACAAATAATTATTGGTCAATTTCATCATTGTGATTTTTCCGCATTATATCAAGTATTAAGAATATAGTAAATAGAGTCAGCAAATTGGAGGAGAGAGTTATCAATGATAATGATCTGGTTTCGAATAAGCGATTATCTCCCTTTAACTTTCTTTCCGTTCTTATTTTTAAATGTACTTTTTATCACATAAGATTTGGCGAGACGCAAGCAAATTTTCATTCCGAAAATGCGGCCCAGAAAAAAATTTGAAGACCACTGATATAGTAAATGAGTTGAGGAAAGTTACTATAAAAAGCAACCGAATTTAAGATGAAAGAAACACAATAAAAAAAGTTAACAATCCTGTTATTTATGACTAGCTTCATTACGGAACATAGACTTTATTATTTACATTTTTTCTATGGCGTTGCAGAGGAGACGTTGTCTTCAGGTTTTTATCAGAACGAGGTTGAGGTTTTGAACTTTCAAAAAGACTTAATTCAATATTTTCAAAAGGAATACATTTCAACACGTAGAGTAATTTGACATCTCTATTTTATATAATTAATAACAACACAAGAAGAGAGAAAACATATTTGTGTGTACACAAACAGCTAAAAAGGAGGAAAACATTTAAGGCCTTGCTCTTAGGTTATGTGTGTGTGTGATGTGCCACGTGGCTGGCTAAAATTAGGAAAACGGCCGACCGCCCAGAAAAAAGAAATTTCCCTAGACGTGACGAGATGCATCATGTTCCTACACCATTCTAGAGGGAAAAGAAGAAGAAGTGTAAACGTACAACACGACCCTCGCCCAAGCTTTCCACCAACCGCCCAATATTTACCTCCACGTTGCATTCCGATTCTCGACCTCGCCGGTTTTCACCGAATGCTGAGAAAGGGTTTGCTGCATGCTCACAAGGTAACATGATGAAAGAAACGCTACGCCGTGAAATAAGAACGCGACCCTTGTTTTCCCATATAGTGTTTATTCAGGGCTTCGCCTGCTTGTTCGGGTGGATAGATAGGTAGGTGATACTTGGGACAAATTCTGCTATGTCAGCTTTTCTCCATACCAACTCATTGTCCATTTACCCAACCTAGCGTGGTGGCTGGAAGTACGAAATTGAGGTTTCGGAACCGTGATTCATCCGTCGTCCGACAAGGACGGACCAGAACTCTCCCTGATCCCAATATAGACCAGCACTAGGATATAACATATTTCCGGTTTTGCTACCACTTGATCCCAGATAATCACACACCCACCCCTTTACTTCTCATATCCCCTTTTAATTAAAGTGGATGCCGCTTAGAAGACCGAACTTCAAAAGGAACCATTTGCTGGTCCATCTGACAGAAACACAATGGATCAAGATTTAAAACGAAACACCTTTCTATGTCCATAGTATCACAGAAATAGCTTGTGTCCTTCTTTTTATAGCCCTGAGCAGCGCCTCTTAGCAAGCGTCTTGTTATATAAAGTGTGTAGGAGGGGTTGTTAATCCCCACATCACAATTTCATGGAATTTTGAAATAAAGTATTTTCACAGTTCTAACGGTTTTTACATCATTCTATTAGCTAAGGTTTCGTCTATAAGTGATAACAGTCAGTCATTTAAGTGCCATACGTGATACACGCTTGGGCGATCATGTCTTAACAGAGACATGACTGACTGGCCAGAAGATTTTCCCGCAGTAGGATTACTTTCTGCGGTCGACTGGTTGCCAAACAAGGCTATATAACCCGATCTATCCTGCTATTTAGCCCATAGCTGGGGGTAGAAGAGCCGGATTAATATCTTTGCGTGAAAGTGAGTGCAACGAATTCAACTGAAATTCGAACTTGGCTCTCCGATTTCTCGTTCCAAGCCGATATCCACTGCACCACAGCGAATATCAACAGATATCGATTTAATAAGTTTGGGCAAAGACAAAAAAAAAAAAACCGTAAACGCTTCTCCATACGCAAAAACAAAGAAGAGGCGGATTCTTTGAAACTTTGTCTCATCAGTTTTTCATATTAACTCTGTAAACACACGACCTTACAACGGTGTTATTATTTGTCATAGTCACAGCTAATATAACCAATAATTTTCGAATACACGTGGTAAAATTTATAAATGCAATTTATTTATATTTTTATTGCAACGTTTGTTTTTTTTTTCTCTGTAAAGTTGTGTGTGTAAATTGATTTTCTAATGAATCTTATCATCGTAAACGGTTTTATGTGTCTGAAAGTTCATGCATTTTGTGAATGCCAGTTTCTCACAGTTTACAAAAGACACGTCAATATCAACGCATTGACTTAGAGAAGACTAGCAGTATAGCACGGCGTTCCTCGGGTGTAATGAAAGCTTTAAAACTAATCCATGGTTCCTGGAGCTCAGACTCTTTGGACATTGGCATGAAAGACTAAAAAGCAATAGTTATTTCCATTTAAAGCGAAACCGTAGACTGAAAGAAAAATAAATGGATGTAAGTCAAATTTTGATTTCCTGGTATCGATATCAAATAATTTTTTTTATCGTAAACTGAAGTTTGAAGGTTAAATAAGTCCTCTAACTAAATGGTGTCATGGCTGAGACTAAGAACTACAATTATACCTACTTAGAGCCAAACCCGAAGCAAAAACTAAAATAAAAGGGCTGAGAACCTAGCTAAGAACACTCGCAGTACAACTGTACAACAGTACAACTATAGTACAACTGTGTAAATTTTCAAGAAAATCGGTTCAGCCGTTTCGGAGTCTATAGGTAACAGATACACACAGACACAGACACAGACACACACAAAGTTCCGTTTATAAATAAGTTTAGATGACACATCGCTTCAATTTTAGTTGCACGTGATTTTCTTTTCGGCGCTTTACTTTTTTCTTTGAGCAAAAGGAGTCATTTGGTTTCGATTTTTGAAAAAAAAATTAGGGGTGTGGTGATACCAAGCAAAAATGATGGACCGGATGTTTGCTCTCTCATGACAAAAAAGCAAATGACCAAAAGTCATCGTTGCGCATCCGGGTTCGCGCAGATGTTCCGGTTGAAAAATAAAAATTAATCAAATATTAAATTTCCATTTCGCGAGTCTACGCGAATTTTACTCATCAGCCAATGGAAAACCCAGGATCAAATACAAGTGTGAAATTCCAAACGAGCTGCTGTGATCCAAAAAGCAGATACAGACAGACCCCAGCAGGCAGACCTCAGGAGAAGAGTGTAATCAATATCCCCTTGACCTAAGTTTACCTCTTTCCTTCTCCCCTGTCTCAAAACTACTTACTGACCTAAGGAGGGACTACATCAAAGACATTCCTCATTTATACGCCCCCCCACATTCCTAAGCCTTAAATCTCTTTCAGCATATTATTTGTCATGAACATTTTAACCTCCGTTGGACTTATATTCAAGTATTACTTTAATTGTAAAAACATTTATTGATATGTGTATATATAAAAATGTTATTTTTCTACTCAAATTGCTTTTCCTGATTTTATAATCATTTAATGACTTATAGTGGATTATCTACCACAAGGCCAAATTCCGTTAACCTGAAGCAGTATACAATTACCCTTCACTAGAACGGACTCTCACTACAAACGGGATAACAATAAGCAACCCACTATAGGGGAAAGAAACAAACTAACATTTTGACAATTTTTTACTGTGTCCCCACCCTCCTTAAAAAAGAAAAAAAAGTAAAGGTTTTTTAATCTACTTAAACCAACCAACAGTGATTGGTTGAAAATTCATTTTTATACTTTGTGACTAGTTTTCTGATTCGTCTGAAAATTTCTAATCTATTTTCAGAGTTTTTACCCGTTTTCATTTTATAGAATTGCTCATCTGAGCAGAAGTTCCCCTCTAATACATGTTTCATTGAAAATGACTGACAATTAGGGCTACCAGACGTCCACTATATACTGGACATATCCCGTATTGGATGACTTTGTCTCCTGTGATGGAAATCCCAAATGTAACATTATTTAGCTCCTGTTCAAATTTGGAAAAACAATATACTACCTACTCTTGTTTATTGGTTGTAACTTTATAAGTAATTCTCGGATTCTTTTGAGGAAAATAATCCGAATGTAAATAGGAAACTAGTGTTGCGAGTTTACACGAAACTGACGTGTTTGCAACTTGTTCATTTGTTGAGGTTGACTGAGGGACAATAACACTGTTACTGTCACCATCTTATTTGTGAACTGCGCTTCCAGGCATTCTTAGCTTGCATTAAATCATTTTAAAATCATTTTACTTTTATTTTCCTCATAAACCATTAAAATCATTGCTTCAAGTTTTTCTCTTTTTATATATTGATCTGGGTGTGTAGGCAATACACAGGGTGTTCATAAAGTACGTGAGTATTGATCTGGGTGTGTAGGCAATACACAGGGTGTTCATAAAGTACGTGAGTATTGATCTGGGTGTGTAGGCAATACACAGGGTGTTCATAAAGTACGTGAGTATTGATCTGGGTGTGTAGGCAATACACAGGGTGTTCATAAAGTACGTGAGTATTGATCTGGGTGTGTAGGCAATACACAGGGTGTTCATAAAGTACGTGAGTATTGATCTGGGTGTGTAGGCAATACACAGGGTGTTCATAAAGTACGTGAGTATTGATCTGGGTGTGTAGGCAATACACAGGGTGTTCATAAAGTACGTGAGTATTGATCTGGGTGTGTAGGCAATACACAGGGTGTTCATAAAGTACGTGAGTATTGATCTGGGTGTGTAGGCAATACACAGGGTGTTCATAAAGTACGTGAGTATTGATCTGGGTGTGTAGGCAATACACGGGGTGTTCATAAAGTACGTGAGTACCTTAAAAAAATTTATAATTTTACTTGTATTTGTAATAGAAATTATTTCTATCGCAAATACAAATAAAGTTATAAGTTTTTAAGGTGCACACGAACTTTATGGACACCCTGTATATATATATAGGGTGTATATATAGGGTGCATATACATATATATATATATATATATACACACAACCTCCTCTCTCTATATATATATACACACACACACACCATATATATATATAGGTATATCTATATACACACCTTTATATATATGTATATATACATATATATAGTGTGTATATATACATGTACATATATACATACAAGCCTGTTTCGCTGTATCACAGCTCATCAGTGTGGGTAGACGCATCCACTTCTGGCCGGGATCGAAACTCGACCGATTTGGCGTCAGTCGGAGTCGCTACTCCCTAAGCCATCGATGCATGGAATCAGAGAAGGGAAATTTTAACATGTTGTATATAATTATTGTATACACACACCTGCCACCGAGAGAACTCAATTCATTTCTGAAGAGTCACGCATATAGCAGAAGTAGAAACTGGTTTTTAAAATTTTCTTCTCCAGAGTGCTTAATCGTAATGAGTGCATAATATATTAGTCATCTACATACAAGCCTGTTTCGCTGTATCACAGCTCATCAGTATGGCTAGACACATCCACTTACTTCTTGCCGGGATCGAAACTCGACATATATATATATATATATATATATATATATATATATATATATATTAGCAGTATTTTTCTTTTGCCTACATGTATGATGCTGTAGCTGTTCACAGTGGCATCAATCCTCTTCGTTGTCATATGTAGGGACCCCAATTTTCCGCGATAAATCGTGGACTGAATTGCGGAATTGTTGATTCGAAACGGAATCCCATTTTTTTTTAATTATTTTCCATTTAAATTAACCATTTCCTTTTTTTTTTTTTTAAATATAAATACTTAAAAACTGTCTTTTGTGTTTTTGTAAATATTCTTATAAATAAATAAAACATAACCTTGTTATTTCTTTTAATTTTATTCCTTATAAATATTTCTAATTATTTTTCCTTTTAAGACCTAAAAGAAGAATTTTGAAGTTCAGTTTCTGCACTCATACAAAAAAATCCTAGATTATTAAAAAAACGTTAAGAAACTGTAGCAAAGCAGATCAAATTCAGTTAGAACCCCTCCCCTCAATACACTGTCTCTGTCTCACTGATTAAACGAAGTGGGATTTATAGACAATAATAGTTTTAACTTAAAAAGAAGGAAAATAAGCAAGATCAGACAGATACATTTCTAACAAACTGTTTCTTTGGTTTCATTTTATAACTTGTTATTTTTATGAAATGCAACATTTCTCTTATACAATTTCCTCCAGCCAGTTCGTTAGTCGGCGTGTCGTACAGTGAACATATTGATGCTGTGAGTGTGCGAATCTCGTGTTTTTTCTTCACTTTGCGAACATTTATTAACTTTTATTGTGTGAATCATGGGTCCTAAATCTAAGGATGGGGATAAAAAAAAAGCCAAAGAAAATGATCTCAATGGAAATTAAACATGAGATAATATCGAAGCATGAACGAGGTGTGAGAATCGTTGACTTGGCCACTGAACATGGTCGAAATGCTTCGACTATATCAACCATTCTCAAACAAAAGGATGTGATAAAGAAGTTGCAGCCTTCTAAAGGCATAACTATTATTTCGAAATTGCATTCAGAGTTGCACAACGAGATGGAACACTTACTTTTGGTCTGGATAAGGGAAAAGGAACTGGCTGGTGACTCCGTTACAGAAACTATAATTTGTGAAAAGGCTGTCGCCATCTTTAATAACCTTAAACGGGATGCAGCTGAGGAGGGAGGAGAGTCATCGCAAGGCAGTGGAAATGAGTTTAAAACCAGTCGTGGCTGGTTTGATAATTTTAAAAGGCGTTCTGGCATTCACTCGGTCGTTAAGCATGGCGAAGCTGCAAGCGCAGATGTAAAGGCTGTTGAAAATTTTATCCTGAAATTCAATTCTATTATTTCCCAGGAAGGCTACATACCTCAACAGGTATTTAATTGCGACGAAATGGGGCTTTCTTGGGGGAAAAAATGCCAAGGAGGACCGATATCACCGCTGAAGAATCGAAGCTTCCCAGACATAAGCCTATGAAGGATAGGCTAACGCTCGGTATTTGCGCTAAAGCTACGGGCGATTGTAAAGTGAAGCCATTGTTGGTATACCACTCCGAGAATCCCAGGGCCTTTAAAGTCCATAAGGTGTTGAAAGAAAAGAGGCAAAAGCAAACCTCTCTTGATCGATATCTTATAAAACGACCACCAAGTCAGAGTGTTGAGGGTGAAAAGACCAAAATGGCAAAAACTGATAGTGGGGGTGATTAGCTTAAGTAGAAAAAAACACCCTCCCCTAAATACAAAATGAAAAGTAAAAAAAAGTGTGTGTGTGTGTGTGTGTGTGTGTGTGTGTGTGTGTGTGTGTCGGTAGGTTAGGCTATGCTGTCTCATAGCCCTCTCTCCCTGCCTCCTTCCTCCTCCTCAGCTCACCTTCGTTAGCTACTCATCCCTGTCTCCATCGTAAGTTAATTACAATTTTATTCTTTAGAATATTTTATGACGTAATGTAAAAAAAGGAAAGAAATAAACATTTTGTACTGTACGTACTGTCAATTTCATTGCCTCTTTATCGCGCGTGTGTGCGTGTGCGTGTGTGTGTGTGTGTGGCCTAGCTTTTCTCCTCCTCCCCATGTTTATCTTTCCCATAGTAACCACGTTGCTTGTGGTAGCTTTGCTTCTCTCCCTCCTCTCTCCTGGCATGCACCCCATTCGCTGCTAGTAACAAATCTAAACTTTTTTTTTTCATTGTTAGGACCTAATGAAAAAACCTGAAGAATTAAAACGAAAGCTTAAAAACTAATTTGCGTTTATCTTGGCCTTTCTAGTCTCGTGTGTGGGTGGTAGCTTATAGTACAACTGTGTAAATTTTCAAGAAAATCGGTTCAGCCTTTTCGGAGTCTATAGGTAACAGCTACACGCACACACAGACACACAGACAAACTCCATCTGAAATGTCTCAGTCTTCAGCAGAGAATGATTGTGCGGCTTCCAAGAATGCCATTTAAGTTCCTTTTTGAGCACAGTTCAAATTGTGCGAAAGGAGAGCTCACTTTCCCATTCCGTTTGTCAAAATTGACTTTCTTGGGCTACTTGAAAACATTTCTTGAATAGCTTGCATTGTCTCCTGTCGCTGGACTTGGAAGGGCAACTGCTACTTCGAGCATCAGCTACAGAACCTGTAGCCATGAATTTTTTTTTGTGCGTGCGTGCATTTGTGTGTGTGTGTGTTTTGTTAAAACGACTGACAAAGTGCTGTGGTTAAGTTTTTTAAATAAATTTTCATGTGGTCTTATAATTTTTTACAGGATATAAATTATATAAAACTATAAGCAAAACAAATTCTCACTTAAAAAATTATGAAGAAGTACAGTGTTAAGTTGAGGCATCCGGAAGTGGCATGACTTGTGGAACGAGTACAATCCACCTCAGGGATCGAAATAAAGGGCACGGTTCAAAAATTCCAGTTATCTGAAGAAGGATAAAAAAAAGTTAAGATATCTGTCCGAACAATGCAGTTACATGTTTTTCTTTTAATTGTTTTATTATTTTATTTGAAAATATAATTAATGATTTTTTTTTAATTACTGAATTTTTATTGCCAGGTCATTCCGATTAGATGCCACTGGTATCATGTAAGCCAGTACTGCCTGTTGCATGGTCGGGCAATCGGCGAGTAAACCTGTTCCCCCACCAGGTCTATCTGGTGAGAAGAGTGGCTAGAAGCCCTGCAGGACAAAAAACAATACCTGACAAAGGGAAATGGACCTCTTTGTGAGATCAACGGTCATCTAGCAATCTCTGCATGAAACCATAGAAATATTCTGATTAGCCCACTGGGTGTTGGACTTCCCAAACATTTTGGTTGTGACTTAGGAGAAGGAAACTCTGAAAGAAAACTTGATAAAACTAGATATCTTGCATTTGCTTGTCTCTGGATAATGTGGTTTTGTGGTGAGGGTCTGTTACATAGGAGGAAGGCTATGGTGAAGAGTGGCAAGTTATAGGGGGTGTCAAGAAGTGGATAAGTAAAAAATGATGAGAGTGGAGTGGATGAAGAAAGGAGCATGAGAGAGAGAGACAGAGAGAGAGAGAGAGAGAGGGGATGCCGGATAGTGAGATAGGAGATGACGACTTTACATTTAAATTCTTGGAGATTATAGCTGTCAGGAAAGCAAGTAAATGGAATTCCACAGGCGGGAAGTGCGAGAAAAGAAACTGTTGGAGTAGAATTTACGTTTACAATTTATTGGTTTCACAGTAAAAGGGTGGGACCTAGTTGCTAATCTTGTGGCTGGAGTAAATTTATATATAGGGGGCACCAGTGAGCTAAGTTAATCGGAGCAGAAGCCGTGAAAGTATTTGTAGATAGAGGTTGCTTTCAGTTCTTCCAAGAGTGTCTGAGAAGCCCTTTTAGGAGAGCACTGCTCACCAGAAGATTGCAGGAGGGCTCTAGAAAAGGTGACCCAAAAATTGCCTGTCTCATCTATCTGGCCAGTATAGCGCGGCTGGCAGATGTCTACTTTGCGTTCGAACAGAAGTTGAAACGCACGGACTCTCATAGATAGTCCTTTGGGATCTGCCCCTGAACGCACTGGTGTCTAGGGAGCTAGAGAGATATTCTATAAATGTAGCTGCTCTCTCGGAAACTCACTTAACTGGTAATGGTCAACTTTAAGAAACAAGGAGGTGGCTACACTTTTTTCTGGAAGGGAAAAAGAGTAGCTGGTGTGGTTTTGCTGTACGTAGCACACTTGTTCCATGGCTTTCTGAACTTTCTAAAGGAATCAGTCAACATTTAATGACCTTTCGCCTATATCACAATGGATCCGATACGCTACAATCATTAGTGCCTATGTCCCAACAATGGACAATACCGACATTTTAAAGGCTAACTTCTAGTCCTCCTCGGTTATTTCAACGCCTGAGTTGGAACGAATTGGGGAATCTGAAGTAGTTTGGGGAAATGTGGCGTCAAGAAAATTAACACAAATGGTTAAATGATTCTTGAACTTTGCACTGAGTTTAATCTTTTCCTCTCCAATTCAAACACACGGGTGATCATGTTACAACGTGGATGCATCCCTGTTCATGCCAGTGGCATCTCATTGATTGTCATTGTCTACAGGAAAGATATGGAGGATGTCCATATTGTTAGATTTATGCGTGGTGTGGATTGTTGGACTGATCATACCCTAGTGAAGGCCAAGATGAACTTTGCTCTTAAACCAGAAACTAGACAAGACAATACAAAACATCCTGCACGTCTGAATGTTGCAAAACTGCACTCCCTGTAACTGCAGGAATCACTAAAACAACGACTTTCTAACATCAATGATACATCTTCATGGGACTCCTTAAAGAAGAATATATATGAAGCGGCTGAGGGAATTTTTGGTAAAATTCCAGCAAAACATCGAGACTGGTTTGATGATAATGAAGATGCTATCAAGAAAATCATTACACGAAAGAATCAGATATGGAGTTCTGTGTTGCAAAAATAAAGAGGGGTGCTGTCCAATGAACAACACAGTAAACTGTACAAGGAGAAGCTCAGCATGCTCTTCGAATTATACGGAAAAAATGGTGGTCAGAACTAGCAGATGAAATACAGAATGCAGAAAATTAAAATAATACCAAGCAGATGTACCGTTTGATGAAACAAGTATTTGGCCCCATATCCACTAAGATCACTCCTCTCAGGACAGAGGACGACAATGATCTATTCACAGATATTGATGGCATGGCCAAAAGATGTAAGAAACACTTTGATAGGCTAGTAAATAGGCCTTCAGATGTGAACCCTGAGGTTCGCAAGAAAATACCTCAAAGACTCATAGTGATAGAACTTGACAGCCAGTCATCGCTGGGCGAGGTTCTACATGACTCAACATAGGCAGGGATGCCGGGGCTGACGGCTTTCCTGCTGAGATATTCCGTTTCATTTGAAGACGTTTAAATTCAACTTATGCATGATATTATTGTAAAGGTTTGTAAAGATGGAAAAGTGCCAAAGGATTGAAATGATGCAATAATGGTAATTACAGAGGGATTGCTCTCCTTTCTTCAGCAGGTAAAATCTTAGCCTCTGTCCTCCTATTAAGATTAAACCAGAGAATAGTTGACAATATACTGTTTGAATCACCGTGTGACTTCCGCTAACACAAAGGAACCACAGATATGATTTTCACACTGAAACAAATCCAAGAAAAGAGGTATAAACAACAAATGGATCTTTATCAAATATTTGTAGATTTGAAGAAGGCTTTTGACACTGTTAATCGTGCTATTCTCTGGAGGATTCTCTAGAAATCCCCCAACACACGCTTTCTCAAGATTCTGAGGTCCTTCCATGACAGTATGGAATTCTGTGTCAGTTATGGCGGTGTGCTTACGGAGCCAATCTGTGTTGAAAATGGAGTCAAGCAGGGTGATCTGGCTCCTACATTGTTTTCTATCTATTCTGCTTGATATATTCGGTGACTGTTGTATTGGTATTATGATAAGGTACAGGTTGATTGGCAAGCTGTTCAACATACGTAAGTTGGCAACAAGGACAAAAATCTTTTGAGTTTAGTGCGCGACCTTCTCTATACTGATGAGAGTCTGGTGCTCTCAAATCAGGCCAATTAAATTCAGTATTTCTTTTTTTTTTTTTTGTTTTTTTCCTGCGAGAAATTTTCAGTGAACGATTAATGGTTCACCGAAAATTTCTTGTGGAAGATACATGGTCAGCCTAGAACCATATGTAAGCCACTAATCAGGGGAGATAACACAGTTTCGGTGGCTAAGGTGGTACTGCCGACCCTGGTGCTACCAACAGCTTTTGCCACCGGACATGATATTGTGTTTTTGTAGACGTGGCTCTTTTGATTTCTTTTACACCTGAAAGTCGGATTTTCAATGTTGTGTTAAAAGCGTTTGCCTTTGATCGTTAACCAATACACAACGCGGTCGTTATTTTGTCGCTTCTCTTCTTTCCTATTCCCAGATCAAATCACTCAAGACAAACCCCTTGCACAACTCTGCAGAAAGATCTAATTTGCTAGCTAATGGGACTTTTTAGATGGTTGGTAAGTATTAATAAGAGTTCCCGATCAGGGTTCGACCAAGTAGCTTTCTGATTGCCTTTAGGTCTCTGGATTTTTGGCTTGCTTGGAATTTCTCCAGTGCTGATGTTCAGCAAGGAGATCCTGTATACTATGGGTGTAATCCTGATTTCATAATCACATCATTTGTATTACCTTATCCAACAGGGAAATTGCGTTGCTTACACCAGCGTAACTTATGGGTACGCAAACCTCAAGTGTTGTCGAATTTCCTGTCGCAGTCTCACGTCATTGGCTGATTTCAGATTGAGAGATTGAAAGAACAATGTCACTTCAGATAATTAACAATAGCGATAACGCTTACCACCATTGCTAACTACCTGATGAGACATTGTTTTTTTCAATGTCGAAACAAAATGTACCATTTTGTAGTAGTTTTTCACATGTTCTAACGTAATAATAAATAAAATTCATTAATCTATTTTTATATTGAGCTCTGTTTTAAATGAATGTTTTGAACGTTGCAATTTTCTTCTTCGTTCTTCTTCATTTATATATAATATATTCTACATATGTGAAAGCACATGCGATCGTCAACCAGTTTCGGTGACTAAATACAAGCAGCTTGTGCTATCGGACAAGGTATTCGTCTTTGTGTAGAAGTGTCAGTCTCTTGCGATGTTTTTTATAACTGCTTTTACATAACGCGTTCGTATTGACTGTTATCAATGACGCAGAATGGAAGGTAAACAGAAGAGTTTCACGTGGGATGTACCATTGTGCTGTGAGCACAGTTTTAATTATCTTTGTTTGTGATGCCCACCTTCAAAAGGAAGGAAATGATTGACCGTTCAAGGAATCCATGGCGCCCGACCTCAATAGGTTGCACATGACATATTCACCCCTTCTCCACGCAGTCGGGTCGCAGCGATTTGAAACAAGTTTTCTTTCGCTCATGTGCCTTCTTCCCGTTATACTTCTGTAGAACCGTTAATTCTATTAGGAGGACACACACACACACACGTGTGTGTGTGTGTGTGTGTGTGTGTGTGTGTGTGTGTGTGTGTGTCATTTGGCAGAATTCGAACCTGCGACCCCTATCCACATAGGGAAAGCTACCATATGATCTGGCACGTCTTAGACTGCTCGACCACGAATGACCTTCAGTCTAAACGAGATTTTAATCAAGTCTATATAACACAGTTTTCGATCTATCGCAATAACCATATCTGCTCTGAAATGTATCTTTAATTTCCGTAAAATGTTAACATTTGTTGACATTACGATACATTTCAGGACAGATATGGTTATTGCGACAGATCAAATATAATTTCAAACATACGCACCGTAGTGGGGGCGCTAGAGCGTGTCGTCAGTGATGTCTTTGCGTGGATCACTAGGGGGTTTCGGGTTTCTCAACTTCATATCCCCCTCACCGCGCCGACCCGACCAGAGATGATCAGTCTCTGGTCCACCCTCAATAAGTGCTTTCAGACACTGGAAAAAAGTTATAACGTTTGGGCCCGGTACGAAACCTTGCAAATGCTTCTGATTGGCGGCAGTCAGAGCCACTTTCCATTAAGAGGCGAACCGTACATGAACTCGTCCGAAAATATATGAAACAATTAACTTGTCGAACGGCTATTAAAAAAAAAAAAAAAAAAAAAAAAAAAAAATCGACTAAGAATTAATCACGATTCGTTTAAAAATAAATATCTACAAATATATAATTTTAAGTTGTTTCTATAAAAAAAGATGTGAGGATAAAAAAAAAAACTCGTCTAAGAATTTATCAAAAGAAAAAAAAATCCGTTTAAAGAAAAAATACAAGTATCTACAGATATATATAAATTTAAAATCATTCCCCCAAAATTAGAAATATATATATATATATATATATATATATATATATATATATAAATTACCAAAGTACTTTAAAATCTTTTTAAAACCACACATAAATATATAATAAATTATGTACAAGTAAAAAGCCCTAATTACAATTAAATACATTAATTTAAAACTTATTTATGCATTTTATCTTATTTACAAGTACTAATATAAATGAAGAGAAATCAGAAATGCAGAATTTCGGGGAATTTTAGCTAACAATTTGTTTTGAAATTCAGGCACTCGCTCTTTTGATCCATAACCAATGAGCTGTTCTTTCCGCCGTTTCGGTTATGGACTTGAGTGCTTTCCTTTTTTTTACTCCCACTATCCCAATATCTGTTAAGGCTTTGCATAAGGACCTTGCTGCAAATCCTCTAGTCCCCACTTCTATAGGAGTGCAGCTAGCCCTCCAGCCTTTAACCCTGCAACTCTCCAGCAGTTCGTCGTATTTTAACTTCTTTTCATGGGCTTCTGCGTTTTCTTTCCAGGGGACCGTCAGTTCCCACAAAACTATCTTCTTCAAATTATGTGAAAAGAAAAGAAAACTATATCTGGGCGAAGTTTTGTAATGGCAATTTGCTCTGGGAATTTCAATCTCGAGCCTATATCAGCCCTTAGTTCCCAATCTGTTGCAGGAGATAACAGGTTTGGATTTACCTTTCTATTTTGTGGGATTTTCGCGCCCGCTTTAATAAATTTTATTTGCCTTGTGTCTGGGTTGTAAACATTCTGATAGCATTTCGAACTATTTTCACGATCTCTTTTTAGAATTTCGTCGTGGCGCTATCTGTAACGCCCATCAGCCAGTGCAGATTTACAGTTACTCAGGATATGTTTTAAGGTACCTTTGCGCCCACAAAAATGACAATTTGGCAACTGGGTTTTATACCATAATTGTAAGTTTGCGGGGCTTGGCAGGGTGTCGTATACGGCCCGATTCAGAAATTTTAATCTGGAGTCAGCGTGCCATATTTCGGACTATTTGATTTGGCGTTTCAACATAGAGCTCCATTTGGTCCATGCCCCTTGCTGTCTCATCCTGACTTGGATTGCTATTCGTTTCTCTTCTTTGCCATTTCTGATTTCTTCCTGCAAAAGATGACTTCTTTTTTCCTTGCAGTTTGTCATATTTTTCTGAGGGAAAAACCCGAGGCCCGCGCGTCCAGTAGCTACGGTCCCTAGTATTGCCTTTTCTCGGATTCTTTCTTTTGCTGTATTCAGTTCTTTCGAGGCGTTCCATTTTTTACCTGTATATACTGATATTCTCGCACCGGCTACTTTGGGATCTTTTGAGCACTCGTACTGGATTGTGGCTCTCACTTTAGCTACTTTAAATTCTTCGTCTAGGCTTTTAAACGGGAGTTTCAGTGCGTTTGTTTTCCTGTATAATGCTACGCTGCATAGGGATCTTGGCAAACCTAACCACCTACGTAGTCATGATGTTATGCGTTCCATTAGTTCTACCGTGGAGGAAGTGAAATTGTAGAGAGTTACAGGTCAGAGTATTTTTGGAAGAATGACGTGTTGATAAATCCAAGCTTTATATCTGCCAGGTAAGCCAGACTTATCAACCCTGATTAGCCACCCTTCTAGATTCTCCTTTGTTAATATTACGGATCTTGAATCTTTTAGGGTTTCATCGAACTGCTTCCCCAAGCTCTTTACTGGCTTTTGATGCATTGTAGGTATGTCATCTCCAAAGAGCTTAAATCTTTCGTTTTTCGAAAGCTTACCTTTCTTCATTACGAGGGATCGTGATTTGGAAGTGTTAAAACTCATTCTCGCCCAATCGATGAGTTTTTCGAGGCCCTTCAGCAACCACCTTGCCCCAATGGCAGACGTGCTGGTTATGGTCATGTCATCCATATACGCGCGGATTGGTGGTTGCCTTACACCGGATCTGGTGACTGGTCCTTGACATTCCACTTCAGCAGCTTTTATCAGTATATTTATTGATAATGCGAAGAGGGTCACTGAAATGGTGAAGCCTGTTATTATCCTTCTTTCAAGATTATGTCACGCTGAAGTTGAGGTCTTTGTTACTGCCCTCATTTTAAAATCCTTATAGTAGTTTAAAATGAGCTTGGTGAAAGCAGTGGGTATATGATACCGGATTAAAGCTTCTTCTACTAGACGATGGGGAATTGAGTATCAGTAAACTGAATTAGAGCACTCTGGCTATTGGGCGTGTATAATGATAATATATGCACTAAAAAGTCTGCCTTCTTCCAACGAACGCCCGTAGCCCAGAGGTAGAATCGGTGACTGACGCCAATTCAGCCGGGTTTCAATCCTGGGTTAAAAGGTAATCGGAGTCTAGCCGTACTGATGAGCTGTGATACAGCAAAACAGATCTGTCTGCGGATGAATATATATATATATATAAAGCAACAGTGATACAGGGAAACATGTCTGTGTGGAAAGGTGTGTACAATGTATACAACATGAGGATAAAAAACCCTAACTTAGTCTGAAATCAATTTTTTTTCTTCTCTCTTTTATATTTTACTTTTCTTTACTTTCAGTTCAATTATTTACTTTCTTTGCAAACTTGCAAGCTTCTGTTGCCAAATGATGTTCGTTTCCTCTTTGCTCACTCGACAGCATAAAGTTTTCTTTTAGACATAATGATTTATGTTGAGTTGACCAATACGTCCTCAGTTTTCCTAAACTGGGAGAATCACACAGGCCCTTACATTTGCTGATTAACACATTTAATAGCTCGCTGTTGCTGTTTGGTTTGTGACTATTTAGTCAATCAAGTATGTCCGTATGTGGTATCGGATTAATGTTGATGAGGTGGGTGCAATTTTGGGTTTCTTCATTAAGCAATCTCTACATATGTTGATAACATAAAAAAAGGCAGTGTTTATTCCTCGAATTTAGATCTCCAACTGGTTCTCAAGTATTTTCCCCCCCCCCCCCCCCCCCCCCCCCCCCCCCCCCCGCCCGCACAATCTTTTATACTTGGTTATGTGACTTCCACACATGTATGATGTGCTGTTTCTAAGGTTCTATGTTAATTTGACTGCTGATTAAGGTCGCCAGATAAGAAAGAGAAAGAAAGAGTGGTCGTTTATTTACAGTATGTCTTTTTAGTATTGTGTGGGTTAAGGGTTCTTTTTAGTATTGTGTGCCTTATATTTCTTTCACTCTATCAGTTTGTAGGATAAGAAATTAATTAAAATGAACTTTCTTCTTCACTTTTACAAAAATTCACAATGATGTGTGAAATCCTGGTTTTTCCCAAATAGAAAAAGGATTGACCATCTGCTTAAAGAAAAAGTCTAACCCAGAATTTGCAAGTAGGTGTTAAAATGAGTAAGTTCCAAAAATCTAAATTATAATAAAAGAACTTTATCAGCATCAGTCAGACAGAGTGTCAAATGTAAAATGTAACTTCAACTTCAAGTGACTCCGACACTGTCCTCTTTCTCCTTTATGTCTTTCAACAATTACTACTACGAACATTTTGTACTCTAACTTTAACTCCTTAATAATGTTTCTAATTGCACATTAACTTCTACAACTTGTTATTCGTTCCCTTTTAATAAATTTCTATTTTAACATTTAAAATGTATATTTTATTATTCCACTCTTCTACATTAATCCACAGATTCCAACTGACAACCAACCTTCTGATGATGAAAAGCCTTTTCATGATAATTCTACATAAAACTTGCAAGCCGTGAGGAGTTTGGTTATGTAAGACACAAGGCCGAATCAAAGAAACATTAACCAACTCCCTAAGCTACATGTTAATTGTACCGCCCAGTAACCTTTTTAAAATTGCATTTTGCAATATATTTAGCTTTTGCAATTTTGTCTATGTAATCATCCATACATAGAATGGGGTGGAAATCTGTTTTGGTAAGCTTATATACTTTTCGATAATCCGTACAAAATCTCAGTGATCCGTCTGGTTCTTCTAACAATACGCATGATGAATTCCATTCACTCTGGCCGGGTTTAATATTCCCATTTCTTAAACATAAATTGTATTTCTTCTTCTAGAAGCTTTGTTTTATACGGATTCATCCGATAAGGATATTGTTTTATTGGCTTAGAGCTTTCCACGTACACGTTGGGAGTCGCCATAGTTGTCTGACAAAGAGCGTCAGAAAATAAATACTAATATTCCAAGATAAGGGCAGTTGATCCATCTTTCTCGACAGTAGGTAAGTGTGCTAATTTGCTGTTTAGGTTGTCCAGTATCTCATAGTTTTTAAGTTTATGGGAAGAATCCTGATCTACATACAATTTTCTTTTTCATTTAGGATATACACCTTCACAATGATTTTTGGGTAGCTAACATGGGATTTGCGTTGCGGTGCAGTGGATATCAGCTCGGAAAGAGAAATTGGGGAGCCGAGTTCAAATTCCAGTTGAATTCATTGTATTCATTTACGTGCAAATACCCTTGGGAAAGGTATTAATCTGTCTCTTCTCTCCAGTTATGGGTTAAATAACAGAACAGATTGAGTTCAGTCTACCACAGAAAGCAATGGCAACCTACTGCGGGATAATATTCTTCCCAGTTAATGATGTCTTTTTCGAGACATGATCGCCCAAGCATGTTTTACGTATGGCACTTGACTGACTGACTGAACATGGGTCTATCATTTATTCTTTTGAAAATATGGTTTAATCATGTTTTCATGTCATTTTTGTGTTTTCTTCTTATGATCCGGCGTATTCATTTTATAATTGAGGTCATTTATCCTTCACTTGATTGTGTATGAGTCTTTAAAATTAGCTTTAAAGGGGTGGTTATTCATTGGAAGTAAAATTAAAACTTCAACACATATCTAGAATTTTATCTCCACAGTTTTCCTATCATATCACCCCTTCATTTTTGCCTTGAACACTTGAGCTCTTGGGATAACTCATCTGTTTCAGATATTTGTTTTCTAAATCGCTCTACATAATCTAACAATCTAACATCCTGTAACCACTTTTCGTTTATTAGTTGTAGTAAACCTTGTACCGAATGTCCAAATATAAGTTCAAATGGATTGAATCCTAGAAATTCTTGCAATGATTCACAAGCTGCAAACATTAAAAATGCTATGCCTTCGTCCCATTGGTTTTGGTGATCTAAGCCGTGAGTTCTCATCATACATTTTAGAGTAGAATGAAACCTTTCCAGAGCTCCTCGTGTTCGTGGATGGTAATCACTCGATTTTATAAAAGTAATGCCTAATTACTTTGTAATTTGCTGAAACAGCCTTGACATAAAATTAGATCCTTGGTTCGACTGAAGAGGTAAACCCACCCTTTGTAAAGAAATTAATAAGAGCTTTTACTTTTTTTTGGACGAAATGTTTCTTAGTGGAATGGCCTCAAAAAATCTTGATGTCGCACACATGATGGTCCACAAGTATTTGTTACCCCATTTTATTAATGTCAAGGCATAGTGTACAATTACCAGACTAAAAGGTTCTTCGAAGATCAGCTGGGATTTTCTCATTTGATTTTCCCGTCACTTGACATATGTTTTACAAAATCTCTTTTAACTCCTGGCAAGTAAAAGCATCTGGAATTTCTTTCGCAAGTTTTGCTAATTCTTAAATGTCCTGTGAATGGAATTTCTTAGAATGTGCTGTTCTTAGAATACTGCACCTATATGCTATTATTTGTTGGCTAACTGCCAGTCTTCTGAATTTGGGATTTGAATCAGCTTCCACCTCCTCATTAGTATTCCATCTTTAATAAAATATGTCTTCAAGATATTATCAAGATTATACCTTGATCTCGTTCCTGTCTTGTGTAACATTCTCCAGCACCTCAGTGATTCTCTGGTTAAGTTCCTCAAGGCTTGTAGGAAAGCAGGGGGATATAGACCTGTCCTTTCACATAATCCCATAGAAAAAAATCACAAAGTGTCAAGTCAGGTGAACAGTGATGGCCATTTTAACAGCACATTATCATTATCACTGCCACACCTGAACCCATCTTCCTAATAGATTCTCTGCACAGTCAACTTCCAGTGAGGTGGAGCCCCATCCTGTTGAAAAACGAAGTGTTCATACTTGTTAGCAATGAGCTCATCAAATAACCAGCCTTGAAACATTTGCAGATAAACTTTGCTGGTCATGTTTTCCTAAAAGAAAAAGAAAACAGTCAATAAAGATAAAAAAAATGAAACATTCAACTTAGTTTTTACTCATTTTGTTAAAATTTGAGATCATTTGAGTGAGAATTGTCTATGTTATTAGACAACAAAATGATGCCATTTTTTTTTAGTGAGGACATATTAATACTTTAAAACTATGGCAAAACAAAGGGGCAGGAAATGAAAGCATAAAGAAAAAATATTACTCCCCATAAAGTGGGGAAATGAAAAATATATAAAAGAAGCTAACCAGTTATCGCTACTCACTCTTTAGAGTTCAATCAAAGACAAAACACACATTTGCATGATGACAAAAAAAAACATGTGGAGGAAAAAATGCTGCTAGGAGAATAAATATAAATCCCAGTGAGATTAAGGAACCCCTGTATATTAAATCTAATATAACTATAGACCCCGTATATTGAATATAATATACTTTTATAATGTCTCTTTTTAAAGCTATTATTGAAAAAGTTGTGGCTAATACATTAGCTGAAAAGTCATAGTAAAAACAAATAATATATGATCTAATACTAATAAAATAAATTGATAAAAAGACAGCAACAAAACGTAAACATTGGATGCCTACACACAGGCAGACAAGACTGACAAGAGAGAGATGTTGATTGGCTAAGCATAAGCCAATTAGTGCACTTCTAGAGTATCATGTGACAGTTCAGGCTTCCCCATCAACTTCAAGAAATAAATTATCTTCTTTTGCTGCATGCCTTCCTTGAGATGAGACATGGAATTTGATCCCTCCAGAAAGCGTGGGCAGCAATCTCTTTCCTAACAAACATGGGTGGCTGATAAGAAAATAAGCAAAGAATGAAACTAGCCATATTTTTCCACCCACGAGTTGGACCAAAAAAACTCAGCAAGTTGTTTCCTTCTGCTGAATTTTACTTAAAATAACCCGAACATGCCACAAACACAACAGTAATATTATTTGAAGTAGTTAGACAGTGCATTGCTAGTTATTAATTTTTAATATTATTTTTTCATTTTCTATTGCCTTTTTATAGCAGCTCATTCCACTTTCGTTATCACTAACACACAAATCAAAAACTGCTGACAAGATTCGAAGTTGCATTCCTTTTCCTTAGTATCTGATCTATTTGCATATAATACACACCTTCTCAATTTGAGCTACAAAGTTCGGGGGGGGGAGGGGAATACCACAGGTATAATACGCACTGAGTTTTAGAAAATTTGTAGCATCTATATTTAACCTTAGAAGGCACAGTGGAGTTATGGATAGCGGCTGGATGTTGTGCCTTTCAGGTTGAACGACTTCAACATGTTCAGCTGAAATGTGAAACTTGCAAAAATATCATCAAAGAGTTACTTGATAGGAGCATACTAGATTGGAAATGCGATGTCTGTGGGCACATCCTACTGTTGAAAATTGACTATGTAAACCACCTGAAAGACCATGACATGAACTCCAAACAATGAAACCAGACAAACTTTCATCCGCATCCAGCAAGCAACATCTGCGTTGTCTGCAACAAGATTTGTAAATTTGCATCTGGCCTGAAGAGAGACACATGAAGAGAGAGACATATGAAGAGAGACACATGAAGAGAGAGACACATGGGATACATAAAGAGAGACACATGAAGAGAGAGACACATGAGATACATAAAGAGAAACACATGAAGAGAGAGACACATGAGATACATAAAGAGAGACACATGAAGAGAGAGACACATGAAGAGAGAGACACATGGGATACATAAAGAGAGGCACATGAAGAGAGAGACACATAAGATACATAAAGAGAGACACATGAAGAGAGAGACACATGAAGAGAGACACATGAGATACATAAAGAGAAACACATGAAGAGAGAGACACATGAGATACATAAAGAGATACACATGAAGAGAGAGACACATGAGATACATAAAGAGAGACACATGAAGAGAGAGACACATGAAGAGAGACACATGAAGAGAGAGACACATGGGATACATAAAGAGAGACACATGAAGAGAGAGACACATGAGATACATAAAGAGAAACACATGAAGAGAGAGACACATGAGATACATAAAGAGAGACACATGAAGAGAGAGACACATGAAGAGAGACACATGAAGAGAGAGACACATGGGATACATAAAGAGAGACACATGAGATACATAAAGAGAAACACATGAAGAGAGAGACACATGAGATACATAAAGAGAGACACATGAAGAGAGAGACACATGGGATACATAAAGAGAGACACATGAGATACATAAAGAGAAACACATGAAGAGAGAGACACATGAGATACATAAAGAGAGACACATGAAGAGAGAGACACATGGGATACATAAAGAGAGACACATGAAGAGAGAGACACATGAGATACATAAAGAGAAACACATGAAGAGAGAGACACATGAGATACATAAACAGAGACACATGAAGAGAGACACATGAAGAGAGAGACACATGGGATACATAAAGAGAGACACATGAAGAGAGAGACACATGGGATACATAAAGAGAGACACATGAAGAGAGAGACACATGAAGAGAGAGACACATGGGATACATAAAGAGAGACACATGAAGAGAGAGACACATGAGATACATAAAGAGAAACACATGAAGAGAGAGACACATGAGATACATAAAGAGAAACACATGAAGAGAGAGACACATGAGATACATAAAGAGAGACACATGGTGGTAGATGAGAAAAAGATAAAGCATCCAAATCTGTTCAACCCAACCAAGATGATGAAGTTCTTATGTTATATATGTAGAAACCAATAAAGTTGAATGTGGGTCTCAAGAGTCACTTGTGTTCCCATAGCTTTTCAAGTAGAGAAGTGGAAGCTACTCTGAATGAAGAAAAAGAAGAGACGGCAATCATCTGACAAGAAGGAACAATAAACATATATTCTTCTGGACTCTCTTGTATGAACTAGAATATTTACATTTGAACCTTCAACTTTGCCCTTATGTTTGTAATGTATATTTTTACAGAAAGTCCCAGAGATTAACAAAACAGAATGAACAACCAACATATTTGTTTGAACATTATTTTTAATCAATACTTGTATTTGAGTAGATATTCTTTTTTTTTAATTAAACAGTATATTTATATATATATTTCTACCAGCCTGATTATTTATGAGAAATTTTGTTAGGAAAATGTGTCATTTGGCAGGAATCAAACCTGCAACTCCTATTAACATAGGGGAAGCCACCAACTGATCTGGTGCATCATAGACCATTTGATCACAAATGATTTCACAGTCTAAATGAGGTCAAATCAAGCCTTATATACAGAATTTTCAATTTCTCTGTCCTGAAATGTATCGTAATGTAAACAAATGCAAATTTCCAGAATTTTCTGTAACATTGCCTGTTTATATTTGGCTTTTTGTAAGAGATCTTATTTGTGATTGGTTGATTTTCTATTTCTTTATTTTTAATCAATAAGAATAAAAAAATCAAACACTTACACAATAAAAGTAAAAAAAAAAAACAAAAAGGAAAAGCAATCACAAACAAGACCACTTTCACAAAAATCTCACTATGCTACATATGAACAAGAGAAAACTGGCTCCTACAGCAAACTAGCCCAGGTGTGTGTGAACATCATAATGAGGTCTTCATGAAACTTTGAAGTTGGCATGAACCTGCTCAGTTAAAGTGACAAACTTTTTGTGTTTATCAACACTATCTCCACCCTGATACTGAGCACGATAAAAACATGCTTGCCAAAATACATTTTATTAGTAAAACCACTGAGAAAATAACCTCAATACTAAACATTATCGCAACACACACACATATATATATACACACACACACATATGTAATGCTATATAAAAAAAAAATTATGTACATATTAACTTATATTATCACTAGCAGTATAGCCCGCATTACTCAGGTGTAATGAAAGCTTTAAAATTAATCCATGGTCCTGGAGCTCAGACTCAGCCTTAAAGAATATTTGTGTGAAGTTTGGTGAGAATCGGATAAAAATTGTGGATTTGTATAAAGGACATACAGACAGATAAACAGACACACACACAAACATCTTGCTTTATATATATATATATATATATATATATAATTGATTTTCTGCACTATTGTAAGAACTGCAACCTTGAAACTTCTGAATATTGTTTATGTTTTTGTCTATGAGTGTATCAAATTTGATTAAAATCGGACCACTCCTTCTATAACCCGATTTTTTCAATTATCGATATTTATTGGGGGTACCTCGACACAAAACCTAGCTAAGAACACTCGCAGACGCTTATAGTACAACTGTGTAAATTTTCAAGAAAATCAGTTCAGCCGTTTTGGAGTCTATAGGTAATGGACACACACACACACACACAGACAAAGTTCCATTTATAAATAAGTTTAGATGTACACAAGGCTAGATCTATATTGGATGTTGTCATAACTTCCCACTAATTCCCCATAAAACAAAAATTAGATATTCTCATTCTAATAGCTGTTTCCCTGTAGGGACATAAAACATTTTTATTACATCTTTTTCGAGGGTCAAGGACAAGATAATTCTGTGGACAACAACAGCAACAACATCGAAGCTAACAAAGATATCTACTACACTGACAAACACACTTGAAACTATGATGTTCATCTTTCAATCAGACAATAGTGAATTTGATATTAAGCATATTTTAACCCATGTGAATAATTTTTTAAACAAATATAGTGTTTGGAGATTTAAAACTCTGGCCCAAACTAACTGTATAAACAGAGATATATGTCACTCTGGATCACAGTGTCTCGAACATGGTGATGCACACGACTGGTAAAAAAAAATATTTTGCACTTGTGTATTATACTTTCTTTAGACTTAAATTCTTGAGGAAAATGCATATTTTATACAAAAAATGTATATTTTAATCAAAAATTTCATATTTTATACAAAAAATGCCTATTTTATACAAAAATGTATATTTTACACAAAAACTTGTGTGAACGATGATAATGAAGACAATACTGAAAAATATGGAATAAATATGTTGTGACATATGGTTCACAATATATAAAGAACTAATATCAGTGGAGTCGGCAGCTGACGGCTAGCACGGTCATTGTCTACTCAGCTCACTAGTTGTTGCCACCCAACACTGATGTGTACTACTGTATCTACCGAGAATAAATGTACTACTTACTTATATCTGTGTATTGTCATTCCTCCACGATATAAGAAAATAGTAAATATTTCAAACATTAGAATGAAATTAACATGAAAACATTTAAACTTTGGATTTTTTTTTGATGGAATATACAGAAAAAAATTCACTGACACAGGATTAAAATTAAATTTCAGAGTTCTCAAACCTCTGCTGTAACCACCAAGTCATATATGTTTCTGTTGTCGTTAAAACTACAGATGTTATGAGCTAGTCAATAAATTTTTATAAGTTGTTCCAAGTTTCAATTATAAATTATGAATACTTGAAATAATAAACATTAAGATGGCATTGTTGGCTAAATAGGTCCAGTGTTGATCTTTTTCACTTCTGAAAATAATATCTTGATGACTTGACAACATCTGTTACCAACAGGTCAGTGTGTACCACTTAGTCAAGAGTGGCAAGAAAAGAATGCTATTTTATAGCAGGTGTTCATAAAGTCCTGCAGTTGAGCATTTTATGATATATTTAAGAGACCCTGTGTGTGTGTGTGTGTGTGTGTGTGTGTGTGTAAGAAAAAAACATGTATAAATTCTTTGTGCAGTTGAAACTCAAATTCTGTACATAAACTAGCAGTATAGCCCGGCCTTGCTCAGGTGTAATGAAAGCTTTAAAACTAATTCATGGTTCTGGAGCTCAGACTCTTTGGACGTTAGCACGAAAAACTAAAAAGCAATAGTTGTTTCCAGTTAAAGCAAAACCGTAGAGTGAAAGAAAAATGAATGGATGAAAGTTAAATTTTGATTTCCTGCTATATATCAAATAAGTTTTTTTCATTGTAAACTAAATTTTGAAGGTTAAATAAGTCCTCTGAGTAAATGGTATCATGGCTGAGACTAAGAATTACAATTATACCTACTTATAGCCAAACCTGAAGCAAAAACTAAAATAAAAGAGCTGAAAAAAATATAGACATACAGGCAGATAAACAGACACACACACACAAACATCTTGCCTTTTATATATATATTATCGATTTTCTGCACTATTGTAAGACCTGCAACCTTGAAACTTGAAACACACACACACACACACACACACAGACAAAGTTCCATTTATAAATAAGTTTAGATATTATGCTTAAATCAGGATGGTGACACTCCTGATCAAATCTACTCTATGAATTTTCCAGTTGCTAAACAGTTTCTTACTGCAGTCACCTTGGACAGGTATGTAGAAGGGGTCAACATAAAAGACTGCTCATGCAATAATTTCTTTTGCTTGCTTGGTAAATCCATAGAAAATGAATCAATCATTTGCAGGTTATTTAAAGCCATAATTTGTTTTTAGATAATAATAGTTCAGTAATACAAGTCTTACTAATTAATTATTGACCCATAATTAGGGGAGAATAGATGGAATTACACTTATTTACACACCAGCAGTATAGCCCGGCATTGCTAGGGTGTAATGAAAACTATATATATATATAATCGATTTTCTGCACTATTGTAAGAACTGCAACCTTGAAACTTCTGAATATCGTTTCTTATTTCTTAGTCTATGAGTATCAAATTTGATTAAAATCAGACCACTCCTTCTATAACCCGGATTTTTTCGATTATTGATTTTCAATATTTATCGGGGGTACCTCAACACAAAACCTAGTTAAGAACACTTGCAGATGCTTATAGTACATCTGTGTAAATTTTCAAGAAAATCAGTTCAGCCATTTCGGAGTCTATAGGTAATGGATACACACACACAAAGTTCCATTTATAAATAAGTTTAGATAAGTTAAAATAACAAACCCAATGAGAATTGGAACTTGACTTTCTAATTAACGATTCCACACCATAACACATTACATCACTGGCACATCCAAGCTGACAGCATCTGCCATTCCCAAGTGGTCACCCATCTGGTTACTGACCAGACTCAACATTGCTTAACTTCAGTGATCGTACGGGAACCGATGTTTCAACATGATGTTGCTGTAAGCAATTTATTTTGCGTCAAAGTAATAGTAGTAGTAATAAGATCAATAATGAATTTTGTCTATCTTGACATTAAAACACCAAATTTGATTTTCAAAATAATCCATGAAGATGTTCAAATTTTTCTGATTTAGAATTAGGAAAATAAATTCATTGAATAGATCCTTTTGAAATTTTCTTTCCTTTTCCTTTTGAAATTTTCACTTTATAGCAAAAAGATGTTAACATTCAGTCAGTTAAGTGCCATACGTGAAACACGCTTGGGCGATCATCTCTCGAAAGAAACATGACTGACTGGGCAGAAGATTATCCCGCAGTAGGTTGCCATTGCTTTCTGCGGTAGACTGGTTGCCAGCCAAGGCTATAGAACCCAATCTCATAACCGGAAGGAAGAGACGGATTAATAGTATGACCTTTCCCAAGGGTATTTACGTGTAAGTGAATAGTTTTAATACAGAACTAAAATTGGTTAAAAATATTTTAATTTACATTTGTAGTGATCCTTTTAACTATATTTTTTTTTATCAAAATAGAGTGAATTTCATTCCTATGATTTTTACAATTGTTAAACTGTTCCTCACAAGAGTGGGACAGGTGCAGCTAGTGTCAACATAGGTTACTGCATAAGAAATCTCTTATTACCATTACAACTTCACATGCAATAGTTCTATTTAAACACTTTGAGAAAGAAAAATACAGGACCTCGTAAAAAGGATAATGAAGCAAATCGAAATAAAGGTCTAACCATCAATTGTGAGAAAACAGAAACCATGGTTTGGTTGGTTTATTTTGTTTTATGGCATAACAACCTCAATGGACTATTTAATGATGACAAGATTTTTAAGATAGGTTCATATGAATAAAATATGTATTCTTTGTAAGAATATCGTGTAGCTTGTTCTTTTACTTTCTCTCTACCTTTGCAACTGTCTTCACATCCTTCTCTTGCCCTTTCTCTTTCACCCCCTGTAGCTGGTTCATCTTTGTCTTCACTCTCCTCCTGCCTAATACTTCAACTCTCCCTTATGTAAACCCCTGCACATCAGTGGCGTTAATGCCTTTCTTGGGGTGAAATGATTAAAAAAAAAATCAGTCTTTAGATCATGTTTTATTGACATATTTTTGTAATAAGAATTTTTGTTGAGAGTTAAATATATTGCTGGTGTCTTTACTATAAAATGTATTTTTATGTTTTTATAGTGTATTGACCCCTGTTTGGTGGGAACCTTATTTGCCCATAGCTAGGACCCTAAGAGGTGCTACTGCCTTGGTCAAGATGGACCCTGGAACAACAGTAATTAACATTTGTTTCTATGTTCCTCAAAACCTTCCAATCTTGTCAGATCAGCAAGCATGGTAGCCAGCAAAAATAAAAAGCTCAAGATGTGGACTACAAATTAGAGTTATCAAGATCAAACAAGTATCAGGGAAATGTTTTAACTAAGGATAGAAAATGCAACACCAAAACCCATATGTGTATTGAAAGAACAAAAAAAAACCCAGATGCGGTTGAAAGAGCTAAAAAAAAATGTAGTAACAGGAAAATTTCATTCGAAACAAAGGAAAGAGTGCTGAAAAGTCATGTAATTTCAGTCGTGGCATAGGAATAAATACAATATTCTCGCTGCTAATAAAGAAGGAAAGACAAATGGCAGCAATAAAACAGCAGCAGCAGCAGTCAAAACATGACAGATAGAATCAGTAGTAGTTGCCACTCTAATTAGCAGCCAGATTAGGTTTAAGACTCCAAGTTCCTAGTGGATTACAGCACTGGTTTGTGATTTTACTGATATAGTGAGTTCAGTTCCTGGGCCATGAAAGAAAGACAAATGAGAGAAAGTTTTCAGTCACAACAATAAAACATGAGCAGCATCAGCAGTCAAAACATGATAGACTTGAGTGAATGACAAAGTTTTAGAGAAAATGGAAACAAAAAGAACACCTATACACAGCATTAGAAAGTGACAACTGAAATTTATTTGACATGACAATGAAGGAGGTGAGGGCTTTGTGAATTTGACACTCACAGGACACAGGGGAAGACAGTTGTTGCAACTCTAATCAGCAGTCAGGTTAGGTTTAAGTTTGCTACAGCAAATTATCCTATGGGACAATGGCCTAGTGGATTAAAGCATTGGTTTGTGAATTTGGTAACAGTGGTTGTCAGTTTAATCCCTGGGTCAAGCAGTGTGTACTTGCACTCAGTGGAAACAAGTGAGCAATAACTGAGCAGTGCTAAATAAAAATAAGAACTAAACGAGATATCCCTAGAATGAGAAGAGTCATAGGTTAAATAAAATTAAATACAATGGTCAAAATGTAATAAAAATGATGTTAATAATAATAATAACTCCCAGAAATTCTAACAAAAATTATCAATCCTCTTGAATAACAGTGATTGCTAGACACTGGAGTCAACAGAAATGCTGAGGATATCATGGACTAAACATGGGGAGAGAAAATGGAAACAAAAGAACACTTATACATAGCATTAGAAAGAGCTAGCTAAAATTCAGAATTCAATACTCACAGGACATATAACGAAGGAGGGCTGAGATATAGAAGACAGCAAGTCACCTATCTGACACACTTCTGTGAATGGGATGGTGTGAAGTGGCAAAGGGACAAATGTTGCTAAGGGGCCACAAGGTGGTGACTGCTTACATCTCGAAAGTATACGACACTTAGAAGAATATATCAGTGATATGAAAATTATCTAAACATATAGAAATATAAATTTTTAATTACCACTGAGAGAAACACACATACAGAAGATTTAATAGATAAAATAATAATCATTTCACTAAACAAAGTAATATATTACTAAGACACAAGGGGCTTACTGAGTGTGAGAGAATATGAGAAAAAGAAAATGTAAGGAGAGAGCGAGAACAATGAGAGAAATTAAGACAATAGCTGACACTCAATTTAAATTTTTGAAGATCAAACTTGGTTGAAAAGACAGAAGAGAGTTTTGCAAGTAAGAATTGTGAGGAAAGAAACTGTTGGCATAAAACTTAGTTACATCCAGACATTTCAACTGTAAAATGATGAGAATGCTGCCAGTCTAGTACTGTGTTTAAGTTCATAGAGTCAAGGTACTACACGGGAAAGTTTGCCAGAACAATTAAACAATTAGTATGAAAATATTTAACAAAACGGCACAGGGAAGCTACAATACGGCAGTAACTTTACTGTGTAGTTAATCACCCATTTTTTTTATTTTTTCATTAATCATTTATGCTTAAGTTTTTGGTGTTGCTTCTTCTCCACAATTGAAGATCTTTTCTTTTACTTTCTCAGGATAGTGGCACTCTTGATGAAATTCATTCAATGCACTTTACAATTGCTCAACCCTTTTTTATAAAACTTCACAGCTCGGATAAGTACAATATAAGAGATTGTGGAAATTCAGTCAATGCATTTTACAATTGTTCAACCCTTTTTTATAAAACTTCACAGCTCGGACAATTGGACAAGTACAATGTAAGAGATTGTGGATGCAATGATCCTCTGTACGATAACAAAGACTGCTAAAAAATTTAATCAATTATAATGTTCATTTATAATTTATTTATTTTAATCGTTTCACCCCGAGCAAGGCATTCCACTGCCACTGTAGCGCAGGGGGTTACATAGGGTTAGGTGAGTGATGGGAAAGGTTGGTTAGATATAGGAAATGTTAGAAGTAGGGTGATAGACGGGTAAGGGTACTGAGAATGAGGGTTGGTTAGATGGTGAGAGTTTTTGAGAGAATAGATGCAAGTTAGCATGTTAGGAGGTGTCTATTGACCTTACACTTAAACTCCTGGAGATTGTAGCCATCGAGGAAGCAGGCATGTGGAAGGGAATTCCACAGGCAGGAAGTGTGAGGAAAGCTGTTGGAGTAGATTGATTATGTAAAGGCATTTGACAAAATACGACACAAATAATTGGAGATGCTCAGCAGCCTCGACATTTTCGGGAAAATGCTCTAATATTGCATAAAAATTATTATATTAATGACCCACACAAAACTTATTTGGTTTTCATAACTAATATACCTTAGTATACCATATTTACTTAATTCAAATTTCTACCTAAACAATTTAGCCTCTTTAACAAATAACCTAAAATCTGACCAGCTGTCAAAATCTAATGTCTACACATTTGAATAATGTATATTCCTAGTATGTATTTTCCCCAGACAAATTAAAAAGTGTAATTTTTCTCATGACATAATGTGACAATTTCCTTGTTGTTCTTCTTCTATGTGCCTTGTCCCTTCAGGACGTAGGCAGTCATGGCTTTTCAGGTCTCCCTATCCCTGGTGGCTCTTAGCACGCTTTCTCCTGTTACACCAGGCAACCCTCGTTCCGTCATCCATCTGATCAGGTCCTTCAAATATGTTACCTGCTGCTTTCCTCTGTTTCTTTTTTTCTCTCTATCTGGCCTGTTAGTATCAGGTTCTCCAAGCCCTCCTTCCTCATTGCATGTAACAGGAACTTCAGCTATCTCTTCCCGATGCTCAGTATTAATTTCCTTTTTGTTTCTATCCTTTCCAAAACCTCATCATTGCTCACATGCTCAATCCATGATATTTGCAACATCCTTCTGTAGAACCACATTTCAGTTGCTTCAAGTTTTTCCTTCATCTTTGATGATATTGTCCAGCATTCACTGCCATATTGATGAACTGGCATCACATAACAATCCAGTACTCACTTCTATGTTTCTAGCGAAATTGTCCTGTTTCTTAATACTTTACTCAACTTCTGGAATGCTTCCTTTGTCATGTCAATTCGCCTTCGGATCTCTGTGTCGCACTGTCTTCTGTTAGAACACTTTCCAGGTATTTAAATTTTTTTTACTTGCTTGACTTTAGTATCCCTGACCTGTATTTGGCATATTGGGCTGTCCTTTTTACTGATGACCATGCATTCGGTTTTCTTGCAGTTTATTTGTAGTCCTTTCTTGTCACTCTCTTCAGATACCTTCTGTAGGAGGTCTTGTAGTTTTCTTCCTGTGTCTGCTATCAGCACTGTATCATCTGTGTACCTTATGTTGTTTAAATTGTGGCCTCTGATGATGAATTCTGGCATAACTTCTAGGGTCCTCAGAATGGTCACACTGTACAAGTTAAATAGTTCTGGTGAAAAGACACATCCTTGTCTTATGCCCCTTTCTATCTTTGTATATCTGCTGAATTTGTTACCTGTCCATATGCAGGTGGTTTGCTGCCAGTAGAAATTCTTGATTACTCTTAAGTCTTTCCCAAATATGTCGAGGCTGCTGAGCATTTCCATCAATTCTTTGTGGTGTATTTTATCAAATGCCTTTGCATAATCCATAAAACATATGTACAAGTCCTTCTTCATTTGTATTGCCCTTTTGGAGAGCATCCTAATCATAAATATGGCGTTCCTTGTTCCAGTGTCTTTGACAGATCCACACTGTTCCCAGCCTATTTCTGGCCTGATTCTGTATCTCACTCTATTTTTTTTTCTTTTTAATCATATCACCCCGAGCAAGGCGGTAATGCCACTGATGTGCAGGGGGCTACATAAGAGTGAAAAGATTGGAAAAGAGAAAACCGGAAACCACATCCTAAACAGGGAACAAGGGATGAGTCTCTTCACCTGTTCAATCAGAATTCGGACAATCAGTTTTATTATATGGCTCATTAAACTGATCGTTCTGTGGAGTTCACACTCGTTTGCCTCTGGCTGCTTAGGTAGTGCTATGAAGATCGACTTGCTGAGGTCATCTGGTATTACACCATTATTATAAATTTCATTTATTATTTCTGTAATTTTCTCTCTGCCAAATTCTTCTAGGGCTATCAGCAGCTTTATTACTATGCCGTCTGGTCCAGCTGCTTTGTTTCTATCTTCTTCTATGTGCCCTGTCCTTTCAGGACGTAGGCGATCATGGATCCACGTCTCCCTATCCCTTGTGGCTCTTAGTATGTTTGTTCCTGTTGCTCCTGGCAACCCCCGTTCCGTCATCCACCTGATTAGACCCTGCAAATATGTTATCCGCTACCTTCCTCTGTCTCTCCTTCCTTCTATCTGTCCAGTCAGTATCAGGTTCTCCAGGCTCTCCTTCCTCATTGCATGTCCCAGGAACTTCAGTTGTCTCCTTCCTGATGCTCAGCATCAATTTCCTTTTTGTTGCCATTCTTTCTAACACTTCGTCGTTGCTTTGTTTCTATATGCCACCTAAATGTTCAACTTCATAGTTTGACCTAATTCTCACTTTTGATTAAATAATACAGACATACCCACAATCATATTGTTTAACTTCCTTCAACCACCTCTCCTGAACTTTCTGAATAACCATGAATTCATTTTATATTTTCTAAAATAAATCCTTTTTGCTATTTGTTTTTAAAATATCACCTAAAGAAGAAAAATAATGTTCTGAAATATTAATTTTTTGTGTAGTGATATAGTACTTTTATAAACCATTGTGATAACAAAATTACAATACTATATACATATTTTCCTCCTGTCATGCTTGGAGCTGGATTATATTTTTTTCTTATGTCTTAAAATAAGATACTCAATAGTATTGGAGTAGATAGATCCATCGCCCAGTTCACACTCCACCCATGTCTATTGAACAGGTTAAGAGGCTCATCCCTTGTTCCCTGTTTAGGATGTGGTTTCCGGCTTTCTTTTTTCAAATCTTCTCACTTTGTTTTTTTTTTTCAATTGGAGTAGATAGATCTATCTATCACCCAGTTCACACCCTACCCACATCTATTGAACAGGTTAAGAGGCTGGCAACCAGTCTACCGCAGTCTTGGCTGGCAACCAGTCTACTGCAGAAAGCAATGGCAACCTACTGCGGGATAATCTTCTGCCCAGTCAGTCATGTCTCTTTCGAGACATGATCGCCCAAGCATGTTTCACGTATGGCACTTAACTGACTGAATCTTATCCAGGGTCTAAAATCTGCTCCTTTCAATGGTAAAATTACATGGAGCCAAATTGAGACTGATAGATGTGGGTGATGTAATTTATCTTGTCGACAACCTGAAGAAGTATATTGACTAAGACTCCAACAGCAGCAACATTTTTGACAATATCTGATATCAGTGAAGAGTTTTGGCAGAATGAAGAGTTAAAATAAAACATTTCAAAGTATTCTCCTTCCAAACTTCTCTTTCATTTTTCAAAACAATCAATAATGGCTATGCTCAGAATTGCCATTTGTTGCTTTTGATCTAGGGTCTAGAATCTGTCCTGTCCAATGGCTATCAAACACTTCTGCTGGCTATCAAACAAAATAACTTGAGAGCTAAATAAAACCACCTCTTCCCTTTCAAAGTGGGTATCCATTGTATGACAACTGTAGAAGTTTATAGACATAGGTGATGTGATATTCTGAGAAAAAAAAAAAATCCTACAGAAGAGTATAAACAGAACGTACTCATTTGGTCACTGTGAATGCCAAGGCCACACACTGTACAAGATCACACGGTCCTGATCATGACGGTAAACTATTTCAGTTAAGTGTCAAAAAGTTGACTGGTGAAATTAAATGATAATTAATTAAATCATAATAATTATTTTATTAAACCATTATGAAAATAAGTTCATTCTTGGTATCCAACATTTTTAAGAACCAGGTGTAGTAAACCGAAGTCATTAAGTATAAAGACATCCAGACCCGAGCACAGAAAAGCTGACCTATAAACTGTCACTGAAACAAAACACTCTGCAGGTGTGACGACCTGTCAAAAATTACTTCAATTTCAAAATATAAACATATTTTGAGCGTGGCAAACATGTTGGGTTGCTTCACCTGGGATTGAGTGCAAGTATGGCACAAAGTAATAAATAATTGATCAACCAACCACAGGGCCTGCTTCTGGTTAGCCCACCCTGATGACTGCGACTAATTGGCTGATTATCTAAACCAATCAGATGCAACCCAAGGGGATTGTTACGATGATAGCCATTGGCCGGTAATCCCCATTGGCTGACCAATCAGGAGCTAATTATTTGGGATAAAGGCCCATAAATAGAGAACACCCAGAGCAAAAAATCGGTTCGTTCTTCACTGCCCAGAACCAAATCCATTGCCACTGCATTCTCCATCATTGATACTGCCTAATTGCAGTTAAGATTTCTTTGAGCTAAGGAAACTTTTTCTGCCAGTCAACTACATTCACCCCTCACTTCGCGGTGTTTGTTTTACCTTGATGAAAATTATTGTATACCTGTGTAAATAAACGTTTGTTACTGTTTATAACAAACACTTTTCGTTATTTCTTTGTGTGGCAACTATTCTTCCCCGACGCCAAATTCAACACGCCATCGACTGAATTGTATCCACCCCCTCTTCGCGGATCTTAAGAAGCAACATGGGCGCGGAAGGAATCAGAGAACAATCAGTCTGGAACATGTGGTAATCATGAAACCATCGGCCAACCTGGTATCGTGAAAATATAGTACCACATTTGGTGCCTTAAGATGCAGGATTGACCCTGTGTAATTACCACAGCGGATCCTGTTGCACCTGTGCCTCAGAATCCAGTGTCAACCCTGAATATGTTGATGCTTCAAAACACAGGATTGACACTTAACTAATCCACCGGCACAATGACATCTCACCCAGGAACCGGCCCAGGAAGCCATCAGCTCGTTTTACAGCAATACAGTCACTCAAGGAAAAGTATCACCAAAAACATCCACAGTTGGGGTAAGTAACTAGTTTCCTTTGCTTCTCTACATTCATTGTGCAGAGTTGGTTCAGTGCTAAAGAGCTTCTTAGTGTCTTTGTTTCCTTAAAAAAAAAAAATATATATATATATATATATATATATATATATATATACAATGGCTACTTCCCATTCAAACATTTCACCTATGTTGGTAACAGCTGGATCGAAGATCCCAATTTTTGCTGGAAGGCCAACAGATTTGAAACCATGGCGTTAAAAAAACAAAAAAAAACAATGGGTCCATGATCTAACGGACCCTGAATTAATTAACTTGGTCTATGACTATTCAGATGGAGTCGTATCTGAATGGATTGGAAGCTATCTTGACAACCATCCAGACACTTTTAGTAAAACCTTATTCGATGAGATCACAGCACAGTATGGGGAGTTTATAAACCCTGCTGATGCTGCTCAAGCATTGATTAAGATGACGCAAGGAAAAAATGAATCGCTTGCGGAATTAGCTAGTAGAATGTCAAGTCTTGCAAGGCTGCCTAATAGGGATGCTGAGCTGAGAGAAGAGTCAGCTGTACAAGTACAGCTGGCCGAATTCTTCATTGATTGAATAAACAATCCTTTCATTAAAGAAGATGTGGCAAGAGCTAAACCGAAGACACTGTCGGAGGCTTTGTCATCAGCAAGAGAAAGTGAAAGGCTCTATGAGCGACTTCGGGGCTGTCAGGTAAAAGAAAAAATTCATTATAAATTTTCAGGTAGGAATTATTGGTGACAGGAGGTGAATAGGCTCTCATACAGTACTAAGGGAACCAAAAACAGGAGGGTTACCATAGAAAATGGGCTGGAGAGAGTCATGGTTGTTACAGCTGTAGACAACCAGTACCAAAAAAAGAAAGGTAATACTTTAAACCAGCAGGAACGCTAGAATTGTGACAAACAAAAATGTCCGAGGTCTGAAGGCGGGAATGTAACTTACTCAACTTCAGAAAAACGAAAAACCAAGACACTGGCAAAAGCTAAAAGTCGCAAAACTAACCATATTCAGTCATTAAAGAAAGAAAAGAATAAGGTTACTTTAGCTCCTAAAATAAAAACAAATCCAAAGAATTCCTGCTCGAAATGAGAAATGGTTAATAGTCCTAATACAAAAGGAGCTGAAGAATATGAATTATTCATACAAGGCTCGGACATGATATGTAGGGTAGATATCATGGGCAAGCAGGTGGAAGCATTAATAGACTCTGGATCAGAAGTCTCACTTCTAAAGTCCTCAATTTTTGAAGACTTAAAAAATAGCAAAATGAAATTGAAAGATTCAGACTTAACAGTAACTCAAGCAAACTGACAAAAATAATGGAACTAACTGGTATGATCCACCTATCTATGAAAATCGGAAAGATTAAGACAGGTTCAAAATTATACACTGCACCTGAATTGGACCAAACCATGATTTTAGGGGAGGATTGGTTAAAAATAAAGAAAGCACAATTATGTTTTAATCCAAATTAACTAACGATAGGAGGGGTAGAAATTCCCTTGGGTAGTAAAACCAGCGAGGAAATTAAAATCTACTCTGTGGACAGTGTAAAATTACCCCCACGAACTGCTATTTCCTGCACAGCCAAACTAATCCCTTCAGAGCCAAATGAAGAAAACCTATAGCAGGTGATCTCAGTGGAGGAGGTGATCCCAGAGGAGGAAGAAATAGTGTTAGTTGAATCGATAGTAAAAGAAAGTGAGAAAGGGAAAATTCCAGTTATGTTAGCAAATTTGGGTAATAAAACAGTACATGTCCCCAAAGGTGAAAATTTGGGAAGGGTAGCACCAATACGAATTCGGAAGCAAGTTAAGTATATTGAGAAACACCCAATTAAGGGAAGTGAAAGTACAATCAATCCTGGGGACATTAACGTACCCAATGAGCATAGACAGAAGATAGAGGATTTAATTCAGGAAAATATAGATGTCGTTGCTAACTCAGATAAGGAATTGGGACGAACTCAGTCAGTTCAAATGAAAATAGATACGGGAAATAACCCACCTATAAAAATAAAACCCAACAGAACTCCGATACACAAAAGAAAGTTAGTAGAAGAGGCTGTCAAGAAAATGCTAGAAGCTAAAGTAATTGAACGCTTACAATCTCCTTGGAGCTTCCCTATTGTAGTGGTTGACAAAAAGGATGGGGGAGGGACACTGCTTTTGTGTAGATTTTAGAGCCCTTAACAACATAACTAAGCCCCTTGCTTACCCACTACCATTAATAGACGACATACTGGCCCTTTTAGGCGAGGCAACTTGTTTTTCCACCCTTGATTTGAGATCGGGGTACTGGCAGGTAGCCCTTGATCAAACCGATTGAGAAAAGGCTGCATTTGTATGTCACTCTGGGTTTTTCCAATTTGGATTGGCGAATGCTCCAGGTGTTTTGCAACAACTCATGTCCATAGTACTTGGAGGGCTGGAGGAGTTTTCCATGGCATACTTAGATGACATACTAGTTTTCTCGAGCAGTGTAAATGAACATTTCCAACACATTCAAGCAGTATTTAATCAGCTGAGAAAACATGGGTTAAAGATAAAATTGGCAAAGTGCCAGTTCTTAATGGTAGAAACCAAATACTTGGGATTTGTCATAAATAAACTAGGAATCAAGCCAGATGATAATAAAGTCAAAGTAATTCGCTTGATGCCAGAACTTAAGACAGACAGGTCAGGGGTTTTATAGGCACCATCGGGTATTACCGAAGATTCATACCTGCATTTTCAAGAATAGCTACCCCTCTTAAGCTCTCACAAAAAATGCCCATTTCAAGTGGACAAATGATTGTCAGCGATCATTTGATACGCTAAAATATCAACTATCAACGATTCCACTATTGGCCTACCTGGACATGAATAAACCGATGATACTGTATACAGGTGCAAGCGATCTGTGTATTGGTGCATGTCTAATCCAACCATGTCCTGAGAAGGACGGCCCTGTCCCAGGTATACCGGAAGAAGTACCTATTTACTTTCTTTCTCACAAATTAACATCTACCCAACAGAAGTGGCCTGTCATAGAAAAGGAAGCATTTGCTATTGTATATACTCTCCAAAAACTTGATTATTATCTAAGCAGTGCACAATTCACCATAAAAACAGATCATAAGCCTTTGAAATATCTATTTAAAGCAGATTGGGCAAACAAAAAGATACAACAGTGGACCTTAAAAATAAGTGGATATAACTGTACCATAGAATATCTATCGGGCAAGGAAAATACTTGTGCTGAATTATTGTCACGTATCCCTAATCAGCAAGAACAAGAATTGATGCCTCAAGAACTCGAAATTGATAAGTTTTATCAAATAAACATGATAAACTCACATCGGTTACATTACAGGTTAGATAAAGCTGATGAAAAGGATGAAAAACCCAAAATAGAAATGCCCCAATTAAATAACTACGAAGAAGACGAAGAAATTAAAATGCTAAAAAGAACCATAGAGTCAGGTAAAGCATCTAAAGCATTTATAGAAAAATATATGGTACAAAATGAATTGCTATACTATCTCTCCAACAGAGATGAAGATGTCCGAACTAGGTTGTATATATCCAAACAAATGCGGGGGGGGGGGGGGAGGCTATTGAGACAGCTTCATGATGAAATGGGGCATATTGGTATTGATAAGACGTATGAACTCATAGGCTGGTTGTACAAGGAAGTCACGAAACATGTAAACTCATGCGTGGTTTGTCAGTCGAGGAGTGGCAAAAGTGAAATTGCACATCTTGAAAAAATGGATGTGCAATTTTATGCCTTTGAAAAAATTACTGTAGATGTCTCCGGACCCTATGGTCAATCTTCACAGGGGAATAAATACATAGTTAGCTTTGTGGATTGGCTGACTAATTGACCAGAAGCCTATGCAATACCAGATAAGAAAGCTCAGACTGTAGCTTTGGGACCCTCTAAAACTGGTGTCTGATAATGGCCCAGAAAACATTTATGAGGTAATGAGACAAACAATGGAAAGTCTCAATATCAAGCACATTGTTACATCCCCTTATCACCCACAAGTAAATGCTAAGGTTGAGCAGTTCCACCGTTTTTTGGGAGATACGTTGGCAAAGCTTACTGAAGATGGGAAGGAAAATTGGGATTTGTTCCTGACCCAGGCATTAGGGGCCATCAGATTTTTCCATTAATGAAGTGACCGGGGTTTCCCCTTATTTCTTACTATTTGGACGAGATGTAATCTTGCCCATTGATAATTTATTAAAACTCTGTAGAAAATATGTGGGAAAAGAAGATTTTCACCAAATAATCCTCCAGAATCAACATAAAATATTTATGCAAGCTAGGCAAAGAATAAAACGTGCCTAGAAGAAATGAAATGAAAGAGTAAACCCGGGAAGAAAAGAGGTAACCCTTAAAGTAGGAGACCCTGTGCATCATAAGAAACATCTGCGACAAGGAAAGCTTGATAACGAATGGTCTCCTTATTATAGGGTTAATAGATCAAACAGGCCCAGTAACTTTTATGGTATGGGACCAAATAAATGGAAAAGTAAAAAAGGCTCATGCCAATGATTTAAAATTAGCAGGATTAGAAGAGTGGGAAATTCCAAAAGAAAAAGAAAAAAATCCACGAATCAGACGAATGAGGTGGGTCGAAGCCCCCTTGGAGACTGATTCGGAGTCGGAAAAAGAGATTGAACCAATCCTGATTGCTAGGTTGCAAACGGAAATTGGAGAAGTAGAAAATGCCTCTGTGCAAAATGAATCGGATAGTTGGGAGAGTGAAGACAAACTTCCCCTGTCAGAATTACGAAAAATATACCAAGAGAAAGAAGATACACCTTTAAAATACAGATTAAGAAGCTATCAAAATAAAAAGGGAGATGACTTAAGATTCAGCCAATCCCATATGACTGATGACCAGCTTGCACCAAGTTGTGACCCAGGGAATTAAGCATGGGTGCTGGATAAAATCTAAACTAGTCATTATAGGACAGAAAAATGTATATGTAAGTATGCATGGAGGTCTGTGAAAAAGGAAAGGAAAAAAAAAAGATAGAATAGAGCAGGGAATATATTATATATATATATATATATATATATAGAGAGAGAGAGATTGAAAAGAATTAAGTGTTAAAGGTAACTGGAACAAATTACCTTTCATTAGTTGACTGACTAAATTAAACCTCCTATTTTCTTGTACGATGGCTGACTTGAAATCCTTACTCCTGCTGAGCATGCTGACAGCAGTAGCGTCCCTGTGACAGTCAGAATGTAATTTTTCGCAAAACAAGTGAGGTGACAATTACAAGGTCAAAGTGGTTAATAGGTTTTACAATAAACTTAGAACCCTATCATTCCTTACTATATAAGTTAAAAAAAGAAATAGCTGAGGCCACATTAGCGGGAAAGGATTTGGAAAATGGTTGCATAGGTGATGAAAAAACTAAATGTCTAAATCTGTGGTGCCCACTTATGCAGGACATGAAGATTATGAAAACTAGTGTGGAGGTTATAGAAAAATATTTGCATGGGTTGACACTATTGCAAAATAGAGAAAGGAGGTTGGTACTTCTCATAATGGGGAAAGCGTTAAACATGCTTTTTGGGACTATAACAGAGGAGGAATTAGATGCCCTAAAGATGAGATTAAAGGATTCTGAAAAAAGTCAGTTAGAATTGGCTCAGGTAGAAAAGAATAGTATTTCTATTCTAAATATAACCAGAGTGGAACTAGCTGATAACCATTGTAATATAAACGAGTTATTGAAGGGGTTCAAGAAATTGCAAGTGGAGCTTGAAAATATCACTGGAGAGTTGATGACCTGAGTGATAAAACTGGAAGATTGCATTAGGAAATATCTTTGTTTTTTAGCAATCGTCGAACAACTGTAGAAAAGGTTGCAAGCCTTGTTAGGCTCAATACGGAATTTGCAAGTCCAGTTTGATATGCTTGCTTTGAGTCACTTGTCTCCAAATATAGTGGAACCATCCACATTAAAAGACCACTTACTAGAAGTTCAGGCCAAACTACCCCATCACCTGAGATTTGCAGCTGAGCTGTGGCATTACTATAATCATTGGGTTGTCTGACTCAACGAAGACGGTAGATTACTGATTGTGGTGTCACTTCCGCTGTTAGACACTGGTAGCATATACAAAGTCTTTCAAGTTATTAATTTACCAATTCCCTATCCACATGAGAAACAGGGATTGGGAACTGTTGCAAAATACAAAATAGAATCCGAAAACATAGCTCTTGACCAAACTAGAGAAAAGTTCATGTTGCTTACCTCTTCTGAAGCAGAAAAGTGTAAACACGATCTACTCAGAAACTGCGTATCTAATAGCCCGATATATACATTCAGTATATTTACCATTTATGTGTAAGAGAGTTATTCAGGGATAATCAAAAGAGAATAGGGCAACATTGTCAAATAGAAATCCTGCTAGATGTGATACTACCAAAGGCTATTAGGATAACTGATGGGGTATGGGCGATAGCCTCGAGGGATGAGTCGGAATTATCTCAGGTATGTAACGGGAGACATCCAAAAACAATCAAAATATCTCCTCCATTGACCATTCTGCAGGTCCCATTAGGCTGTGGGATTTATAGCTGCACTATAACCCTTCCACCCTATTACCAAGTTGAAGAAAATTTTGAGACAAGTGACTCCTTTTTTACCATTGATTAATGCCACACTTAACCAGTAGATTGGGCCTATGGGAACCTCTGATAAAAAAATTCCCAAACATAACGCCGCAAACAATCCCGAATGTATTAAGCCCTTTAAGGAAAATGAATCTAAGGGAATTAATGCACGAACTCGATGTACTTCGAGAAGAAAATTCCCCAAGAGAAAGTAAACCGGGGATTAGTTCTACCTGGATAATTTTGATAATAGTCATCAGCTTAATAATTGTATTAGTTTCATTAACATTAACCCTCATAATACGCCATTGTTTAAGCTTAAGAAAAAATAAACCAACTAAACCGCACAAGAATTTTGGGTGCTCAGGAACGGTTGTCACTGATCAACAGGAGAGACCAGAACAACAAATCGAATTGAAACCAATAGACAACATATCAACTTAGCAGGCCACAAATACCCCGAAAGAACCATTGCAATTGCCATCGGTGGAGTATAATAATCTGAATTATTTGGAACAATTGTTTATAAATGTATCTATAAATGCATGAAAAAAAAAAAAAAAAAAAATGAATGACTCTGCAATGGACATTTTTCATCATTATTAAAAAAACAAAAACAACATTAAAACATTCTTATAAAACTGAAAAAAAAAAGACAGTGAAAGAAGAGAAACAAATGAATGTCCTTTTTTTTTTTTCCAGATGGACATTTGATTTTCTTTATGAACATATAAACACTGAACTATATAATCAATCCTTATACATATGTTGTGTATATTACCATTAAAATGTTTTACCGACATTTAACCAAGGGCTAAATGTCTGTTAAGTGGGGGAGGAATATGACACTTTCATTAAGTGTCAAAAAGTTGACTGGTGAAATTAATTAAATGATAATTAAATCATAATAATTATTATATTAAACCATTATAAAAATAAGTTCATTCTGGGTATTTTTAAGAACCAGGTGTAGTAAACCGAAGTCATTTAGTATAAAGATATCCAGACCTATAAACTGTCACTAAAACAAAACACTCTGCAGGTGTGACGACCTGCCAAAAATGACCTCAATTTCAAAATATAAACATATTTCTTCGAGCTAAGGAAACTTTTTCCACCAGTCAACTACATTCACCCTTCACTTCGTGGTATTTGTTTTACCTTGATAAAAATTATTGTATACCTGTGTAAATAAACGTTTGTTACTGTTTATAACAAACGCTTTTCATCATTTCTTTGATTGTGTGGCAACTATTCTTCTTTCCTTGACACCAAATTCAACACTCAATCGACCGAATTGTATCCACCCACCTTTCACGAATCTTTTAAGATTCGTGAAAGGTTGGGGTGGATACAATTAAAAGCAAGGTGGGCGCAGAAGGAATCAGAGAACAACCAGTCTGGAACATGTGGTAATTACGAAACCATCGGCCAACCTGGTATTGTGAAAATATAGTACCACAAGACATTTTCAGTTTTCTAAAATAAAAAAGAAAACAAAAAATTTTCATTAATTAAATCACTATAATTGAACATTAAAAGAATACCTTGAAACTCCACCTTTTTGGCATTAAATAACCCACAGAGGTTGATATGCCATTAAACAAAACTCAAAATCACACAATAGCATTGCACAGCTGACTAAACAATCCTACAGCATGTTTATATGAAGATGATGCAACTGCAGCAGTTTTTCAAGATGTTAAAAAAATAAATAAATAAATAAATAAATAAAAAGGCTTCATGCTTTCTGAGCAGATTTAGCTATTTGGACCTCATTTAAAATGACTTTAAATCTTACCAAAATGTAAAAATTTTATTGATTTGTTTTTTTACAGCCTATCAATCTTTTGTAGATTATTTAAAGCCAGAATATATATTTGGATTGTAAGAAGAGATTTTGAAGATAATAATGATTTACTGATACAAGATCTACTAATTAACCCATATCCGGGGGAGGGAAGTGGATTCATACCTTTCCCAAGAGTATTTTCACGTAAGTATATATAATGAACATGACTGGAATTAGAACTCGTCTTTCTGATCTCGATCACACCACCTACACATCCAAGCTTACGGCACCTAGTGTTCACAAGTGGTCACCCATCTAGGTACTGACTTAACTTCAGTGAGCAAATGAGAACCAGTGTTTCAATGTGATATGGCCCTAAGCACCAAAATGTAAAGGGAATTAAATTTCTTGCTAGAATATTTTAAAATATTATGGCATTTATTACCATATGCAAATAATATGGACAGAGTCTTTGTGTTGGATTAAACTTCATTTACAGGATTACATTTTGATTATATTGGACAAACAAATCTCAAATTACTAAAAATCCAATGTTGCAAATAAATTAAATTTTTTTTTTTAATATTTGATACTATGAAATTTTCTTTTAGCAATTGTTTTCCAGAGGGATAATCTCACTGCCTAATTTAAAAATAAATATCACACTAATTCAAAAATAAAGTTTTTTTTTTTTAGCTGATTTACTGATATTTCAATAACTTTTTTTTATACAAGCATTATTATAAAAGTTAATTTCCATTGTTACCCCAGATATTTGAACTGCTACTACTGCAGTAAGATAAATCCTCATTTGGTACCACATATTTATAGCTTTGTGACAGACTATGTTACATTTCTCATAATATATATATATATATATATATATATATATATATATATATATAAAAAGAAAATTTGTTTCATCACTTGACCCATGTATATAATACTTGTTACGTATTTTGAACGGAAATGCATTTCGTCACTGTCATTCACACATACTAATGTTATTGACATATGCACACACTTAGTTCATCTATGGTTTGGATGCACTTAACACGTTATTTTTGCTTACATATACTTACATTCATAATAAACATGTTTTTATTACTTGTTGGCACACACACTTAAACAGACACAAGTTTTTTCTTCTGCATTTAATATTCATTCATTGCTTTATCACATGTGACATGTATCTGACCAATAAAACTATACCTCAATCAACATACTAACTCTTGGATTTTTAAATCATTCGTCTTTAATAAATCTCTGAAAAAGCTTGTTAAAGTGAAACATGTTAGATTAAAGATACCTGTTTCCTACTTGTTCTTTACTTATTCTATATATATATATATATATATATATATATATATATAGAGAGAGAGAGAGAGAGAGAGAGAGATAGATATGAGAAAAAGAAAAGTTTTACACTTGAATATTTGAAATCTTACAAAAATGTTTTTTTTAGTATTTCAAATAGGAATGGCTATATAAATTAATTTTATTTCCCCAAATAAAACTTGAATTTAAAAAAATAAAAAGAATGACATTTGTGTATCTTTGGCATTGGAACTAGATTTTACTTTCACATTATCATGTGATGCATTTGTGTTTCATGGGTGTTTTTTTTTATTTTTTATTTATAAACAAAATAAAAGCCATACAAATTAAGGTAAGAAAATAACAATGGAAAAGTTGTTATTATTATTTAGTTTTCTCGAAAGGAAAAAAATGAAAGAAAAGGGAGAAAACAAGGAAAGAGAGGGGAGGAAGAGAAGAGGGAAAAAAAAAAGACAAAAAAAAAGAAAAAGAAAAAAAAATGACTAAAACAGAAAAGGAAAAAAATACCAAGAAAAAAGAATAGAACAAAGAAAAAAAAAAAATTAAAATATTGGCAAATACTTTAGAAAAACAACTTTTTATCATTTGTTGGAATCTCACTTAAATAGCGAGATTCATACAAATAATTTTTACTATAACAAAAAACAATAGAACTGCAAAAACTGTCTTTTCTGCTCATAGTTGCAGAAAGCAGAAACTGAGTTTAGCACATTTTCATTGCCTGAAATAAAACTGAGCTTCCAAATGTGCATCAGAGGCAATAGACTAAGTTGAATTCATATTCAAATGTTGAGAAAATGGTCTTATTTCATTTCTGGAAAAACTAAATATAAAATGTAAAAAAATTGCTGGAAAGGCTACACAAAGAAATTGTAAAAATGTAGATTTAATCTTTAAAAAATACAGAGATTTTTGATTTCTATAAATTGTTTTAAAAGTTTATAGTCACTTTTTCCTTGAGCTTGACTTGAAAAGATTTGCTTTTTCAAGAAAAGATTTTTTTTAAATTAAAAGGAAAAAAAATGTTAAGAATTAATGAAAATTTTATGTCAAGATAAAAATTAAAATGCTGCCGTTTGCATTTCATGGGATGTTTTTTCAATGACAACGTAAATATGTAAAGAAGAAAATGATGAAAGCTGACTTTTCAGCCTTTTTGTTTTTTTGAGAGATTCTTGGGCTTATGGGATGATTTTAAACTGTCTTGCGTTTCTTAGTTGCTGGTTCATCACTTTTATCAGCAGTTCTGTCCACATTTTCTGACACAGGTGGAACGCTAAAGGCAGGAATCTGAAATAAACAAAAAACTCATTGGTTTTCAAAATAAACTTTCATAACATACACAAAGACATACACAGAGCATTGCTGCTCAACTGAGTACACCTGTATGCTAGAGGAGCTAGCTAATCCCTGTTGCAGATCAGGCACATTTTTGTTTCTTCAACATCCACAGAGTCAACCTGTGATGAGTAGACCTTAGTTACAGTTTTGGGGAGAAAATGTGTAATCTGGGATGATCAACAGTTCAAATGCAAGCTAAAACATTTATTTTATGATAAAATGAATAATGGGTTAATATATATGCTATACCTGGTAAAAAAATAAAAACAACACAGTGGTAAAGGCATAGATTTGAGGTTTTATCCCGGGTCCTCATTTCTATGCCATTGAAGAGGAGAAATACAATTAATTTCTGGTGTCTTTACTATTTAGAAATTTATTGTGTGCTTAGAAAATTTTAGAGCTCAGATAACAAAAGCGATGTACAGAAAAAAGCTTGTAAAAAGAGTTGTCTAACCTTGGGTTCCACAAGATCCAAGTGGAGTTTCATATGTTGTATATTGGATCTATCAATGTAGACTTGCACAGTTACACGATCAAACACTTTCAGAACTATGTCCCCAGCAATCATGTGATATTTCTGAAAAATACAAAAATTAGAGCCTTTATATTTAACTTTTATCCCAGTGTTTTAAAAATTCATTTGGTCAACAAAAAAAATGTGAATATTTTTTTCGCTAAATATTTCATGAAGGAAATCAACTGTCTGTAATTTGTGTGGCATTAATGTAACTTTTTTTTCTAAAAATAAATGTCTACATTTTTAAATATTCTTCAAAGATTTCTGAACTGAGAGTGTAATAGTTTTTATATTTCTAATTTCAGTAAAAATAAATAGATTTTATGTTAAATTCATTTAGTCAACAAAAAATGTAAATATTTTCCCCCGTAATTTTGAAACAAAAACAAACGCAATGTTGTTTACAATGTCACACAAAACATCAAATCACGTTTACGCAAAACAAAAGAAAATAGATTTTTTTAATCAATTTTTAAAACAGATAAACTACTATCTTATTTATTACCAACTCCACTTCCTGCAAATGTTTTCTATTCATTTCCAGATCACCCCCCCCCCCCCGGAAGGAGACAAAAATATGACTGGCACTAAAACTACACTAACAGCCTCAGTTATTCTTTCCAACTTTCAATAAATGATTTCCATCTACTCCTCTCATTGGCATCTTCTACTACTAAAATTTTCTGAGTTGCATGGGAAATGCCAGGCTATGATGCTAGTATATATATATATATATATATATATATATATATATATATATAATTATTTAGTTTCTGGTCATAATTAAATTAGAGCAGTACACAGTTGTATTAAAACGTGTTCAATACAATTATATTGTAGAACTTTTGAGTATTTTTCATTTATAAACAAGTTATTACGCAACCCAGATTTCTACCTTCTGGTGTCTTCAGGTGATTTACAATAACTGATTTTATCGATTTTTAAGAACACTCATATAACAGGGATTTTTTTATGAATACACAATTTTCAAAATTAGGAGAAGTTAGAACATTTTCATCCATAGTTGTATGATCCTAATAAGTATTTGTTGGGATGGTTACACTTGGTCATAATTTCTGTTCTTTCATTTATCATTTGTCTTGAAAGAAACATGAGTGATATTGAACCTGCAGTAGAGTAGACTGATTGCCAATCAAGGTTATAGAACCCAATCTGTCCTGCTATTTAACCCATAGCTGGAGAGAGAATAGATGGATTAATACCTTTCGTAAGGGTATTTGTGTGTAAGTTAATGCAATGAAATGACTAGTGGTGTTGACTGAAAGTATTCAGATTTAGGAAATTTCATCTTCTAATGTCAATCAGAAAATTATTAGAAGTGTTGAAAGGATCAAAAAACAAAAAAAAATAAACTTTCACTGAGTTTTTAACAAAACTTACACACACACACACAGCTAAGGTCTGTGCATTGACAGCAGGTAATCTAAGTTTCATAAAGACATATGTATATCCATAGTAGTAGAAGTGGGAAGTTATTAAATTCAACAAATTGAACTTTGGCTTCTTTCAGAAAAAAAAAAAAAAAAAAAAATAATATTAGTGAAAAAAATACACTAAAGTGTGAGTTTTGAAAACAATTTTCTGCTTAAAATGTGTGTATACAACACCTCTCAAGAAAGAATCCAGCTGGTTAATATTATTTTGTAAGACAGAAGAAAAATGGCTCTTTCAAAGAACTTGCCATAGGATCCCAAATATCCCAGGGTTCCTTTCACTTTTCCAACCCTTTTTTTTTAAATCACCATCAGCTGTTTTATGATGTCTTTATTAATCTTGTCCACAGTTTAAAAGATCATTTTCAACAAAAATTTTAGCTTTAGGGAAAAGTTGTGGAAAGCCAAATCTGTGTGTCTGAGAGAGAGTGGGTAGGGTCAGACAGACTGCCATAATGCAATGTTTTGCCAAAAACCTGACATGAAATGTCCACACAGTACACACAAGCTCACTCAATGATGTCTCTCCACTGACAGTGCCTGATCACAAATGTGTGGCAAGCTACAACGCTATATAGTTGCTTCTGAAAATATTGGAAAACAACAAAAACAAACCCAAAACAAAACAAAAGCAGCAACGGCCGGATGCTTTCTGGCTTCATACAATTTATTTCAAAATAAAGCACCTAGTGTAGCACATTGACTTACAAGCTTGTTCCACAGACCATTTCACTAGTGTTCAATCTTCATGAGGTGCATCGAAATTGTGGACTTGTACTAAACACCTATGAACTTGCTTCATGGCTGGGATAGTTGTGTATTTCTTACCTGGGCTTAGGTAAAAAAATTGAATTTTAGATAATTTGCTTTTAAATATCACCACAGCTTCCTTTTTCATTTGAACTGCCATGTCTTAGAAATGATAATGTAGTGGTTTTCTGTTGAATTCTCCATAATTTGGGATTTGGCAATTTTGTACTCTTAGACTGTTACCCAGGATTAAAGAGTCCAGTCTATGTTGCTTTATGGAGGGCCCAGTCTATTTTTTCATTTAACTCCTAACTGGCTGTGAGAAGAGATGGATTCATACCTTCTCCAAGGGCACTTGTGTGAAAGTGAATGCAACAGACATGCCCAAAATTTGAAATCTGATTGCCAGTTCCACTTTCTGCACCAACATCCCTTATACTACTAGCACATCTCATTTAGAAAATTAACTAATGTATTATTGGTAATATTTTTTTTCAAAAATGTATATATTACTATAAAAGTATTTTTATACTTTCATAGTGTTTTGACCCCACTTTGGGGGGTTAACTATTTGCCCATAGCTGGGACATTAACAGTTGCTACTACTCCGGGTCAGGGTGAACCTGAGAACAATAGTAATTAAGAGGTGATTCCAAGTTCCTCACAACCTCCCAAGCAAAGGTTTGCTTCCAGATGCAGTTTACTGTCATGCCCAGTATGTCATGTAAGTGCTGACCAACAATGTTTGCTTAGTAAATACAAAGTGATAAGGTCAACATTTTGCAGCCTGATAGCAAGCAATACATATTTGACTTTCATGAAAAAAAAAAAAAAAAAAAAAAAAAAAAAAAAAAAAAAAAAAAAGAAGAAAGAAAAAGAAGCACAGTGTGAGTAAAGTCCAACTGCCAACCAAATGAAGATATTGGCAAATTGCTAAACATGATTTACATTTTTTATTGGTAACAACTGAATGTAGGAGTAGATATACAAGCAGTTACTGACAATAAAAAGGAATTTAACGTTTTACTTCTATCCACTGTTCATCTAATCGGAAATTAAACATTCTAATTGACACAGGCTTTTCTGTACTGTTAAAAAAGATATCTAAAATGTAATGTTAAACCACTTCCATCAGATATGGTGGCATGTAAAAATGATATTTTCAGGCCTTAATATTGCCAGATTTTGACACGTGAATCTTGAAATTATATTTTGTCCAATTATTGTTATACTCTGATTTCAACACTTCCAGCTTTATAAACATCATGGTCTTTGCGACAATGACTGACATTGTCTCAAAGACATTGTCACTTGGTGTTGCCAGTGCAAGGGAAATAACTAGCACAGAAAAAGGGATGACAAACATATGGCTTGTCTATAATCTTTAATAAGTTGTTTCCCATTCAAATGAAAATTGTCCAAAGTTCATGTCTTTCTTCGGTTTTTGTTCAAGTACTTTTGACCATCTCAGTCAGAACATACTTTTATTGTGATTATGAAAGACCAAAGAATTTTTTTGATGATTAAATCATATTTTTTTATCCTTTTCAGAATATTAGAAATTTTGGTTAAATTTTTTGTTTTTCTTGTGTCAGTGAGAGACCAAAGATTAGTATAGGAAATTTTAGCATTTTTTTTGTAGTTAAAAAACATTAATTTTCAAATTCTTGCAAAAAATCAAATAATTGTTGGAGTTTAATGAAACTTTCAGGACTTATTCACAAATAAGTTAAATTCTTTTAGAAATGTTTATTTTTTTTTTTTTTAATGAAATCTTGCTAAAACTTAAAAAAATTTTTTTTCAAACGTTTTTTTCAGTTAGAGGTTCATATCGCATTTATGTTCTTGTTGCATATGATTTCCTATGTGTTCACATGGAGCTCCGGTCCGAGAAATCGAGTGTTAGTCAACTTGATAGGTCGGAGGTGGTGTGCCCAACATAATTATTTATAGGTTTGCTTATGTTGAGAATGCAGTTCTAATGAGGTAATTAAATTTTTAAATAAAGCTGGTCTGACAGTTTTAATTTTGTTGGTGAAATATTTTATATATATATATACACACACACACACACACGTTACTATGGTTGGCATAAAAGGGAACTTTTGAACTGGTAGTTGACTTTTGAGAATATTGGGTTTGACAGGTGAGGACAGAAATGAAACATGTTCTTAGATGCAATTGTAAAATATTTCTATATTTGCTATAACTTTTTGACAATTTTTTTAAACTCATGTCTCAGGTATTAACATGTATTTTATGTTAAAATAAAAGTTTAAAATTTAAGCAATTCATAAACAGATTACCTCTTCATCAAATGTGAAAATAGAGCTTTTTTCTTTGTTGCTTTTGGTGACATAGATTGTTCCTTCCAAGCCATATTTGGGAATGAGCACTTGGATTGCATTCTTACGAACAAATAGAATATAACCTTCTTCATCGCATTTTTTGTCCTTAAAGAAAATCTGTAAAAGAAAGAAATAAAGGGTCTGTAATCAAGTAATTGTTGAGTCGTTCTTTTGGCAATAATAATGCTAATTAACCTATACCTGGTGAGAGAAGAGATGAATTCATACCTTTTCAAAAAATGAAATGTCAATTCCCACCCCTTATCAACTTGACTTCAGTTCTTACCTCATCCTTTTGTACATCACTCATGTATCTTGTTCTTTCCTTCTTTACCTTCAGAGCTGTTGTCATACCTACGCTCCATCCTTCTTTTGCCCTTCCTTTGACACCCCCTGTAACTGGAACTTTTTCTTTGCTCTCCTCCTGTCTAACCTTTTACTCTTATGTAGCACCTTGTTTGGGGTGAAACAATTAGAGAAAGAAAAAAAAAGAAAAAAAAAAGAAAAAAAAAAGGGTATTTGTGTATATAATGAACTCAATGGAAAATAGAATTTGGCTCTCTGATTAACAATTGTGAGCCATTAATCTACTCCCACATCCAAGTGTACAGCACCTGGTATTCCCAAGCAGTCACCAGGCACTGACCAGGCTTGACATTGTTTACCTCGTGATTGTACAGGAAGCAGTGTTTTAATGTCATATGGCTGTAAACATGATGAATCAAATATCAGTAAAAACTAAAATTAACTAATAAAAAAGTTGTTAATTATTTTAATCTTTTCAGAAAAGTAACTTTTATAAAAATCTATATTAGTGCCAGGGAGAAGAAGCAACTTTTATAAAAATCTATATTAGTGCCAGGGAGAAGAAGCAACTTTTATAAAAATCTATATTAGTGCCAGGGAGAAGAAGCAACTTTTATAAAAATCTATATTAGTGCCAGGGAGAAGAAGCAACTTTTATAAAAATCTATATTAGTGCCAGGGAGAAGAAGCAACTTTTATAAAAATCTATATTAGTACCAGGGAGAAGAAGCAACTTTTATAAACATCTATATTAGTGCTAGGGAGAAGAAGCAACTTTTATAAACATCTATATTAGTGCCAGAGAGAAGAAAAAAGAAAATTGAGAATTAAAATAGTTGCAATGATGAGAGGAGCTTTTCAGAAAAGCAACTTTTATAAAAATCTATATTAGTGCCAGGGAGAAGAAGCAACTTTTATAAACATCTATATTAGTGCCAGAGAGAAGAAAAAAAGAAAATTGAGAATTGATATAATTGCAATGATGAGAGGAGCTTTTCAGAAAAGCAACTTTTATAAAAATCTATATTAGTGACAAGGAGAAGAAAAAAAAATTGAGAATTGAAATAGTTGCAATGATGAGAGGAGCTTTAAAGATAATAAAAAAAAAAAACCCCAAAAAAACAAACACTCCTTACGTGGGTATGTAGATTTACAGATGCCCGGGAAGCGTCCTGAGCCATTTTATGACGATAGTTGCAATGGTTGCAGATATCCTAAAATAGAAAAGTTAAAAAGATACATTGATAATGATTTAAAAGCACAAAACCCAGAAGATACAACATAAGAAATGTGTGTGTGTGAGAGAGAGAGAGAGAGAGTATATGTCCATAAAGACATTTTTGGTACTTAAAAGAGCTCTTCAGTGATGCCCTGCCTTCATTGCTGATTAAAAACTCAATTTTAAACATCATATCAGCTTCCAATAGTAACCCCGACTTTCAGTCCAGAAGTACCAAGATGGCTCCTTAATTTTGTGCTACTTGTCTGGATTTAAATTTTCTTATTTGGCAGCAGGAAAAAAAAAAACAAAAACACACACACACACACTTATTTCACATGTAAATTCAAATTTTACATTTGGGGAATAGCTATTTCAACATGTCTACTAGAGACATGCATTGTTTAACCCCAGTGAGACATAGTGTGTGTGTGTGTATATATATATGTGTGCGTGTGTGTGTGTGTGTGTGTGTGTGTGTGTGTGTGAGAGAATATAAATGATGTTTTTTGCTAAATGCTTGGATGTTTCACGGGCAGTGTTTTCTCAATATTTCTATATCCATATTTCTCAATCGCCAATCAAAGAAACATTTAATCAAAACACTCAGCAATGGAGTGGATTGTAAGGAGGAGTGATTTCTTGCTTTTCCAAAGGACAGTAGTTTGAAACAGCTTCAGTTGGAATTACAACTTTGTTTGCTGATGATTATTAGACCACCTTATATATGTGCACACTAGATGTTACGTACATAAACACACATTATGTACATGCATGCACCCAGACTATACATCACATACACACATAACAAATCATGTACACACGCATTTAGACTACATATTGTATACACATACACCACGAGCAACACTCTTTAGCTTGTATGGCAAATAGAACTTAACAAAAATAAGACAAATTTTCTCTATTAATGAGGAATCTTGCTGACTGAAGGCAGAATGGGATTTACCTGCATTTTTTGGTTTTCTAACAAATCTGGATATGATACATCAGCTCCAATAGCCAGAGCAAGCAGACGATGGACTAGAATATCAGGATATCTGAAAGGAAGAGAAAAAGAAAAAAAAAAAACTTCTTAAACATTTCATTTTCAAAACAAAAAAAATATTAAGTGTAGCATAGCAAAGCATCATAATTTGTCATATCTGTATTTTTTTTTTTTTTAACCATTTTACCTCAAGCATAGTGATAATGTCACTAAAATGCAAGGGATTACTGGGAGTGAAAGAAAACAAGGCAGTTTTAGAAGGAACAGAAAACCTAACCCTAACAGGAAACAATGGATAACCCCCCAATTCCTGTTCAAAAGACAAAGAGTGTGAATAGGGCAATAGATGCATTAATGAATGTACCTATGCCCAGAAAAGAAACTCAAGAACAGTTTGGCAAACCTGAATGAAATTTACAAAAATTTCTAGCTCTCTTATTTGATATGTTAATGTAACAAGATTAAAACAAGTGTTTTATCAACAACCTTTGTCTGTGAGGCTACAATTTTCATGCAGTCTTGACAAAACAGAGGAAGAAACAAAAGTAGAAATAAAAAAGAAGAAAAAATATATGAATGAAAAGAAGGAAAATAAAGATAATTCTAAAAATTCATTGAATACAAATCATCTAAAAAATTCAGTAAAAAAAAGTCAGCTCCACAAAAAGGGGGACACCTTACCTTCGGATTGGAGATGTGAAGTGTGTGTAGATAGGTGTAGCTAGACCGTAATGGAAAAATTCATTTTCTTGGATGGTGCCACTGCTAAAATAAACAGCCTGCATCATACAGCGTGTGGTCATCATTCGTAACATCGTGTTGCCATTTTCATTGCCATCAAAGGCAGCATTGTCCAAACTTTCAGCAAGAGATTTGCTTGTTGTGCAGTCCATTGTCACGCCCTGACAGGATAAAGAAAAAGATATTTACAATACTTATCCAAAGGCCATATATTATTTACCAGTATACAAATTCATCAAGCATAAGTTAAAAGCATTATCAGAAAATAATTTGGGAATTGAAAAATATCAGTTCATTTTAAAATAAGAATTATGGCAGTGGAAACGGAGGAGGAGTGATGTAAAAAAAAATTCACAGGATGTTTAATTCTATATATAAATTATTCTTACTATAGTTCTCATCTTAGATTATAAATGTTATTATAGACACGGCATTTCAGCCAAGTAATACCCTTAGGAAAGGTATTAAGCCATCTTTTCTGCCTCTAGCTATGGGTTGAATAGCAGGACAGAATGGGTTCTATAGTTCTGGTTGGTAACTAGCCTACTGTGGGAAAATCTTGTCTAGTCAGTCATATCTTGAAAGAGGCATAATTGCTCAAGTGTGTATCATATATGGCACTTAACTGACCCTCTTGCCATATTCAGGTGTTTGTTATTTTGACTAGATGAGATAACTTACGTGTTGATTACAGTATAACCCGGATATAAGATAGATTTTCTCTGGTCCCAAATTAGAGCCTGTAGTAATGTATATAAACTAGACCAAACCCGGATATAAGAGAACTTTTATCCGGTCCCGACAACTCTCTTACATCAAGTTTACACTATTATGTTATTTTTGTCCTTATGATGCTGATTGTCCGTTCTTGCTAAACTAGAACATGTTGTTTTATTACCCAATTCAAGGATTGACCACTTGATTATATGTGTGTATGTGCGTTTGTGAATAAAGACAAAAGGAAAACTTTTCTTTACAGATGCTGTCCTTCTCTGATGGACTTTATCAAGGGAAATCTAAGGATTTTAATTGGCAACAAATGTTTACAGACAGAAGTAAAAATGACACTTGAGTTTTAAAAAATTGAATAAATATACATTCGGCCAACTGTAAAAGTCAAGGTAAATTATGGAAGATGCTAAGGGATGTAATTTAATGCCTAAAAGACAAAAGTGTGTAAATGCTGTTAAAATTTTATATATTTATAATGTGATTATTATTTATGTTCATGTGTTAGCTTGGAAAAGGAGTATAATATTTCTTTTGTCATTTTCCATATAGATGCAGATATATTTTTATTTAGATCTGAATGCACACACACAAAATAAATAAATGAGGTTGGATCAAAAAGCATCAGGACTGTATAAAGAAAACTACAATACATATCAATTCGACATTTAATCTCCTTCGAAGTAGTCCCCTTCTGAAGTCACACACAGCATCATTTCTATTGTTGTAATTCTCTTGGATTTCCTCAACAACTTGAAATCTTGTTCCTTTTAAGTGAGATTTGATTTTTAGAAAAAGGAAAAAGTTGCAAGGGGTGAGATATGGAGAATATGGTGGACCTGGAACATGTTGCGCTTAGCCAAAACCTACTGTACGGAGTGTGCTGAATGGGCAAGGGCCACTCACTGGATGCATGTCTTTTCTGATGAACAACATCCTGCAAACACTGTAACACATCACGGTAGTACTCCTTGTTTACTGTTTGACCAGGTAGAGCATACTCATAATGAATAATACTCTTGAAGTCTAAGAAAAATCTCAACAGTGTCATTACATTGCTTCCCCTCATTCAGGCTTTCTTTGATCTTGGAGAGTTTGGAGTCCCCCACTGCAAAAACTTAGCAGTGACTGTTTTCAAAAGGTTTTCTGTAGGGTGGTGAGATGACCACACTTTTTTCCAAGTACTGCTATAAACAAAAGAAGTGAGCAAGAACATTATAACTTAGTGAGTATACACGACAGAGTTCCAGATCAATCTGTGTCAAGAAGTTTCACTCTGTATACGTTAACTGTTACCACAGAAACAGTACCGATACATTTTAATGAAACATTGTGTGTACACACACACACAGTATATATATATATATATATATATATATATATATATATATACACACTCCTGATCAAAAATTTAAGACCATTTAAAAATCTTTAAAAAGAAGTTTTTTTTTTACAGATAGATTTTTAAACTCCTACCACTTAAGGTTACCAATACTATAATCTAAAAGGTTATGGAAACAAAAAGCTACATTCCAAACATTTTATTTAGAAATTTACATTTTTATAAAATGAGGCAATTTACGCATGATCAAAATTATAAGACCAGGGGTATAAATTGTTAGATCTATGGTAATTCCAATGTTTTAATTTCAGTTAGAGATTAGCAATCACTGCGTAAAGGTGTTACCATGCCTAAAGCAAGCAAACTTACCAAAGTTGAGCATTCTCGAATTCCATAAGCAAGGTTTGTCACAGTGGGCGATCGCAGCTAAGGTAAATTGCAGTAAAACTGTGATTTGCAACTTTCTAAAGAACAGTGAGAATTATGGAAAAGCAAAATCCTCTGGTAGGCCCCCAAAATTTTCTCTTGTATTGAGTAAGAGAATAAGACGGATTGTTACGAAAGGGGGGGGGCTTTCTTTTAGTCAAATTAAGGCAGTCACAGATGCTGATTGCAGTCCTGTAACCATCAGACGACACTTACGTCAAAAAGGCATGGTAAATAAAAAGCGTAAACAAATTCCTTGGGTGCTTCCACGTCACAAGGTGGACCGCTTAAAGTTTGGTTGTGAATACCAAACATAGGACGTTGAGAAGTTGAAGAAAGTCCTGTTTTCTGATGAGAAAAAATTCAATCTAGATGGTCCTGATGGCTTCCAACGATATTGGCATAACAAAAACATGCCTCCTGAAATTTTCTCCACACGTCATAGTGGTGGAGGGTCCTTAATGGTATGGGGTGCCTTTTCTTACAGAGGGACGATGGAGCTCCAGGTGGTGCAGGGTTGTCAAACAGCGGCTGTTTATGTTAGCATGCTACAAAAAGCATCATTGATGATGGAGGGCCATCGTTTGTGTGTGGATGGATGGTTATTCCAACAGAATAATGCTGCAATCCACACTGCAAGACGGACCTTGACCTTTCTACAAGAAAATGGGGTCCATCTCTTGGGACATCCTGCATGCTCACCAGACTTGAACCCAATTGAAAATGTTTGAGGATGGATGACAAGAGATGATTATTGAAATGGCAAACAATATTCAACAAAAAATGAACTTTGTGAAGCCATCTTCAGAAGCTGGAGCAACATCCCCTGCACCTTAATGGAAACGCTTATTTCTAGCATGCCCGACAGAATTTTTGAAGTTATCAAAAGCAGTGGAGGTAGAACTCATTATTAAATTTGGTTGTTGAATGTTTTCATACAATTTCGTAGAATTTTTGTCTCTGGTCTTATAATTTTGATCATGTGTAAATTGCCTCATTTTATGAAAATGTAAATTTCTAAATAAAATGTTTGGAATATAGCTTTTTGTTTCCATAACCTTTTAGATTGTAGTATTGGTAACCTTATGTGGGAGGAGTTTAAAATCTATCCGTAAAAAAATATTTCTTTTTAAAGATTTTTAAGTGGTCTTAAAATTTTGATCAGGAGAGTATATATATATATATATATATATATATATATATATAGTTAACATGTAAAATGGCCATTCGAAGCAATTATTGGATAAAACACTCCTGCTGTTGGCGTTGTTTACATTTCGTAAAATACATTACATGCTATGAAATCGGCCTTTCTCTGACGTCATGCTTATGGGAGGGGGTATCTGACTGCTGTTAAATCAGTCAGGTTTCAGTCCCAGCTTGAGGCAAAATTGTTTATCTGGGTGCACTGAAGAGCTGTGATACAATGAAACAGGGACAGATCCATAATGCTGTGATTTAGTTGGGTGTTGTCTCTAAGTGATCTTAAGAATAGCTCACAACATCCAGGTGCAGGTTCCATTAAACTTAGATTCTAGGGTTTTAATTAATGTTTAAGCAGTGGCACCATACAGTAAAATCACCTCTACATTGGCCTGAAAGAAGATCTGAGATTGTCTGGTGGATTAGATTTTCTCATTAAGTCCATTTTATTCAAGGTGTCTAAGTGATCTATGCAAATTTTACCATCCAAAACTATTTCTAATGAAAACTGATGTGAATATTTTTTTTTCTTTTTACACGATATATTTTAATGTGTGTTGTGGCGCAGTGGATATCAGCTCGGAATGAGAAATTGGGGAACCGAGTTCGAATTCCAGTTGAATTCCTTGCATTCACTTACGCGCAAATACCCTTGGGAAAGGTATTAATCTGTCTCTTCCCTCCAGTTATGGGTTAAATAATAGGACAGATTGGGTTCTATAGCCTTGGTCAGCAACCAGTCTACCGCAGAAAGCAATGGCAACCTACTGCGAGATAATCTTCTGCCCAGTCAGTCATGTCTCTTTTGAGACATGATCGCTCAAGCGTGTATCACGTATGGCACTTAACTGACTGACATTTTAATGACATTTACATAGCCTGAAGTAAATTTATTGTAAATTCTTTAAATAAACTAAGATAACTATCTTTTGCTTGTCAATAAAAACTTTCTTTAAGGAATACCACTATTTTACTATTTATTGCAAACCTAATTAGTGTATACTTCAACACAACTGTAGTAAAGAAACAGATTTTTTTATAATCAACATTAAAACTATCAAAATAAATGTCCTTGTCATATTGGCATCATGTCAGCTTATGAAACTTTAAAAATTATAACATCTTGTAAATTAAAATTAGCATGAGGGGTTCTAGGCTGCAGCCTATAATAGTCTAAAGAATAATCTGACTCTATATTATGTTATAGGCTATCTCAAAGGATGTCAGTGGGTTTTTTAAACCTTTTAGGTCACTCATGATGGGCTTACCTACCAAATTTAAGCTGTGCCAATCCTTCAAATAAGAAAGGACTACCAAATTTAAGCTGTGCCAATCCTTCAAATAAGAAAGGACTACCAAATTTAAGCTGTGCCAGTCCTTCAAATAAGAAAGGTCTACCAAATTTAAGCTGTGCCAGTCCTTCAAATAAGAAAGGCCTACCAAATTTAAGCCGTGCCAATCCTTCAAATAAGAAAGGCCTACCAAATTTAAGCCGTGCCAATCCTTCAAATAAGACCAACAAAATTTGAACAGCAGCACTAAAGATGAAACTTATCTTAATTTCTTATATTTTTACAAGATGAGGAAACTGAGGTTAAGGTTTGATAAATGATACTTGGCATATAGGATTGAATGAATCTGAAGTGTCATTATCAGAAAAGGTGGTACAGCGACAATCTAGTTACCCTGGATGCTGCTGCCTGAATTAATGGTTTGAAATTTGATGCTGGTGGGGCAGGATGCCGTCGGAGAACAGCACAGTTTGGGAAAGACTCATAGATTTTCTTAGCTGCAGAAATATTTCCTAGCAACATGAATTCTTCCACCATGGAATTAGTGTCTCTGAAAAAGAAAAGGGGGAAAACTCAAAATTAATAAAATAATCAGTTAAATGATTGAATATGACACTAAAATATCTGTAGAAATTCCTCTATTGCATTGTTAAATATTTAAGCTTAACAACTTTAATAAAATACTGCAATAACAATCATGAATGTGAATGCTAGTAATTAATTTAAGAAGTAAGGAGGTACAAATTAAATTTTTTCCATTTCACTGAAACAGACATTTAACACTTTCTTTCATTTTCTCACTGAAACCAAGTAGCATCTTTTGTCTTCTCATGTGATCAAAATGGAATAATTCATCATGGTATTAGCAGGAGACATTAAACACTTCTTTTTTCTTGCTGAAACCAAGTAGTGTCTTTGATGTGTCTTTTGTTTTCTCATGTAATCAAAATGGAAATAGTCCATTATTTATGCAGTGTTGGCAGGGCATAATGGTCATGCAAACAAACAAATGGTAGGACAAGTACAATTATTATGATACAATCCAGAAATGATAATTTTGTGTTTAGCTCAGAATAGAAGATAAGTAATTAAACACTGACTATTGTTCATATAGAATTAATTTTCCTAAATGATTTGACTGGATCTCCATAAAGAGTTTGAAAGAGATGGGAACTTTTGCATCAATCTAACAACTTATATAGAATGAGATTTTCTGTGACAATTTCTCTTTACTGTGTAAGAGTGCAAGAATTGCAGACTACATTCTCAATTGAAGGGAGCAAAAGTTGGACATTGATAATGTATTTGCGATGTGGATAATATTGGAACATCAGACAAAGAGTTCTTACCGAATTACTTTGGATTTGACATCAATAGGTTCATTAGTTACACTGTCAACTTGGAACCGAACCTCACTTGACTCAAGAATCAGGGCACTGAAAAGATAATAGTAATAATGATAATGAAAACTTCAACAGATGCTGAAAGGAGAAATAATATTAAAAAAAATAGTTGAGTCCCAACAAAATATAGAGTTCCATACTGGCATATTTTTATGGAGGCTGAAGTAAGCTTAACTTGTTCAATAGAATGAATTAAAGTCTCCACGGGTAGATTAGAACAGGACTGGCAAAAGTAAATACAATTAGGGTAGATGTGCTTGTTTTCATCAAGATGGAGGCAGAGAGAGAGAAGAGAGGGGAAGAAGAAGCAGTGAGAGAAGGAGAGAGGAAAAGAAGAAAAGGTGAGAAGGAGGAGAGAGAGAAGAGTGGGAGAGGAGAAGGAGAGAGAAGAGCGGGAGAAGAGAAGAAGCGGGGAAAGGAGAAGAGCGGGAGAAGAGAAGAGAAAGGCGGGAGAGGGGAAGGTGAGAAGGCGGGAGAGGAGAAGAACGGGAGAGGGGAAGAATGGGAGAGGAGGAGGAGAGAGAAGAGAAGAATGGGAGAGGAGGAGGAGAGGGGAGAGAAAAGCGGGAGAGAGAAGAGAAGATAAATTTTGAGGGCAATAATAGCTTTAGAAATAATTAAAACAAGAACAAAGAAAAAAGAGAATTAAAAAATAAAACACAAACAAAAAATCTCAATTTCACTGACCCGTTCTCGATACGTTTTTTCTTTAAAATTTTCGCCAGTTTGTTGAGTCTTCGCAGACTTTGTGTCAGTTCATCTTGGGAAGGACTGTCAATTCGATTCTGGGCTTCTTGATAGGTTAATGAAGCCTAGAAGAATGAGAGAAGTTACAAAAATATAATTAAAATGGTCCAAACTTAGAATTACCCCCTTCACAGGACAGAGAAAACTAGCTCCAACCAGCCAAATGATTAATACCAATTCTTTCAACTAACAAGTACCATGCACAGTTAATATCAGATCAGATGTAGCATATCTGTTTTCACTTTCTACCAGCTTCACAAACAAATTTTCACCTCCTAAATTATAATTTATCTTTAAGGTATTTCTAGACAAAATTAAGTGCATTGACAAGAAAGGAAATTATATAAGGAACAAAAAAAATGTATTTTTTTTCAACTATTAGGAAATTCGTACATTTTATTCTCTAGTGGAGTGGTAGCTTTGGCCCCAAGATTCACACTTAATTGATTTATAGAGAAAGATAGAATATTCTAATTGGCGCTTTCTTAGTTTTTTTCTTACTGTATCTCAAGATATATTGTGATTGATTGATTTTTTTATGGCTTATCAACCTTTTGCCAGAAAATATTTTAAGATTTTAACAATTTTGGGGAAAATGATAATAATTTACTAATACAAGTCTTACTAATTAATCCAAAGCTGGGGAGAGAAGAGGTGTATTTGTGCATAAGTGAATATAATGAACTCAACTTGAATTGAAACTTTGTTCTTTGATTTGCAATACTGAGCTGTTATCCATTATACCACTCACACATCCAAACTTCTCAAATGTTCAACCATCTAGGTACTGAGCAGGCTTGACATTGCTTAACTTCAGTGACTGTGAGAGAACTGGTGTTTCAATGCAATATACCCATAATCCTTGGCATTCTGATCGAGAGGGTGTGGGAATGCAGAAAATGAAAGCAATACTTTCTTTACTTTTTAAATAATACTTACTTTTGAACGAATGACAGACTTATGAAATTTAGTGCTCAATATTTCGGCATTATTGTTTATTTCCCAAATTACTGAGAATGCAAACCTGAAAAGAAAAGAAAAACAAAATAATAAAAACAAACAAAAATGATCATTTGTACTAAAAAAAAAAAAAAAAAAAAAAAAGTGCTGACATGAATTCATTTTTGATCCTTAATGATTTTAAGGTTTGGATTAAATTTTCAGTTGTGAGCTGCCTTGAAAATCAGCATTTGATAGTTTTTGTTCTTTCCCTGGCCTTGAACACAAGTGATTAGGACAATATTTTAGTTCCATATAACAAGTCAAAATAAAAGTAATCAAGTTCTTCACTTACCGATCACCATCATCTCGTAAAGAACATAAATTGGAACTCAGCAATTCTGGAACCATGTCAATTCGCTGAAAGAAGCAGAAAATGGAATGAAACAGTTTAGTGAAGAAAAGTGAACTTTTAAGTAGGTGCGTATTGAGTTTTTTAGGGCGGTATGAGTATGTGCATGTTTTCATGGCTGTTTAAGTGCGCATATGTTTTTATGGTGTGCATGCATGTGGAGACATTTTTATGGTTGCATTTATGAGTGATCTATAGTCATGATGTGTATGCTTTGATGACTGTGTGTGTGTGTGTTTATGTGTATGTTTTTGTGGTCATATGTGCGTATGATTTTATGTTTGTGTGTGTATGCTTTGATGATTGTATAAGTGAGAATGTGTATGTTTTTTGCTTATGTGTGTATGTATGTGAATATTTTTATGCATGCATGTATGTAAATGTTTTTATGCATGCATGTATGTAAATGTTTTTATGCATGCATGTGTGTAAATGAGACGTGATGCTTCTGTGCATATATATGCATAGATTTTTTATGCTTGTGTATGTATGTATGTATATATTTATAAGTTTTTATTTGTCCTTGGCCTCAAAATACGTCTCAGTTTCCAATATCACTTCTTCATTGAAGCCAAATTTCTTATCCTGGAGCATCCTTTTGAGGTCTGTAAATTGCCAGTAGTCACTCAGGGGCCAGATCTGAAGAATAGGGTAGATATAGAAGCAATTTGAAGTATAGTTCCTATAGTTTTGCCATCATTGTGATCAACTTGTGACACAGTGCATTGTCTTGGTGAAAGATCTTTTTCCTTCTTCATTTGTGGCCGTTTTTTGGTTATTTCTTCCTTCAAAAGCACCAATAATGCTATATAATATTCAATATAATTTCTCAAAATAATCGATGAACAAAATACCTTGCACATCCTAAAACACGGAGGCCAAAACATTCCATGCTGATGTTTGTGTCTTTGGTCGCTTTGGATGGCTTTCACTTGCTGCTGTCCTCTCAGCTGACTGCCACTTTGACTCCAGAGTGAAGTGATGAATCCATGTTTCATTCAATGTCACAAATTTATGCAAAAACTCCTTGTTGCATTGAAACAATTGCAAACAATGCTCTGAATCGTTGATGTGTTCTTGTTTTTGATCGACTGTGAGCAAACGTGGCACCCACTTTGAACACAGCTTTCTCATTGTCAAATGTTCATTCAAAATGTTGAATACACTGCCTTCTGATATGTTCAACTCCTCTGCTATCTCATGCAACTTCAATGTATGATCAGCCAAAACGAGTTTGTAGATTTTTTTTGGTGTTTTCCGAGACAACTGCAGATTTTGGGTGACCTGAGCGTTCAGCATCATTTGTGTCTATACGACTGCGTTTAAAGTCAGCATACCATCTCTTAACCATTGTTTTTGACAGAGCAGAGTCCGAATAACACTTACCAAGCCATTGTTTTGCTTGAACAGTATTTTTTTCCAATCAGAAAACAATGCTTTATCAACACACAAAATTCAGATTTTTCCATTGTTTTGAAAATTTGCAACAGTAGCTTCAATTAAATAATTGTAATTTGTAAACTTATAATCCGAAATTTTGTCATGTGCCATTTAAAGGTTAATACTTCATAAAAATCATATTTTTATTAGTGGCACCATCTATATGCCAGGCCCGGGGTTTGTTGAGTGTTGTGTTATTCATGAGTATGCTTTGAGTTTGAGTTTTGTTTAATGGCATATCAACCTCTGTGGGTTATTTAATGCCAAAAAGTTGAGTTTTAAGGTATTTTTTTAAATGTTTAGTTATAATGAGAAAGTTGATTTAGTTAGATTTTGATGAAAATTTTTTTATTTTAGAAAACTAAAGATGTCTTCAAATTTTGTATTAAAAAATGTACATATTTTTCTATAAAAGTCTATTTTTATACTTTCAGTGTTTTGACCCAGTTTGGGGGTTAACTATTTGCCCATAGCTGGGACCCTAACAAGTGCTACTACTCTGGGTCAGGGTGAACCTGGGAACAACAGCAGTGGTTTCATGCTCTTCACAACCTCCCAATCAGAGGCCTTGCTGCTGGATATAGTTTACCATCATACCCAGGATCAGAGTGTTTTTGAGAGGGAGAGTGTGTATGCTTTTATGTTTCTGTGTGTATGTTTTTATGTTTGTATATGTGCATGTATGTGCATATTTTATGGTTGAGTGTATATGCACGTGTATGTCTATGTTTGTGTGTGTGTATGGAGGTGTATACTTTTACTACCTGTGCATGGGTATGTTTTTATACTTGAGTGTGTATATTTTTATTCATGTATTTGTGTATGTGAGAGTGTATATGTTTTTATCCTTGTGTGTGCATATGTGTGTGTGTGTGTGTGAGCATGTTTTTTATGCTTGTGTATATGTATGCACATGTTTTTATGCTTGTATGTCTGTATGTTTATATTTTTATGCTTGTGTGTGCATGTATAAGTATGTTTTTATTCTTGCATGTATGAGGGAATGTAGGTTTTTATGTTTTCGTATGTGTATGTTTTTTTTATGTTTTATGTATATGTATATTTTTGTGCTTGTATGTGTGTGTTCTCTAAAAAGTTCAAATGAATCCATAACATCATTTAGATGACTTACTTGGTCTGTCAGGTAAACTGTCGTTGCTCTGTGTTTGGCTTCATCGTCCAAAGCAGTTCCTGGCCGGATAAAATGTGACACATCAGCTATGTGGACACCAACCTGGGGAGTGAAGCAAAGGAAAAAAAAAAATTTCCACATCTTTAGATGGAGATGAAGAACTGTCCAGGCTCAGAATTTGTCACAAAGATTTTAGGCATTCAAATCTCAGGTGTTCAGTTTAGTAAAATTTGTAAAAATCAATGATACATTTGAAAACACATGTGACCTCAAAAATGTAACTAATTTTTTTTAATCAAATTCACCCCAAATATGTCAGTAAAGTCACTACGGCACAAAGGGTTACTGGGTGGGGAAGAATAAAAAAAAACACTAACATTACTAAGGAAAAAAATAAAAGTAATCAGGAAGACAGTAGATAGCAACTGACATTACATTTAAATTTTCAAAGATTAAAGTTGACTGGAGCTGGAAGAGAGTTCCATAAGTGAAAAGTATCAGAAAAGAAACTGTTAGCATAAAACTTACGGTTACATTTAGCCAACTCGACTTTTTATTGATGAGACCTTGTCACCAGTCTAGTACTGAGTTTAAATTCATACAGTCTAGGTACCATAGTGAAGAGTTCATTCAAACAATTACCATGAAAGTATTTACAGAAAAGGCAGAGGGAGGCAACTTTATGGCAGTGGGAAAGTGACTGAGGCCGAGATGTTAGATTAGGACCAATAATACTGCTGATTCTTCTTTCAATATTATCAAGGAACTCTAAATATATAGTCGTAGCAGACCATATGTGGCAGCAATATTTTATGTATGAATGAATGGTAGATTTATGGATATGCAAGAGATTCTGGAAAGAAAAATTGTCTAGCATAACGTAGTGAACAGACTTTCTTAGCAGCTGACTTAGCAATGGATTCAATATAATCTTTCCACTATATGTCACCTGGGAATGTTAGCCCTGATGTAGGGCAGTGAGGGGTCAGTCGATTAATAGAGAGCAGTTTGTTTTGAAAGCATTAACAAACCATCCGTTCTAGTCAGTCAGTGCCATACGTGATACACGCTTAGGCAATCATGTCTCAAAAGAGACATGACTGACTGAGCAGAATATTATCCCGCAGTAGGTTGCCATTACTTTCTGCAGTAGACTGGTTGCCAGCCAAGGCTATATATCCCAATCTGTCCTGTTATTTAACTCATAACTGGAGGGAAGAGATGGATTAATATCTTTCCCAAGGGTATTTGTGCATAAGTGAATTCAAGGAGTTCAACTGGAACTTGGACTTGGCTCCCCGATTTCTCATTCCAAGCTGATATCCACTGTACCACAATGCACATTCTTTATAGTAATAAGAAATAATATCATTAAAAAGAATTTATATACAGGGTGATTAAAAAAAAAAAAAAAAAGAATTTTTTTAACAATCCAATAAAACCAAGAGTGATGGAAGAAAATATTTTAATTAAAGTAATTGAAACCTTAAAACATGGCATTTAAGAAACACTGATGGAATTTTCATTTCTTAAAAATTATGTCCTTAGATGGCGTCTTCCTGTACGAATGCATTCTTGAAATCTGCTGTTGAGATTCCACATAATGATTCGCAGTGACAGTGACTGAAATCCCCTGTTTATTTTCCAAAAAATAAGGTCTGATGATCCCACGCAATGAAACAGCACACCATACTGTCACCTTACTATCGTGTAAAGGGTGCTCATGAACTTCATTAGGATTTGTGTCTGCTCAGTAATGGTAGTTCTACTTATTCACATAACCTGTGAGATGAAAATGGGCTTCATCTGACATCCATAACTTGCTTAGAAATTCATCTTGATCCAAGGTTACTGAAATGGCTAAGTGTTTACTTAATGGCTAAGTGTTTCACAGTGCTGCCACTTGCTCATGTCTGCCAATACACATTTAAAAAATTCCCATTTTTTGGGGGTCACCCTCTGTGTGTGTGTGCGTGTGTGTATACAAGTTATAAAATCATTCTTTTAAAACAACTTTCCAGCATTATTTTGTTATTTTGACTTCATTCTAAAAAAAAAAAAATAAAAACTTACTTTTAATCTAGGCTGTTAATTTTGGCTCAAATTTGCTTCATCTTAATTCAATGAAAAAGCCTTAAAACTGAGTTAATAAAAACAAACACAAAACATAACAAAAAACAATCACAAGAAAAAAACAAAACAAATGAAAACAAAAGAAAAATACCTCATAATTTCCATTTTCTAACATTCGGCAATGGAGTGCATCATCAATATCAGTACAGCCAGGAGGATCCACACTGCAAATGTTAAGATGGCGAATGTCTTCACGGTGCTTCAGATCCTTCGGGGAAAAAAAACAATTTCCTGTTTATGTCACTTTTGATATCATAGGTAGGATTTATTAAACAAAAAATTTTGTTTACTTTACAGTCCATCTAAAGTTAAATTGACTCTTACCCAGCTTAACTTTTTCTTATCCTTACATACATGAGAAGATTGTTGCACATAAATACACAATTTGAAACTGTGAGATATTTAGAATGTACTCAGTTTCTTTTGGCACCATATACTGGATTCCAAATACAAGTTTTCAATGTACCTTTCCTTGTATTTATCAGAAAACCATGATCAAGATGTCTACCCTACGTTTTTGTAGGTGCTAAATCCATTTTAGGTACTGAAAATTGTGGAAAGTAAAGTCTACATGGGTTGAATACAAAATGTAAACCTTTTCCAAAATTTGGGATTTTCACCGCAGATCAGGTTTTCTAGATCGAAACCCCTATTTTTAATTAGAAATGTGAAAGTACAAATAACACTAATACAGTCCCATAATTAACCTGAAAAACCATTCAGGAATCTAAAAAAAAAAAAAAAAAAAAAAAAAAAAAAAAAAAAAAAAAAATGCCATGAGGTGCAGTGGATATTGGCTTGGAATGACAAATTGAGAGTTATTCCTTGCTATTCACTGACGCACAAATACCCTTGGGAAAAGTAATAATATGTCTCTTCCCTTCAGTTATGGGCTAAATAATAGGACAGATTGGGTTCTATAGCCTTGGTTGGCAACCAGTCTACCACAGAAATCAATGGCAACTTACTGCGGGATAATCTTCTGCCCAATCGAAAGAGACATGATCGCCCAAAGCGCGTATCATGTATGGCACTTAACTGACTGCCTAATGGGAGAGCTCTCCGTGAAGAAAACTAATGAAAACTTTGGTCAATATAATGTTCAGAACAACTCATTATATTAAAACCTCTTTGAAATGTGCATGAGAAAGGCAATTCTATATTTTATATGCAGTGCTGATCTGAGACTAAGACACTGGTATATATAAAGAGAGAACAGGTCAGACGCTCATCTGTGCAGGGGACCCATGACCATAACCAGTCAACAGGCTGATGAAGGTGATGATCTCTGATTCTTTCCTTGGTAAGGTAAAAAAAAAATCCACATTACATTGAAATCCTGTAGAAGGTTTTTTAATGTATTTACAGATACATTGTGGTAACAACCAAAAAAATAAAAACAGTAATCAGAACAACTCTTAGAATGCTAAAGACTCGTTTCAAAAGTACAAAAAATTATTATTCAACATCTTACTTCTTGATTTATAATGCAAGGCAAACAATGTCTTACCTCATCATTTATAATGCAAAACATTTTAGGAAAACAATGTCTTACCTCATCATTTATAATCCAAGGCATTTTAGGCAAACAATCCAACACTCTTTGAGAGAAATCTGTATGAGGGACATCATGCTCTAAAAGAAGGACTTCATTTTCAGTATCTTTGTCTCCAATTGGACCAAGTTTCTTTACAAAATGACCCTGTAAACAAAAATTATATATATATATATATATATATATGTTTTTTAATAATTCCACCCCAAGCAAGATAGTTTTACTGTCACTGGTGTGCAGGGGATTACATAGGAGGAAAGTGGTGAGAAAGAGGAACAAGTTATATGGGGTCTCAGAGAATGGGTAAGAGAAGGATGAGAATACTGGTGTGATGAGAGTAGAGTGGACGGAGAAAAGAACATGAGGGAAAGGACGCGAGTAAGAGAGATAGGTGATAACAATTGACTTTACATTTAAATTCTTGGAGATTTTAGCTGTCGGGGAAGCAAGAATATAAAAGGGAATTCCACAAGCAGGAAGTGCGAGTAAAGCTGCTTGAGTAGAAGTTGCGGTTGCATTTGATTGGTTTCACTGTAAAAGGGTGGGACCTAGTTGCTAATCTAGTAGCTCAAGTAAATTCATGCATAAGGGGCACCAGTGAGCTAAGCTCGTTGGAGCAGAAGCCATGAGAGTATCTGCAGAAGAGACAAAGGGAAGCCACTTTACTCCGGTGAGAAAGTGACTGCAGCTGAGCTACCAAGTTGGGATCGATCACATTGCAGATTCTCCATTGGATTTTGTCAAGAACCTTGAGGTGAATAGCAAGGGTACCTGGCCACAGAAGATAGTTTGCCTGTCCCTACACTAAAATAGGGAAACTGTATCTCTCGCGCATCAATTATTCAATCGGTTGCTGCTTCACATCCAGTAAAATTTTCTGTTGCCTGATGGCCACTTCCCAAATTGTTAAATTGCATACCTTTACACATACCCTCAAAATATTTAACTGCTTAGTATCCATTAAATATATTAAACTGCTTGTCCACTTCCCATAAGAAAAAACTAAAAAGAAATTCGTAAATTGTCTTCACTTACTTACCTATCCCCACAAAATGTCCAATTGCTTAGTACATTTCTTTAACAATTATTTAGATGGAAGTGCTTGCCAAAAAAATTACAATTTAAAAATAGTTTAAAAATATTTAAACATTGATTATCATTATAAATAGGAAATATGCAACTACTTCAGCTATCTAGGAGGTCTATTAGCATATGCATACACATATCAATCACTTAATTGCTATCTGTGATACATGCTTGGGGGATCATGTCTTTTTCAATCCATGACTGACTAGGCAGAAGTTTTTCATACAGTAGGTTGCCATTTCTTTCTGCAGTAGACTTGTTACCAACCAAAACTATACAATCCAATCTATCTTGCTATTTAATTTAAACCATAGATAGAGGGAGAAGAGATGGATTAATACCTTTCCCAAGGGTATTTGCACACACACATACACACTTTCATGGTAATTGTTCTGATGAGCTTGCCTCTTGGGTATTTACAAACTAGCAGTATAGCCCAGCATTGCTCAGATGTAATGAAAGCTTTAAAACTTTAATCCATGGTCCTGGAGTTTAGACTCAGCCTAAAGAATATTTGTGTGAAGTTTGGTGAGAATCGGATAAAAATTGTGGATTTGCATAAAGGACATACAGACAGATAAACAGACACACACACACACAAACATCTTGCCTTTTTATATATATATATATATATATATATATATATAATCGATTTTCTGCACTATTGTAAGAACTGCAACCTTGAAACTTCTGAATATCGTTTCTTATGTCTTTGTCTAGGAGTGTATCAAATTTGATTAAAATCGGACCACTCCTTCTATAACCTGATTTTTTCAACTATCGATATTTATTGGGGGTATCTCGACACAACACCTAGCTAAGAAAACTCGCAGACGCTTATAGTACAACTGTGTAAATTTTCAAGAAAATCAGTTCAGCCGTTTCAGAGTCTATAGGTAACACACACACACAAATTTCCATTTATAAATAAGTTTAGATTCAAGCCCAGTACTAGATTGGTAGCTAGGTCTCATCATTTTACAGTTGAAATTGCTAAATGTACCCATAAGTTCTATGCTAACAGTTTCTTCTCTTGTACTTCTCACTTGTGGAATTCTCTTTCGGCTTCAATTTAAAAAATTTAAATGCATTGTCAGTAACTAACTTTTATATTTTTTAATTCCTGTTTTTTATTATTTTTTCTCTTTAATATTTTTATTTTTCTCATATTATGCCTCTCTCAGTAACTACTTTTGTCTTTATTGTTTGGCATGAGGTGAAAAAAGAAAAAATTATATAAAATGTTGTGGAGCGATACTAACCATTGGGTAACGAGAATGAATTGGCCACTTGTCAATTGCTACGACGATACGCTGACCGGATAATTCTTTGCCTTGCTCAGTTCTGATGTAGATTTTTGGAATTTGTTTGTTAGCAGGAATAAAAAGATGATTTTTACTCTGTAAAAAAAAAAAAAAGGCAAGTATAAGATGGATGTAAAAGTTTTCAGCACTATATAACATCAAAATATTTAGAAACTTTTCAGCTAAATTGAATATATTCTGCCATATGAGGTTGATTCAAAAGTTTCCATCATTTTTGAGGCATTTATTTAAATTCCTCAAGGTTTCTCCTATGTATTCCTTGTGTGAATCATAGGTGATAAAGTAAATTCCACCTTAAAGTTTCAGGATACTATTATTTTTTTGTATTAATTTAGTTTTATTTACATTATATTGTTTGGACTGTTGTCCTCATCTCTGTTGTCATATTCACAACATTTCAGCCATTGCACACTGAGCTTCTTCAGCTGACTGAAATTTCAAACTGAACCCTTTATTTTGCTCCCGGAGGCAGCTTGTTCTCATTCCATGAGTCATGTCTCTTCCAGATGTCTCAGTTACTTCTCTTTAACTCAACAAGTTTTGTTTACCTCTGCTGTAGCCAGGTATTTTCTTACCTCTTTTCTGTCTGAGAGTTTCAAGATACCACAGTAATTTCTCCGGTTGGGTCGTATAATACCCACCACACGACCAGTTGGCTGACGTTTCTCTTTGGGAATATAATTCTTTTTGATCTCTTCCTGTAAAGAAATGAGCCATAAAAAGTAAATATTTTTTAATAAAAATGTTACATGAAAAAACAGACAAAAAAAAGCAATCAATGTTTTGAGTGAATGACAAAACTGATTTGATTTTTACAGCTTATCAAACATTTGTGGGTTATTTAAAACCAAAATATATTTCAGATTGTAGTAGGTTGCTTACAGTACCTGGCGTTCCTAAGATAGAAGATGGCAACTGACATTTCATTTAAATTTTTGGAGATCGTGGCTATGAGAGAAGCAAGTAAATGGAAAGGAGTTCCACAGGCGGGAAGGATAAAAGAAGAATGAGATTCAAGAAGATAGAAGATGGCAATTGACATTGCAGTCCTTCATCTAAGTACTGACTGGACTTGAAACTGCCTAGATGAGACGATCAAATGAGAACCAATGATTTGACCATAAGCTGGCAAAGTAGAAAACTCGGGAAAAAGAAAAGTCTGGTTACAACTCTGCTGTTGAGTGATGGGCAAAATTTCTTGCTGAAAAATTATTGGATTGTCTAGAAAGTTCATGCCAATTTTTAAGGGAAATTAAAATACAAAAAATGTGAACTATTTTGTTGCATAACCTATCTCCATTTTTCCTTCAACTTAAACATCCTGTCTTCCCAGAATTTTGGTGGTTTCTTGGCAAAGAACTCAAAGTGTTTTTTTATGCTATCTAAAGAATTAAAATTTTTACTATTAAGATTATTTTGCAAGGACCTGAATAAATGAAAATCTGAGGGAAGGCAACACATTTCATGTGTTCCATTTCTGGGTGTTTTTCTTGAATTGCTACCTTTAATTTGTCCAGTTGCGAGCAGTACTTTTCAGAATCAATGGACTGGTTACTTGGAAAAAGCTTACAGCACAGGTTTCCTTTCCGATTCCACCAGATGTATAGCTTGACTTTCTTATAGTATGAAGATCTGCTTTTGGGGTGGCTAAAGTTGGTTATGTCAAGATCTTTCTGCTGAACAATCCATTTGTAAACAATCCATTTCTCTTCAACATCGCAATTTGCTTAAAAAAGGGTGCATTTTAATTGTGATTATACAGCAACTCACAGAAATGTGATCCAAAAGATTCTTTTCACTCAGCTCATGTGGTACTCAAACATCATAATGATTTGATTACCCAAGCTTCACTAAAGTGCATATGGATGGTGGATTTTGATAAATTTAGTGTTTCTGCCAATTTTCACGTTGCGTCATGCAGGTTATAATCAATCAATGTCTTGATTTCGTAGTCATCTGTAGTGGAAGAAGGAGGTCTACCAGTACGTTCTTCATCAATAAGACTACATTCAACAAACAACTTCTGTACATTGAGTTTGAGTTTTGTTTAACAGCATATGGGCTATTTAATGCCAAAAAGGTGGTGTTTTTTTTTCCATAATGTTCAGTTATAGTGAAAAGTTTGATTTAGTCAGATTTTAATGAAAATTTTTTTGTTTTTATTCTTTTCTATTTTAGAAAACTGAAAATGTCTTCTAGTTTTGTATTCAAAAATGTTTTGCTGAGAAAAAATTTTTTTTCTTCAAAAATGTGTTATGGTAATAATTGTTTTTCTTCAAAAATGTATATATTTCTATAAAAATCAATTTTTATGCATATATTTCTATAAAAATCTATTTTCATAGTGTTTTGACCCCACTTTGGGGGTTAACTATTTGCCCATAGCCGGATCCCTAACAGGTGCTACCACTCCGTGTCAGAGTAGACCTGGGAACAACAGTAATTAAGAGATGGTTCCATGCTCCTTGCTGCTGGATGCAGTTTACCATCAATACCCAGGACCAACTTCTGTACAGTTCTGTCAGCTAAAGCAACTTCATTGTACACAGCACACATCTTTTTTTTGTTCCTTGCAAGACATTTTTGCCTTTGCAGTAAAAAAAAAAATCACCAAGTGTCTAAAAATGCACCTTATACTCTTCCATTTTCATATGGATGCAAAATTGACACGAATTAAGTAATTTTAAACTTCCTTTCTCAAGAGATAGTTTGAAGCGTGTTCTAATCAGAAATGTAAGCATATTATATCTGTCGATAAAGTTGATGTGTTTAAACATGATGGAACATGAACAACTAAAGATCAGCAGGAACTTTCTGGACAACCCAATAATTTACTTAAGATTAGTTGGATCCTACAATTTAGCTTGTTTAAATACAATTACAGATCAAAGGATTGGCAGGTTAAGTCTGAATTGTGCCATACCATTTGATTAATGAAAACAACCTCAATAGACAAATTTGTACATATTAAAGACTGATATTCAACAGAATGGATAGAGTACAGTGCGTGCGCATGTATAATACAGACATAAACTTTTTTTTTTTTTTAAATCATATCACCCTAAGCAAGGCGATAATGCCACTGATGCGCAAGGGGCTGCGTAAGAGTGAAAAAATTGAAAAAGAGAAAACCAGAAACCGCATCCTAAACAGGAAACAAGGGATGAGCCTCTTCACCTGTTCAATAGATGTGGGTGGATTGTGAACCAGGCAATAGTTTAGTCTATCTACTCCAATTGAAAAAAATAAAAAAAGAAAAGAGTGAAAAGATACTAAACTTTCTATTTATGAAAAGTAAATATGGTTATGTATCATCTAGAAAGGTGGAATACAAAATTTGTAAATATTTAAAACTTGAATTATTCTAATTATATAGTTATCCATAGACTGTTTTCTTTCACCGTATGACAGCTCATCAGTACGGTTAGACATCTGATTGCTTCTAGCCAGGATTGAAACCCGACATTTGATATCAGTCAGATATTCTACCAAGCTATCACCATACAGTGAAGAAAGACTTTAGCATATTATATACACAATGTAAACACGCACCAGTATACATTCATATTCTTGTAAAACTCATTTTTTTTATAATAACAGTGTCCTTAATATATTTAATTTATAAAAGCAATTAAAAACTTTTCTAATTAAATACTTTTTTAGTGGATACCCATGTTTGAATAGATGCTCAGTTTATTTATTAAAACAGTATATTTACAGAGCATCTACTCAAATATGTGTATCTATTAACAATGATATTTAAGTAATAAAATCTGTTGGAGTACTAAAAAAAAAAATCCATCTCTTCTTTAGAAATTACTTTGTAGTTAGAGGTTCCTCTATTGTTTTTATTAATAATAAAATTTCAACAATAGATATTTACTGCATATATGCAGATTTTATATCGCATGTATGATGCAACACCCTTAAAATTAGCTTCAAAATTCATATGACACATGAGTATATATGGTATATATATTTAAATAACTTATTTCCTTTAGTTATTATAATAAAAATAAATTCAAGAACAGATTACTTCCACTTAATAAAAAATAATTTTTTCTCCAATATGAAAAAGTTATGTTTTATTTACGTCTCTTCCAAATAAATCCAGTTAAAATGAAATTAAAATTCAGCATATTTATATAATTCTGTAAGGATTTTATTAATAATTCAAAATAATTTGTTTGTATTAATAATATTAATAATTAATTCAGAAAACTTACTATTTTTTCACATGTTTAAATAATTCAGCACATTTTAAATGAAATCTAATTAAACAGATTATTTTGACTTTTGAAATTTGGGGAAAAAGGTGTCTGCTTGACTAATTTGCCATAATGTGAAATGGCAGACAACAACTATATTGGATGAAACAAGATAGTTGCCAGACCTAAAATTCAGACAAAAAATGAAATATACATCTCATTGGCTTCTTGCTTTCTAGTCAACTTTGATCTTCAAAAATTTAAAGGCAATGTCAATTGTTATTTTTTGTTAATTCTCGTTTTCTGTTTTTTTTTCTCATATTCTTTCATCCTAGGTAACCCCTTGCATCTTAATGATTTTATTGCCTTGCTTGGGGTAACAAAAAAGAAAGAAAAGAGAATGAAAAAAAGAAAGAAAAGAGAATGAAAAAAAGAAAGAAAAGAGAATGAAAAAAAGAAAGAAAAGAGAATGAAAAAAAGAAAGAAAAGAGAATGAAAAAAAAAGAAAAAGAGAATGAAAAAAAAAGAAAAAGAGAATGAAAAAAGAAAGAAAAGAGAATGAAAAAAAGAAAGAAAAGAGAATGAAAAAAAAAAAGAAAAGAGAATGAAAAAAGAAAAGAAAAGAGAATGAAAAAAAAAGAAAAGAGAATGAAAAAAAAAAGAAAAGAGAATGAAAAAAAAAAGAAAAGAGAATGAAAAAAAAAGAAAAGAGAATGAAAAAAAAAAGAAAAGAGAATGAAAAACAAAGAAAAGAGAATGAAAAACAAAGAAAAGAGAATGGAAAAAAGAAAAATTAAAATAGGAGACCCCCCACCCCCCAAAAAAGCAGCATTCCAGAAGACCATTTCGATAATGCTAGACATGCCTAGTGGTATCGTGAGACTCACCTCGACTTCATCCTCTTTTTCAACATCATCAGTGTTCTCCATTATCAAAGATGAGGAGCAAGTCCATTCTTCCTCTGGTAACATCTCAATTGCAACTGTATCATCCTGAATGGCTCGGTTAAGATTCTCACGACCAACAATCAGCACCTAAAAGAGAATATTTTCATTTTGGAAGCAATTTTCTCAACTCAAAATGTTCAATTCTTTTACCAAATATTTTGATTTTACTTTTAACACTGAAAACAAAAAGAGAGTGTACAGGGGTGGATCAATAAATATATAACCCGACACAATTAGCAGCTGAATTTTCATTTATACAAAAATCATCAACTTCTTTGAAAAGTTGAAGACAACATTTATCACCAAGGGTTGCTGAAAAGCCTGACCAATTTCCAAACATTAGAATTTAAACTTGTAGCTTGAGAGTTATTAATTGAATTTTGATTTGAAATTTTCATTGTAAACAAAAAACAAGTGACATAAAACCAAATACAAAACACAGAATAATAATGTTTCAGTTAACATATTAAGTTGGAGCATACAGTGAGTAAATGTGTGCTAAGAACAACAAACACAAGAAAAATAGTTTGGGTTTGGGGGAAACCTGCATACACAATTTGTAATATTTACCATTTCATCACTGCCAACAACGCTCACTCTTCCTTCTAAATAATTTTCTCGGCTTGCTTGAAATTTTCCTTGCATGTATTTTCTTAATTTCACTCCTTTATTAATTTCAGAAAAAGGCAGATGCTCTGGAAACAGTTTCTTACCAGTTGACTAAAAAAAGAAAATAAAAAAAATTCAGTTAAACTTTTCTGTAGCAACAGTTTGTAAAAAGTTCTCTTTATAAACTTACACGAAATTATAAACAAATTCTTTCAATTTTTCACTTGAAGAAACAAATTTTATTTCCTTTTAACTATTTTAACTTAGGTTGATTAGGTTAACAACATAGCCATCCTTGTCAGGTTATTTAATATCAAATTATTATTTTATAGGACAAAAATCACAATGAATTAATAGGTTGACAGACATAATCCTGATTTACATTGTTTGGATAGTGCAATCACAGACTCAAATATTATCATCAACTGATTTTGATTGATTTTCCATCTGTTTATATACACATCTATAGACCCATTTTGGAAAGGTTGCTCACTTCTTATTGACTCGCAACCTTATATCCAGGTTGGGAAAATTTTCTGAGTGATTGGCTTTATTTGCATGGTGATTGTATTATCTGTCAATTTTTAGAGATGTTGAAATTTTAGTCTTATTATTTATTACTCAATCACTACAATATATGTGTGTACTAACAATTCTTTCCAGTATCTGATTTCAACAGTCCATTGCAATGTTTTTTAAAAGGTACACCATGGCGCCCAGAGAGGCCAAGATACGTGATACATGCTTGGACGATCATGTCTTGAAAGAGACATAACTGACTGGGCAGAAAATTATCCCGCAGTACGTTGCCATTGATTTCTGTGGTAGACTGGTTGTCAACCAAGGCTATAGAACCCAATCTGTCCTATTATTTAGCCCATAACTGAAGGGAAGAGACATATTATTACTTTTCCCAAGGGTATTTGTGCATAAGTGAATGCAAGAAATTCAATTGGAATTCAAACTCGGCTCCCTGATTTGTTGTTCTGAGTTGATATCCACTGCACCACTATGCACGTCGAGGATATTAACATTTTTCACTAATTGCTGGCATCATGCCTATTAAGACATTTACTAGAACTGATGCACGTTGTGATGCAGTGGATATCGGCTCGGAACAAGAAATCGAGGAGCCGAGTTCAAATTCCAGTTGAATTCATTGCATTCACTTTTGTACAAATACCCTTGGGAAAGGTATTAATCCGTCTCTTCCTTCCCAGTTATGGGTTAAATAACAGGACAGATTGGGTTCTATAGCCTTGGCTGGCAACCAGTCTACCGCAGAAAGCAATGGCAACCTACTGCGGGATAATCTTCCCAGTCAGTCATGTCTCTTTTGAGACATGATCGCCCAAGCGTGTTTCACGTATGGCACTTAACTGACTGACTGACTAGAACTGGGGATAAAGTGGATTTAAATTCAACAATGAATTCACCATCACAATGTCACTAGAGTCTGTTCAAGATCCATATAATTCTTTTTATTTTTAGTCTTTGCTTCTTATATATATATATATATATATATATATATATATATATATATAAAAAAAACAACTGAATAACCAATGATAATAATTTTATACAAGCTTCCATTTCTAGAGTCTCCAGGAAAGACTGAACTCATTGTTAATGGTTTGTGAGATAAGTACATTAACATTGTTCTTGATGAATCAATTCAACTTATGAAGTCTGTCCAAAAATTAAACCATTTATTAACAACTAGCAGTATAGCCCGGCGTTGCTCAGGTGTAATGAAAGTTTTAAAACTAATCCATGGTCCTGGAGCTCAGACTCTTTGGACGTTGGCATGAAAGACTAAAAAGCAATAGTTGTTTCCAGTTAAACCGAAACCGTAGACTGAAAGAAAAATGAATAGATGTAAGTCAAATTTTGATTTCCTGGTATCGATATCAAATTTTCTGCACTATTGTAAGAACTGCAACCTTGAAACTTCTGAATATCGTTTCTTATGTCTTTGTCTAGGAGTGTATCAAATTTGATTAAAATTGGACCACTCCTTCTATAACCCAATTTTTTCGATTATCGATATTTATCGGGTGTTACCTCGACACAAAACCTAGCTAAGAACGCTCGCTGACGCTTATAGTAAAACTGTGTAAATTTTCAAGAAAACTGGTTCAGCCGTTTTGGAGTCTATAGGTAACAGATACACACACAAAGTTCCATTTATAAATAAGTTTAGATTTAGATAAAACACCCTCCTCTCCAGGAATTGGTGCCTCACCACTTCTTCAAAGTACTTATTAGAATCACCATAAAAAAAAAGAAAACGAAAAAAAAAGTCAATGTTATCTCCCCTGGACCATTCAAGGGAGTCCATTCCTCAGCTAATAGGTGCATGCTGGGAGACAGAAAGATGGGACTTCCAGTAGAAGCTAACAAACATGGCAGGCAGAACTCTTCCAGTCCCTCTCTATAAGCACACGGTTAAATCAACATCCACAACTGTTCGCTGTACCCATGTTTCCACAATAATAAATTCCCTAGTTATTTCCAATACTCGACGAGTGTGTCATTTTTCCATTACCGTTTTATTTTGTCATGTTAAAAACAAGAGTACTCTTCTAGGATCCTCATACATTTATCCAAATATTCTCTCCACTTTTGAAAACAGTCTGTAAAGTCTTCTTTTGGGATCACCATAGCTATCACAGTCTCCTTAATCTCGTTCATCATTTTAAATCTTCCTTGCAATAAAAGGTTGCCAATCTGAAGGAGGAACTATTAGGGGAGAGAGGCGACAGCCGTGGGTGATACAAAAAGCTACATAAGACATGAAGAATCTACTTGTGCATGTGCAGTAAAGTCTCTCCTGCTGACAGATTGTAAAGTTGCATCAAGGCCACACAACCAGTTCTCAAAGTATTCAAAATGGCAAGATATTTCCAATCATATGTACAGAGAAATCACTGTTCTATTTTGTAATAATTCAACCTCCTTGTGGATATGTAAGACCTGACTGGTGCATTAAGGCTGCACAATTAGTTCCTGAATCATTCAAAATTTCCCATCATATGTACAGAAAAATTAATGTTTTATTTTACAATAGTTCAACCTCTTTGTGGAAATATAATGATTTGTGTTCACACACCTGACATCATGTTACACTTTTCTGATAATTTCAAGATTATAGGTAAGGTAAGCTTCTAGTTCATCAAATGAATCAAAATCTTACCTTTCCATGGTCTTCATATGCTGCTAATTTATCAAGCAAATGTGTTGCATCTTTCAAACTCCGCACATAATGCTTCACTAGAAAAAAAAAATTTAATTGCTATATCTGATGCTAGAAAATTTGGTTCATTGTGTTCTGATAGACAATTTCTCTCTCCAGAATCTCTTACATTTTGTTTTTTATAAAATCATTTAACCCCATGCAAGGCAGGACCGCCATTGGTGCACAGGGAGTGACAGGGAGAGAAAAAACAAGATACAGGAGATGTTGAAGAAAGGTTATGAGAAGGATAAAAATCAAGGAGATAGAAGATGGCAATTGACGTTGCATTTAAACTTTTGGAGATTGTAGCTATCAGAGAAGCAAGTAAACGGAAAGGAGTTCCACAAATGGGAAGTGTGAGAAAAGAAACTGTTAGAGTAGAAGAGTTGGTTATATTCATAAGTCTACCATTTATTAATTCCTCAAATATTGCTGCCAGATTTCATCTTGTGCTCTTGTTATATATTTAGAGAATCTTGATAAAATCCAAAGAAGAATCTGTAATGTTATTGGCCCTAACCTGGCATTCTGGATTCAGTTACTTTACCCACTAATGTAATGTAGCTTCCCTGTGCCTTTTCTATAAATACTTTCATGGTATTGTTCTGATAAGCTTTGATCTAATGGTACTTATAGTTTATGAATTTAAGCACACCACTAGATTAGCGCTGTGGTGCGGATGTGCGTTGTGGTGCAGTGGGTATTGGCTCAGAATGAGAAATCAGGGAGCTGAGTTTGAATTCCAGTTGAATTCATCATATTCACTTACGCGCAAATACCCTTAGGAAAGGTATTAATCCATCTCTTCCTCCCAGTTATGGGTTAAATAACAGGACAGATTGGGTTCTATAGCCTTGGCTGGCAACCAGTCTACCGCAGAAAGCAATGGCAACCTACTGCGGGATAATCTTCCCAGTCAGTCATGTCTTTTTTGAGACATGATCGCCCAAGCGTGTTTCACGTATGGCACTTAACTGACTGACTGACTAGAACTGGGGATAAAGTGGATTTAAATTCAACAATGAATTCACCATCACAATGTCACTAGAGTCTGTTCAAGATCCATATAATTCTTTTTATTTTTAGTCTTTGCTTCTTATATATATATATATATATATATATATATAAAAAAACAACTGAATAACCAATGATAACAATTTTATACAAGCTTCCATTTCTAGAGTCTCCAGGAAAGACTGAACTCATTGTTAATGGTTTGTGAGATAAGTACATTAACATTGTTCTTGATGAATCAATTCAACTTATGAAGTCTGTCCAAAAATCAAACCATTTATTAACAACTAGCAGTATAGCCCGGCGTTGCTCAGGTGTAATGAAAGTTTTAAAACTAATCCATGGTCCTGAAGGTCTCGTTGTTATATAGTTGAAATGCCTAGATATAACCATAAGATATTTTCTAACAGTTTCTTTTCATGAAATTTTCACCTGTGGAACTCTTTCGCCTGTTAGTAATGCTTACTTTAATTCTCGACCACTGACAAGTGCTACCTCAATGTCAAAGCATTTCTATAGTAAAAGTCTTTCTATTATAGACTTTCAATTTATTTCTACAGAAAAATCTTTTCTACTATACAAATAATCTAATTTTGTCAAGAATGTTTGCATTAATTCTTGTACACCAACAAATTATATTTTTCTGATTTTTAATGAACATGTATACTGAATACTGAAAGGTTAAGGAAGTGCAAATTTTGGTATTTAAAAACATTCTTGCATGAATATTAACAATTTTTGTAGCTATTACAAACTTCTATGAGAATAAGGCAAAATGTACATTTTACCCTCTCTAAACCTGTGTTGATACAAAAAGCATTTTCTTGCTTGAAGTTGCATTGTATGTTTGAATTTTACAATAGTCAAAAGTAGTCATCTACTCTAGTTAAGTAGTCAAAGCAAAAACTATTTAGATGAAAATCACATCCTGAAGCACAACTACTACAATAACCTATCTTAGTATGAATTATTTCAGGATATAAACAACAGTTTAGATTTATCACAAAATTTTTATTAAAAAAAATATCTTAACTCAAGACCTTTCTTAAATTTCACAAATAATTTTAATTTTGTTTAATCATTCTAGATTTTAGGGGTGAAATTAAAAGAAAAAAAATATTGTTTTTCTTTTAATTTCACCCCTAAAATCTAGAATGATTAAACAAAATTAAAATTATTTGTGAAATTTAAGAAAGGTCTTAAGTTAAGATATTAAAACATGTGTCTCCCTTCTCCCAAGAGGAACAAATCCAGAAATAAACACTCAAAAAAAGAAACAATAAAACAAACAGCTGGAAAAAGAGGGGATTGGAAAAAAAAAAAAAAAAAAAAAAAAAGCATTAAAATAAAAACAAGGCAGCCTGTAAAAAAGATGGGATTAAATAAAAAACAAGGCACCCTGTAAAAAAAAAAAAAGGAAAAAAATAAAAAACAAGGCAGCCAGAAAAAAAGAAAAAAGAAAGAAGCTTTTATTTTCTGCATCAGAAAAGCTAAATATTTTCCTTGGGATGAAGAAAGATAGATGCATTGTGAAGTTTCCTTGTTAAAAAGTGAGTCATACTTAGTAAAAACAGTCAATTTGCGTATTCGCTTACCAGTACATGCTAAGAGGCCATCTTTTTCAGCTCGAGTTCGGTTCTCTTTGTCATCAGATAACAACACCATTTTTATGTTGTTTTCGGCATTGCTAATATTGTCTATGTGATCTTGATACCATTTAGTGGCTTGTCGGATGGCTCTGTCATTTCGATCATTAGAAGATTCAGCAGGCTCACGTTCAATATAGGTGGACCTGAAAGGATTCAAAGAGTCTTAATGATGAAAAATTATGCTAATCAGATAAAAATTAGGTTCCTAACATCTTTTTAATAAACAATGTTATGGTTATGGATCAAAAGAGTGAGTGCCTGGACTTCAAAACAAATTGTTAGCTAAAATTCCCCGAAATTCTGCATTTCTGATTTCTCTTCATTTTATTAGTACTCGTAAATAAGATAAAATGCATAAATAAGTTTTAAATTAATGTATCGTGATTAATTCTTAGTGAAGTTTTTTTTTCTAATAGCCGTACATTAGGTAAATTGTTTCATATTCTCAGACAAGCTCATGTACGGTTCACCTCTAAATGGAAAGTGGCTCTGACTGTCGCCTATCAGAAGCATTTGCGAGGTTTCGTACCGGGCCCAAAAATTATAAATTTTTCCAGTGTTTGAAAGTGCTTATCGAGGGTGGACCAGAAACTGATCATCTCTGGTCAGGTCAGCGCAGTGCGGGGGGTATGATGTTGAGAAACCCGAAACCCCCTAGTAATCCACGCAATGACATCACTGATGACACCCTCTAGCGCCCCCACTACGGTGCGTATGTTTGAAATTATCACCAAGTTATTATATTAATGTTTCTGCTGATTTGTTAAAATGATAGATGAGTGAAGAACAGAACAAAAAAACTCCCTGCCATCCCAAGTAAGGTAATAAAGCCACCAAGATGCAAGGGGTTACTAAGTATGAGAAAAAAAAAACATCAAAGAGAGATAAAAAGAAAAAAGGAATCAAGGAGATGATAATGATTTTTATTTAAATATTGAAGATTAAAGTTGGTTAGTGTCCTAACCCTAAATATTAGGAACAACAAAATATAACAAACACAGGTAAATATATTTTAAAACAAAACAATATTCTTTTTTTTTCTCACCGACCTGGATACAGCAAGATTAGGTGAGATAACAAATTACTGTCTACACATGGTGGTACTGTCCAGCAGCCATGCTGTTGTTTTCCCTTGCCCCTTTTCTTGTGAAGAGTCAATGAATCGTTAGGGGGGGAGTTGTCTCCCCTAACAGAAAGAAAGAAGATGGAAGAGAGTTCCATAAGTGAGAAGTGTGAAAGAAAAAAATTAGCATAAAACTTACAGTTACATCTAGCAATATCAACTGTAAAATGATGAGACCTTGTAGCCAATCTAGAACTGCACTTAAATTCCTAAAGTCTAGGTACCAAAGAAGAAAGCTCTTCTACCACAAAAATATTTATAGAAAAGCACAGGGAATCTACACTATGGTGGTGGGAAATTGACTGAAGCTAAGATGCCAGATTAGGATCAATAACATTGCAGATTCTTTCTATCAAGAATTTCTAAATACATAACAGGAGCACTAGACTAGATATGTCAGCAATATTCAATGCATATATGAAGGGTAGACATATATATCTAAGATAGATTCTAGAAAGAAAAATTATCTAGCACAACACAGTGAACCAACTCTTTTGATAAAATCAAATCTTTCCACTTCATGTCAGCAGAAAAAGTTAGCCTGAAAGTGCAAAGAGTCACTCTTTTGGAGGTTAGCATCAGCCATGTTGATATAAGACAAAAATGGTCCTCTCAGGTTAAAAGAGTGCAGTTTAATTTTTAACTGTGAGACTAACAGAATGCTAACACAAAATTATATTAAAACTTACATTGCTACTGAAGTCAGGAATCCCCAGAAATTTTATTTCTAGCTTAAAATAACAGCACTAATGTGTACCTTTCACAACAAACTACTGTAAATGATAAAGAATCTCAAAGGCCATTATAAGTATTTAGATTCACATTGGGTACCTCATGATTGTGGCCTTGTGTCAAATTAGTGAAATCTCTTCCAGAAAACAATGGAACAATGCCAATATTATTTCAAACACTGTCACAGCAATTCAAATTTAAATATTTGCAATCATGTCATTGCCTCTTTTGCTTTTGGCTTATCAAATACTTTTTTGCTTCCATAAAATTTGTTTACTTTTCTTTCTATTCAGAACCTAAACATACTTTTGCAGGCCTCGATTTATCAAAATTCCTTTTGGAGATTAAGAAAACAGCCATAAAAAAAAAAAAAAAAAAAAAAAAAAGAAAAAAGTCAGCTAGAATGTCTATAAAAACATTTTAAATAATAGACAAAATCGGAATTAAACTTACTGATGGAATTCATTGCTGAAAAGATAGAAGTACTTCGCAGAGTTATGAATCAATTCGTCAAGTCGTTTATGTGCAGCAATATTATGATTCTTTACCTAGAAATAAATCATAAAAGAAAATTACTTCTGTGATATTAAAAGAAATAAAATAAACTTGGTTGATTAATTCGCTCTCTACAGCTTACCAGCCCATTGCAGGTTATTCAAAACCAGAAAATATTTTTTAAGAATTTGTTTTGTGATAAAAACGATTTAATGATACTAGTTTTACAAATTAACCCATAGCCAAGATGAGAAGAGGTGGATTCATACCTAACCCAAATTTGATTTAAAAAAAAAAAAAAAGAAAAGAAAAAAAAAAAGAGAAATTATGTGGATAAAAAGTGGGGTATCAATTCTATATATAATAAATATAATAATATATAAAATCATCACCCACTGTGTGGACACGATAGTTTATATACATATTCTAAAGAATGTAAATAAATCTAAGACACATCTGCATAGCTAGTCAGGATTTAATTGATTTGTTTTATACAAATTATGAGTAAGAACTTTTTTTCAGTTTTGCGAGATAATGATTTATTGATACAAGTCTTACTAATTAATCAGATTTGGTAAGATCACTAAATGTAATAAACAATTAGAAAACAAATAATAAAATTAGAAAACAAAATGACAACCAAGGGTATTTTACCTCTTCTTTAACAGTTTGAAGAATGATAACATTTGTGATGAAGGCATCTTCTAGGATATCCAACTACAAAGAAAAATAAATTTATTTGCCAAAAATATGAAGTCTGTAAGAACTTTAGAATTAAATTGTCTTTTACATATAAATACTGACACAGCTACAAAAAAGTGTTGTATGTATATTTTTAAATAATTTTTTCTCAAGTGAAACAAAGTCACTAAGATACAAGGAAGTTACAGAGTCTGAAAGAAAATGAGAAAAGGAAAATCTTTATTAAGGAGAGAACAATAAAAGAACAGGAATTAAGACAGAAAACTTCCTGAATATGGCAATAATCTACATCTGGCAACAAAGCCTTTGATAAAGAGGTTTTGAGGAGTGTGGAAGCACCTCTTTAACCTGACCTGGAGTAGTAGCACCTGTTTGAGTCCCAGCTATGGGACTCAAACAGGTGCTACTACCTTAGGGTCAAAACATTATGAAAGTTGTTGTAGATTGGCTGACACCCACGACAGCACTCTCTATGATAGAATGGTCCATGGCCTGAAATAGTCTACAAAAGTAAAGAATAGTAGCATTCAAAGCATAATATTCAAGTGTCATTCAAGTAATATTTGAAGTGATTATTTCAGCAACTATTGTGATCTCTGTGTTGTAAGGTCTGTCTTGTCTGTTATTGTACTAGTGTACTGTCCATTTAGAACCAGATATTGTGCTGAATAATATCACAGCACCCTTTCTCTGTGTATTGTATCTATCTCAGCAATAAAAATACATTTTTGTAAGCGCCTGAAAAAAAAAAACTGCCAGTCATACATTAAAATAATTTAAAACATATGACCATCAACAATTCATTTTTGTAAAAGAAAAATTACCAGGAATACATTTTTGAAGAAAAATAATTACTAGCAATACATTTTTATAAAAAATTATTAATGCTCTGAAGAAAATTAAATATCAACATTAAATGACCCATAAGGTGTTGATATGCCATTAAACAAACAAAACAAAAAGAAAACAGAAGATACTGATTAACATCTAAACTTATTTATAAATGGAACTTTGTCTGTGTGTGTATGTCCGTTACCTATAGACTCCAAAACAGCTGAACTGATTTTCTTGAAAATTTACACAGTTGTACTATAAGCGTCTGCGAGTGTACTTAGCTAGGTTTTGTGTTGAGGTACCCACGATAATTATCGAAAATCGAAAAAAATCAGGTTATAGAAGGAGTGGTCCGATTTTAATCAAATTTGATACACTCATAGACAAAAACATAAGAAACATTATTCAGAAGTTTCAAGGTTGCAGTTCTTACAATAGTGCAGAAAATCGATAATATATATATATATATATATATATATATATATATATATATATATATAAAAGGCAAGTTGTTTGTGTGTGTGTCTGTTTATCTGTCTGTATGTTCTTTATACAAATTCACAATTTTTATCCGATTCTCACCAAACTTCACACAAATATACTTTCGGCTGAGTCTGAGCTCCAGGACCATGGATTAGTTTTAAAGCTTTCATGACACCTGAGCAACGCCGGGCTATACTGCTAGTTTAAATAAAATTTTTGAAGATCAAAATTAACTAAAAAAATAAAAGATCAAAAGTACATGGGAAGAAACTTCTTATCATAGAAATTGCAGTTATGTCTTACGACCATTTCAACTGTAAAATGATGAGATTCAACTACTAAACTAATACTGCACTTAAATTCACAGTCATGATACCAAAAATGAAAACTCATCAAAGAAAAAGAAATCACCATAAAAATATTTGATACCAGTAAACTTTACTGAGTAAAGTATGTGGCCCACTTTTTGAATGCAGCCTATGAAATTCTGTCACTGGTAGCGTATGTGTTTTACCTTAAAAAGCATATTATAAGGAAGTATTACAACTGTCTGGTAAGGGTTTCACTAACTAACACTTGATTTGAGTTCAGCATATACATTTGCACAGAGATAATGCTATTTTGGATAAATTTGAAGGGGAAAAGCAAAGGGAATTAAAACGAACACTTACCCTTTAAATTTGCTAATTTTCCAAAAACAACGTGTCATATTTTATTTTTGCAAGATTTTTAAAACCGAGAATTAACTTTTGTTTACAAATGTGTCGATCGCTCAAAAATGGCCAAAAAATTAAACATTTTTTAAAATCTCAAAATTTTAGATTCCAATGAATATACTTTTCTGTTTGAAATACACCAGAGTATTTATTTTTCTTATTATTGTAAATATTACATTAAATCATTTAGCTTTTAATTAAAACTAAAATAAGTTTCAAGAAAACTTCTTTATTTAAAAAAAAAAAAAAATCAATTTAAAAGTTAGGTATTGAATTAAAAGGATTGGAGGTAAACTATAGCAAACTCTGGTAACAACTTCGTTACCCGATGATTAAAAAAATAAAAAAAAATTTGCTTGCATGAAATCCTGTTTAAAAAATCTAGTTTTACTTTCGTTATTTTGCTGCCTTTCTTAAGTCTTTTCTACCATCTGCGTTAATAAAATATTATTTTAGAAACATGACATGTTGGATCGAATTTTGGTGATCTGATCGTCCATCATTATTATTATCGTAAATTTTCGTTTTAGGAACCGAAGGCTTTTATTCCTTCAAATTTTTCAAAATAGTATTTTTTCCGTGCAAAATGTATATGCTGAACTCAAATCAACAATTAAATATTATTGAAATTGAAGAAATCTACCTTTTTTTTATGTTAACGACCAGAAAAAAAAAATCGGACTTCTTCTCGTTCTTTTTGTCAGCCAATACCGGCTTATTGATAGTAATTCGCTGCTAAATGATTTTAGGTGTAGGAAGAAAATTTTGGCCTATTTACTTCCTTTAAATGTATTCTTTGCAGAGAAATTAGTACGCGATTTTTTTTTTTTGGTACTTACTTAATTTCAGAAGAAAGTTAAATTAACCTACAAATATATATTATTATTATTTATTTTCAGTAAATTTTATAGCATTGAAACAATTGAATTTTATTTCTGCTTAAGATTGAGAAAAAAAAATCCCCCAAAAAACGAAAAAGGGGAGACAACTTGATTTGACAAAAAAAATATCAGCGAAAATGTCAATAAGTTAGTTTGAAATTAGGACTGATTTCATTATCAGCAAGGTCATCAGCAAAAAAAAAAAATAAATAAATAAATAAACAGCCCAAAATGTCAATTACAGGTGAGGGCATCTAAAATCCAGCAGGTACAGAAATTTAAATACCTAGGAAGTGTTCTAACATAAGTCGGAAAGTGCATCACTGAGATCCGAAGGCGAATTGGCATGGCGAAAGAAGCATTCCAGAAGTTGAGTAAAGTATTAAGAAACAGGACAAGTTCACTAGAAACAAAGAGGAGAGTACTGGATTGCTATGTGATGTCGGTTCTTCAATATGGCAGTGAATGTTAGACAATATCTTTGAAGATGAAGGAAAAACTTGAAGCAGCTGAAATGTAGTTCTACAGAAGGATGCTGCGGATATCATGGACCGACCATGTGAGCAATGACGATGTTTTGAAAAGGATGGAGACGAAAAGGAAATTAATACTGAGCATCAGAAAGAGACAACTAAAGTTCCTGGGACATGCAATGAGGAAGGAGGGCTATTAGAACCTAATATTAAAAAGGTCAGATAGAGGGAAAAAGAGACAGGGGAAAGCAGCGGATAACATGAAGGACCTGATCAGGTGGATGACGGAACGAGGGTTGCATGGTGTAACAGGAGAAAGCGTGCTAAAAGCCACCAGGGATAGGGAGATGTGGAAAGCCATGATCGCCTACGTCCTGAAAGGACAGGGCACATACAAAAAGAATGACATCCTAATCACAGAATAGTGACACTTTAAGTCACTAATTATTAGTGACTTAAAGTGTCACTAGTAACTTAAAGATTTATGAATTCCACTTAGGTTTATGGATTGAAAGGAGAATGAGTGAAATTATTTTGTCGAGAGATTTGAAATCTAGACTTTTCCTTATGCCTAAACCAAAACGATTGTCCTTTAAAATTAAAAAGAGTTTGTTAAAGTAAAAAGTTTTTACTTTAACTTAATTTTTAATTAAAAAAACAATCAACCACAAGTACAAATACAAATAATGATTAGGCACAGTAAAAAAGTTGAAAAAAACCCCCCAAAAAACATGTTAATTTCCATGTTGTTAATTGTTATTGGATGATGGGGAAAATTGACTGAGATAAAAAATGTAAAAAAAAATATACAATAATTTTTTTTCATTTTTTGGTTTGTTCGCATAATTTTTTTCTTTGGATTTTTTAAAATCTTGTTTGTGTTATAAAAGTAAAACTAAAAATCGAATCGAATTTCTGTCTAAGGAAATTAAAAAATTAAAATTTTTATTTTTAAAAACTTTTGCAAAGATGGTTAGAGAAATCTAGTCTCGCATACAAATATTCAATTAAAATAAATATTGATTCTCTAAATGTAGTGAATTCTAAATCATCGTACTCTGAGACTTACTACACTTTTCACAGCTAGTTAGAGTGCCTTCCTTCCGTGATGGATAAACAAACACAAATGTAAAAATTAAAGAACAAGTAGTAACCTTTACAAAAAACATAGATTTGTTTTACTTTGTAAAATAAACTAATCAATATTTTTTAAATAAAAGTTTCATAAAAAAATCGCTATATGGAAAACAAAATATTTATAAAAAAGAATAAACAGAAAAAACAAAACTTTCAGATAAAAATTAAATATTAATTATTGAAATTTGAAGCCTTAATTTTAAAATCCACGTGCATATTTCAACATCAGAGCGAGACGAAGTATTTTTCTTGGCCTGACCGAGGCATACTATAAAGATGGAAACAACGATTTCAATAAAACAGTTTAATTGACAATGAAATTAACAAATTATTATTAAATATTAGTGATTATTAGTACTACAAATCAAATGTATTTTTAAATTACTGTTTTTTATTCCAGTAGTTGTCTTTCTCCAGGATCGGGTCCCTGGTAAACGGTAGTCAACTCAAGTCTTTAACTATATGTTTAGTTTATTTAGAGTTCAATAATTAATTAGCAAATAAGTCTAAGTCTTATAGTTATAGAGAACTAGGCTTAAATCAAACTTTTGTAACATTAACTAATTTAAAAAAAAAATCTGATCACATTTTTGGGCAAGGTTTTTTCATTTAAATATTTCAATTTCATCAAATGAAAAATGTATATTTTCATTTTCCAGTCACCTAAAATTTTTACTTAAATCACCTAATGGATAAAATATAATCCAACTTACCTGATGCATAACAACATTTGTATCCGGAATCAAATAATGATGAATGTTTTTTAGGTTTTGATCGGTCAGGTTTAGGACAGAAGTGAACTTTTGAAGGACGGGTTTGCTTTCAGAATGATCACATTTGTCGCATAAAACAGAACCACAAGAGATAGTATCCCGAAGATAATGTTCTCGGTTGACCTTAGTTACGCCTCCTTTCTTTGTTTTTTTGTAAAATATCTTTGAAGTAAGCATTTTGGGGATCTTCTTTTGGCTATTTTCTATCTCGTAAAACCTGGAATACCAAATACACGTGCATATAAAAAAAAGAAACATAAACTGTAGGAAAACTTCCGTTTCTTGGTTTATATTAATCACCACATGTGACCAAAACTTCCGGTATAAAAAATAAACGTTAACCGAGTTTTTTTAATTTTTATTTATTTATTTATTTATTTATTTATAATTATTCCTGTATTTGTTTGAATTAACATATCCGTTAAATAATTTGATTTGATCCATTAAGGGTATTTTTTTTTGTTTTGTTCCCGGAAGACCTTTTATCCCTTCAAATCTTTCCAAAACATACTTATTTCTGTGCAAATGTATACGCTGAACTCAAATTGGTAATTGTCTATTGAAGAAACCTACCTTTAATGATGTTATCGGGCAGAAAAATCGAACTTCTTCTCGCTGTTTATCTCACCCCTAACCGCCATTGAAATCTCTCATTTAGTGCAGAATGACTTATCGCGCATTTAGAATTTTCGGTCAACTTACTTCTTCAATTACTACGCGGTTTGTTTTCTTTCGGAACTCAACTTCCGGTGAAAATTGCGTGGTTTTTTTTTTAATTTCAAAAGAAATCGTTCTTTCAAATACATGAAAATAACAGATAAGTAACTTAATTTTTTCCGACGAAAGTTAACATTCAAATATATGAAAATAAGGCATTTTTTAAAAATAATTACATAAAAAAAGACAAGCAAACTGCAGTAGGTTTAGTTTTTTTCCCTTTTTTTTAAATTTCAGAAGATATCTTACTTTCAAATGAAAATAACAGATAATTGTTGTAGTTATACTTTTAATTTTTTCCGACGAAAGTTAACATTCAAATATATGAAAATAAAGCATTTTTAAATAATTATATAAAAAAAGAAAAGCAAACTGCAGAAGTTTTATTTTTTGTTCCTTTTTTTTTAAATTTCAGAAGATATCTTACTTTCAAATATATGAAAATAACAGATAATTGTAGTGTAGTTATACTTTAATTTTTTCCGACGAAAGTTAACATTCAAATACTTTTTTGATACGCCAGTACGCCAAATTTCAGTCCGCCATTTTGGTACGCCAAACTTTCAACGTTTAATTTTAGCAGTATTTACTTGGAAAACTGATACTAAGTTATTCGTAAAAAAAAAAATCTAATAATATTTTGCATTAAATTAATATTTGATAAAAAAATTATTTCGTTTTAAAAGAATTCTTGGATTCTGACTGGATTTCTACAGCAAGAGCATTTGATTATTTTTCTTAAAGGTAAACTAAATATTAAAAGTAAAACTTGTGTGTGTCTTTTTTGTGAAATAAGTAAAATTTGTGAATCTTAAGCCAAGTCAACTCAACTAATTATAAAGTAAATCATTAATTACACTTACTATTTTTCACTAAAAACTATAATTTCATATAATATTATCATAAATAACCATAAAGATCCTTTCATTAAAGTAAAATACTTTGGAAAATTTTTTGAATTAACACAAAAAATATGCAAAATTTTAAATTAATTGACCAATCTATACAGTGTGAGTGTTGTGAAAAATGGATTCACTTTAACTGTTTAAAGCTAAATGATCAGGAAAAAGCAACACTTACTAAATCCACTGAGGGAATTTTTTTGTGCCCAGTGTGCAGAGATAATCCAAAGGTTTTTCTTGATTCCCTGACAAAACTGAAGGAATCACTAAAAGTTAATGAAAAACTTACCAATATTGCTAAAGTAGAAAGTATTAATTTAAAATCTTTAAACATCTTTAAAATTAAAAATGTCTTAATTGAAGAAGATAAAATAGCATCAGAGTTGTTAAAAAGATTTAACACTCCGAATTTTATTCCACTCAAAACTACGGGAGATGGAAATTGTATATATAATACCATTTCCATGTCTTTATTTGCTACTGAAAAGTATCGCTTACTGATACGGCTTAAAATATCAATCTATATAATACTAAACAGAAATCATATAAAAAATAAAATCCTTGATAATATTGTTTTTGTTGCAGACTTAGATCTTGATGCTGCTCTAGAGTCATGGGCAAACCAATTAATATTGTTCATAGCATCTTTGGCACTTAATATAAGAATACATTTTATATATCCACCATTAAATGGATTAATTGATATATCTGTACCTGTGCTTAATGCAATATATAATGTAAGAGCTGACAAAAGTATATATATAATGTGGACAGGACCTTGTGGAAATACACATTGGCGACCAAACCACTTTGTTTCATTGGAACAGTCTTCAGAAGTAAATATACCTATTAGCATTGATTCAAGCAGCAGTGATTCAAGAAGCGTTAACAATGAAGAAGATGAAATTCTAAACAATACTCCAGTTTCATGGGAAATTTCTAATCAAATTGAGATTGTACATTTTGATCATCCACTAAATAAATATGTTGAAGGGGTTTGTAAATTCATGACCTATATAAACTCCGGTAAAAAGCTGTATAAATATTTTATGAAGCAAAAACAAATTTTGAATGACTTTCCAAGTGGCCTTAAAAATAATTGCCAATTCATGTTGCGATTTCATAACAAAAATATAAATATAGGGATAAAAAGATCTTTTTATGATGATTGTAGTGAATGGGATCTTCCTAAAAAGGTATACCATGTTGACCATTATCTTCAGAAAAATTTCCAAATAGTATATAAAAGAAACAACAAATTCTTTTTAAGAAAAACAATATTAAATGAGAGAAAGTTCATCTTGATGGAACCACAGCCTGAAGATGCGGAAATAATAACAATAATTAGACATGAAGTCCTTCACAAACATGATAAAACTTTTAAAAGACGGATTACACTTATTTCTGATGCACAAAACCCACATGTGGATGAACTTATGTTCTACCAATATAAAGGTATACAACCTTTGAGCAGTAAAAAAATAAGAATTAATCCTGAAACTCTAGAAAATATCAAAGAAAAATAGATCTGCCAACTAAAAAGATATATCTCAACATGCCAACCGAGATTGCTGACTACAAAGTCATTACAAATCTGAAACAGAGAAAAGATCAAAAACTCTCAACCCACAAGTACAAACTTATCTGATCAGCTACAAAAATGTTTAGCCTTAATTGGTGATGGATTCGTTAGGATGGTTATCAAAATAGATGCTGATATTCCAGCTTTAATACTTTACACTAATGACCAAATTAAGGATCTTTGCTCTTGTATAGATGACAATTCCATAATTGGAATTGATAGAACATTCAACTTGGGTCCTTATTTTTATGACATTGATAAACTTTAAAAATACAAAAATATTTAAAAGAACCACCAAGAATCATCCAGTATTCATTGGTCCAGTACTCTTACATAAGAAATCAACTTATGAAGTGTACTGTGGTGATACCGACTGAGCAAAAGTGATGGACCGGATGTTTGTTCTCTCACGACAAAAAGGCAAATGATCAAAAGTCGTCTTTGTGCCGCTGGGTTCATGCAGATGTTCTGGTTGAAAAATAAAAATTAATCAAATATTAAATTTACATTTTGTGAGCCTACGCAAATTTTATTTATCAGTCAATGGGAAGCCCAGAATCAAATACAAGTGTGAAATGCCAAACGAATTGCTGTGATCCAAAAAGAAGATATAAAAAGCGGATACAGACAGACCCCAGTAGGCAGACTGACTCGAGAGTAATTAATATCTCCCTTGACCAAGTCAAGTGGCTACTATGCTCGTTCCTTCACCTTCCTTCCTTCCTTCTGCCCTGTCTCAAAACTACTTACTGACCTCAGGAGTGACTACATCAAAGACATTCCTCACATACCTCCGCTCCATTTTTGATTCTTTAAGCCTTAAATTTCTTTCATCATTCTATTGCCAAAAACAAATTTTAATGTCTATTGTACTCATATTCAAGTATCACATTAATTCAAAAAAACCCAAATCTGCCATGCACATTTATATTTTGCAGAAAGTTCAAAATGAACATTCCTCCCAGCCAACGCACCCTCAATTTAAGCAAGCAATTATCTTGTCAGCCTTCTCTTGCCGCTATAATCATAAACAAATTTTAAAGTCGTGTTCGGATCATGTCGGAATAACTCACTATAAAGTGATTTACCATGACGTGATATAAACACGCACAAAGACATTTCCACCAGATAAATTGGTATACCCTGATGTTACACCAGATAAACTGGCGAACCTGACGTTCACCAGATAAACTGGTGACGAACATGCACAAAGACATCTTCTTCCGGCCAACGCATCTATCCATCTTCTCAGCAACCATAGCAATGAAAGATTTAACATCTGTCCGAGCAAACACACCCACAATATAAGCATCGAATTACCTTAAGCATTAATTATCTTTTCACCATTATTGCCATAAACAAATTTTAAAGTCGTGTTCGGATCACGTCGGAATAGCTCACTATAAATTGGCTTACCCCGACATGATATGAACATGCACAAAGACATTTCCCCCAGATAAATTGGTATACTTTGACGTTACACCAGATAAACTGGTAAACCTGACATTCCCCAGATAAAATGGTGATGAACACGTGGATTTTCAACACATATATATATACACACACACAAAAAAAAAATTTGTTCGCCCTTCCAACAAGAACCGAAAACCAAAACATTCCATTGAATCAAGACGGGATTTGAATACTCCCCCTCTTGTACCGAGGAAACAAAGTTCGGTAGAACAGTTAAATGGAAGAAAGAAAACGCATATTTGTATTTCAAACGAAAACAGAAAAAAGGAAAAACCCAAACAAACAAAAAGAAAACAGCAAAACAGAACAAAAAAAAAAACTATATTGAAAAAAGTGACAACAGATACCAAAAAAAAAAAACAACTCCATTTTCTGGGGCGAAAGTTATGTGGTGATACGAAACAAAAGCGATGGACCGGATGTTAGCGCTTTCATGACCAAAAAGCAAATGACCAAAAGTTGTCCGTGTGCATCTGGGTTTGTGTAGATGTTCCGGTTGAAAAATAAAAATTAATCAAATATCAAATTTCCATTTCGTGAGCCTACGCAAATTTTATTTACCAGCCAATGGGAAGCCCAGAATCAAATACAAGTATGAAGTTCCAAACAAGCTGCTTTTGATCCAAAAAGCCGAGACAAAAAGCACCCAGCAGGCAGACAAGCGAGAGTAACCAATGTCTCCCCTTGACTTAAGTTGAGCAGCTACTATGCTTGCCTCTTTCTTTCTTCCCTGTCTCAAAAGTACTTAGTGACCTAAGGAGCGACTACTTCTAAGACATTCCTCACATACCTCTGCTCCCCAAATTCCTAAGCCTTTAATCTCTTTCAGCATATTTGTCATGAACATTTAATCTCTGTTGGACTTATATTCAAGTATTATTTTAATTGTAAAAAAATCAATTGATATGTGTATATATAAATGTTATTTTCTACTCAAATTGCCTTTCTTGATTTTATAATCATTTTATGACTTATAGTGGGCTATCTACCACAAGGCCAAATTTCATTAACCTGCAACAACTTACAACTCCCTTCACTACAACTAGAAAAGAATAAATAAGATACCCACTATAAGCTTATGAACTGCATGCAATGCTCTATTGTGCTTTTGAACTATCTGTTAATGTGTAAATTGTGCTGTAAACTTTAAAAATATCAACCAGTTACTTAGAATTAAAAAAAATTAAATTATAACATTCTGTATTTACATTTGGTATACACTGTCAGCAGGGCTGGATTTAAGCCTTAGGAGGTTCCTGGGGTAATAGAATTTGGGGACTGCTTCATTAGATATGATGCCCCAGACCCTGTGTCTATAAAAAAAATTTAAATAAGGCCCCTTCACATTTAAAAGACCCATTGAAACTAGATGATCCCAAATATTCTAAATTGTTTCAAATTAATTTAAAGAAGTGCCATTAAATTTGAAAATAAACAAATCTCCTCTGTTCTTATATCTTTATTTTTTAAAAATTTTATCAAGGGCCCAAGACTATAGGGGGGGGCACTCCTCTAGTCTTGTGGCTTCTAAGTTGCAACCAATAATAGCTCAGATGTAAATCTGGCACTAACTGTTAATAATATCTACAGTATATGTACACTGTAATCACTAGGAATTACATATTTTTTCCATAAAAAATTTAATTGTATCCTTTTCCCCAGATGTATTTTTGAAAATTTTATTCATTATGAAAATTAAATGATAGCATTTTAGTTGTGGGGGAGTACATTTGTCTCCTGGCAACTAATATTTTTAGACTCAGACCACAAATGTAAATGTGTATTAAAAACTGGTTGTAGTAGTGTATTTTAATTGCATGATAAATATGGCAAATATTAGAAGTAAATGGGCAATACAACATTACACCATCTGCAAATGTTGGAACCTTTCAGTATTTTCATGGAAATCTTATGAATATTGGTGATATGAAAAAGTGCCTCTGATAGGTATCTATAGTGTACTATGGTATGGTGTACAATGGGTATCTATAGTGCACTATGGTGTACTATGCATATCTATGGTGTACTGTAGGTATCTATTATGTACTATGAGTATCTATAGTATACTATGGGTATCCTTGGTGTACTATGGTATGGTGTAATATGGGTATCTATGGTATATTGTTTAAAGGCAGCATATTTGAAGTCTAAGTGATGTCCTGTTTTATTTTTATGTGATAATTTTTTTCTTGCCAGAACCTATGTTACACATTTATAAGTCAACCATTCATCTAAGCATTGAATATTGCTATCAAATCCTGTCTGGTGCTTCTGCTATGTATTTAGAAATTCTTGATAAAATTCAAAGAAGAATCTGCATTGTTATTGGTCCTCACTTAGCATCTTGGTTTCAGTCACTTTCCAACCACCAAGATATATCTTCACAGTGCCTTTTCTATAAATATTTTCATAATTCTTTTTGATGAGCTTTTCTCTTTGGTACCTCAGCATTATAAATTTAAGTGCAGTACTAGATTGGCAGCTAGGTCTCATCATTTTATTATTAAAATGTCTAGATGTAACAGTTTCTTCTTTTTTATGCTAACAGTGCACATTCTGTTTGATAGCATACTGATTTTTACAGTTAATTAATTTTAATACTGATTTTTTACAGTTAATTAATTTTAATTTGTCAATATATCAGTTGTGGAGCCCTTAGAATGGATCAAACTTACTACATCAAGGTGACCAATGAGAAATTCTCTTTTTTTTCTAAGATCCCCCTGACTAAATTTTACAAAATTCTGTATCTGTTAATCACCTCAAATCCATCTGACGCCCACTGACTTTGAAAATGTTATTTTTTGTATGCTTTCCAGGAACTGACAACACTTTTCAATCTATGTAAAAATCTGATTGACAGATAGACAGGTATACAACACACAGGCATATAATGACACTGTAATATATCCCTTAAAAATTATAGGGTCTTTAATATTAATCAATCCTAGAATTCTCCTGCAATACCTGCATTTTTTTGCTCGTGTTTGTCAATTCAATAACATTTTTTCTCATTCCCTCATGGTAATCTCATTTATAGCATCTTCATATTATGGGGAGTAACTCCACTCACTTTAATTACCCCCCCTCTTTCTCCTCTCTTAATTAAACAAATATAGATCAACAAAGTGAAAAATTTAACTTAACAAGGGCTTTAATTCTCCTAGACATTTTTTATATATATATATTTTTTTATATCCTCAATGATGCTAAGCTGTTGTTTGCTGACAGAATGAAGTAGTTTTTAGCAGTGTGCAAGTTCAGCTCCAAAGACTACTGGCAGCTCTGCAAAAGTGTGCTAAACATCAGCAAACCTTTCATTCCTCCTTTAATCAATAAATATGAGGTCCTCACAGCTACAGCAGACGAGGCTGAGTGCTTTACTCACCGATTCTCCCCCCAACTCCTCACTTAATTCGTCTGGAATATCAGCGCCCTGGGATGTGCGTTGTGGTACAGTGGATATCAGCTCGGAACGAGAAACCGGGGAGCCGAGTTCGAATTCCAGCTGAATCCATTGTATTCAATTACGCGCAAATACCCTTGGGAAAGGTATTAATCCGTCTCTTCCTTCCAGTTATGGGTTAAATAGCAGGACAGATTGGGTTCTATAGCCTTGGTCAGCAACCAGTCTACCGCAGAAAGCAATGGCAACCTACTTTTTTTTTTTTTTTTTTTTAATCCTATCACCCCAAGCAAGGTGATAACACCACTGATGTGCAGGGGGCTACGTAATAGTAAAAAGATTTGAAAAGAGAAAGCCGGAAATCACATCCTAAACAGGGAACAAGGGATGAGCCTCCTAACCTGTTCAATAGAGGTGGGTGGAGTGTGAACCGTGCGATAGATCTATCTACTCCAATTGAAAAAAAAACAAAGTAAGAAGATTGGAAAAGAGAAAGCCGGAAACCACATCCTAAACAGGGAACAAGGGATGAGCCTCCTAACCTGTTCAATAGACATGGGTGGAGTGTGAACCGTGCAATAGATAGATCTATCTACTTCAATTGAAAAAAAAACAAAGTAAGAAGATTGGAAAAGAGAAAGCCGAAAACCATATCCTAAACAGGGAACAAGGGATGAGCCTCTTAACCTGCGGGATAATCTTCTGCCCAGTCAGTCATGTCTCTTTCGAGACATGATCGCCCAAGCGTGTATCACGTATGGCACTTAACTGACTGACCTAGAAGTGAGGCTCAACTGAGTGACATATACATTACCTCTAAAATAATAATTTTTTGGTCTCTAAAATAATTTCAAACCTTGACCCCCATAAGGTGAGCAAGGGAATCCCAGTCATCGTCTTAAAAAAATGTACTCTGGAATTTTCCTCTGTCCTCGCCAAACTCTACAACTACTGTCTCTCTGCTTCTTGCTTTCCTGGCTCCTGGAAGTCCTGATCTGTGGTTCCTGTTTTTAAGAACTCAGGAGAATCCTCAGATCTCTCTAATTATCATCCTATTAGCTTTCTACCAATTTTTGGCACTTCAGAGCTGAAGTGGTTCAATATCTCATAGCACACTGCCTGTGACAGCTTCCAGTTTGCCAGGTCTACCGCTAACATGCTAATGACCATCACTGAGTACATATACCAGGCTCTTGATAAGAATGGTGAAGTTTGAGCTGTTGCCCTGGATATCTCCAAACCATTTAATAGGGCTTGGCATGCAGGACTTCTGTGCAAACTACAGAGCTATGGTATATCTGGACACTTGTTTGACAATCAAATTGTTCTTATCAAATCATGTAATGAAGGTTATATTGAACAGCCATGCTTCCAGATCCTATCATACAAACGTGGGTATCCTTCAAGTCTCTATTCCTAGATTCTATCCTTTTTTTCTGATTTTATCAACGATCTCCCTGATGTAGTTAGATCCCAAGTAGGCATCTACACTGATGACACCACTATTTACTCCCACCTTGATAAGAAATCTGCTGATGCAGACAAAACAAACCTTGTTGTTGCTCTCAAAAGGACCTCCAGTCAGTGGTGGACTGGGGTAAGAAATGGCTCGTAAACTTGAATGCTTCCAAAATGAAGCTGCTATCCTTTAAACACCATAGACAATCTTTTCTACTCACCATCAGCATGGATCATGCTAGTCTCCCTGAGAGCAATACACTGTGCCTCCTCTCTCAGCTAACCTTAAGTGGAACGACTACATTGAATTGATAGCTAAATCTACTGCTAAGAAGGCTGGGTCCCTGTGTCAGACCAGAAAGTTTTTCTCTTCTGAATCCAGTATACACATTTACAAATCTACCATCTGCCCATGCATTGAATACTTCTGTCATATTTGGTTGAGCACTCCTGCTGTTCACCTTGGGGTTCTTGACAAGATTCAAAGAAGAATCTGCAATGTAGTCTATCTTGAACTGGCGGCCCAACTCTAGTCTCTCTCTCATCGACAAGATGTGGCTTCCCTCTGTCTCTTTTACAAATACTTTAATGGATTCTGCTCTGACGAGCTTCGCTCCTTGGTGTCCCACCCCATGTAAATTTGAGCTGTTAGACTGGCAACAAGGCCCCAACCTTTTACTGTGAAAACTATCAAGTGTAACCACAACTTCTACTCTATCAGCTTCTTTTCTCGCACTTATTGCCTGTGGAACTACCTCCTGTATTCTTGTTTCCCTGATAGCTACAATCTCCAAGAGTTTAAATGAAACGTCAACTCTTATCTCCTTGATTCCCATCTTTCTTCTCACTTTACACTTTGCTCTCATGCAACTCTCTTTAAACCAATGTACATGTTCTTCTCCTACCCCTTCTCCAACACCTGCTGTGACCTGTTCTCCTCTTTCTTCACTCTTCTATTATGTAACCCCATGCACACCAGTGGCAGTACTGCCTTGACTGGGGTGAGACGATTATAAAAAAAAAAGCATTAATGCAAATATGAAAAAAATCAGAAGTAACATTCTTTAACTTTGTTCTGCATCTCTATTCATTTTTTGATGGTTCTACTCATTAGGAGGTGCATTGTGGAGCAGTGGATATCAGCTCGGAACGAGAAATCGGGGAGCCGAGTTCGAATTCCATTTGAATTCATTGCATTCATTTACATGCAAATACTCTTAGGAAAGGTATTAATCCGTCTCTTCCTCCCAGTTATGGGTTAAATAACAGGAGGACAGATTGGGTTCTATAGCCTTGGGCTGGCAACCAGTCTACCGCAGAAAGCAATGGCAACCTACTGCGGGATAATCTTCTGCCCAGTCAGTCATGTCTCTTTGGAGACATGATCGTCCAAGCGTGTTTCATGTATGGCACTTAACTGACTGACTCATTGCTTGAATGTATTGACATCATCTCATGGAAAGGATATTGTGATCACATGTCTGTTTGACACATGATGGTCAGCACATTTTGATGCTGGTTGTGCTCTGTATGGGGGTTTTGAAAAAATAAAACATGCACTAGATTCTCTATCAGCTGACAATGAACAAGAAGTGAATACAAAGTGAAAGAAGGATTGAGTCTATGAAAAACCTATCTTTAGTGAATAAATTTAGTGAATATGAATTCAAAGCCATGAGTATATGGCCAGATACAGATTAGAGTGATGGGGGGAAAAAACGGGAATGAAAACAAAGTGAGCAAAACAAAATGATGGATTGGCAGAAAAGGTATGTCTCAGTAAAACTGAAAAGTTTAAGGTGGAAACTTTCCTTCCTATTCTGGACACTCTAATCTTTGAACTGATAAAACGTGCAAAGGCTTATTCACAAATTGGAAATCTGTTTGCTTTCTTCAGTAAATTGAAAACCATTGCTTCTGATGCACTAAAGAAAAAGTATGAACATCTGGCTAATATGTATCACAAAGACCCGAATTCTGATGACCTTTTAAATAAATGTGAGAATCTCAAGCACTACATGGCTCTTGATAAAAAGTGTGAGACTCTTCCTGCACTGAACAGAAAAAATTATTTCAGACAATTTAAAATCTGTATTCTTGAACAATGAAATTGCACTCAGAGTATTTATGTGCATGATAGTAACCAATTGTACAGGAGAACATTTTTTTTTTCAAGACTGAAACTTATAAAAAAAATCTGCTTCATAGAACATCAAGGTAACATTGTTTGAAATGACATTCTATTCCAGACGACCATTGATTTCAAGCTAATAAATTCTCTGAAAAAAAAAATACCGCAAATACTGGTTATAATAAGAAGTTTATAATAAATTCAAACTGTACCATCTGGTCTGTGTAGCTTACTGAGTATTATTGTTTTTCAAGCCTTCCATATTGTTCAAATGATTATCATGTTGATTAGTTGCTGCTGTACATGTTCTAGCACATTTCATCAATCTATACGGAAATGACATTTACAGGCTTAACCTCAGACACACACACACATATTAACTGATGTTACTGTCCAACACACACCTAAACAGACAATTGTTTCTACACAAACACTATCATACGCTTTGACATCCAAAATATTACACATGCGTAAATTTAAAAAGTATTAATTGCTTTAATACAAATGATACAAGAATCAATCCCAAATCACTACATACCAGTTTAATGTCTCTTTGTTTTTGTATTTTTCTCTTGGTATCTGAGAAAACATTAATAAAACTGAAACATGCTAGATTGAGATATGTTTCTTATTTGTTTTTTCTTTTATACACACACACATATATATATATATATATATATATATATATATATATATATATATATATATATATAAAAATATATGCACATATATGTAAATTTTCTAAACATACACTGTTAAATACAAAAGACAATGAATGTCTATTATGTTTAATCATGAGTCGTTCTAAACATCGTATTTTGGCTTTAATTTCAGGTGAAAATAAAGACAAAAATTCTCCAACATTTGGATAATTTTTTATTAAGTTGGTTTTAAGCTTTCGGCTCACATTTAGTCAACAATACAATAATCCTCTCTCATACACACAGTAAGTAAAAAGAACCTTCAGATAGAGGAAGCCATCTACATTAAATCCAAACAACCCACACATAATAAAATCACATTTGTCATAAATCTGGTCATAACACATTACATTGCATTTAAATATGGTTCTGTTAACATTTCGAGCTTTCACGTGGTGTGACGTCATAGAACCACATTACAAATTTATGAACTGCAGTTGCTATTTGGTAACTATTATTGTTGCTTAGCAAAGTTTTATGTCAACACAAAATAAAACCGTCTTTGATGGTGGCCAGACATGTCTTCTAACAGTCACCATCTTGACCCAGGGCAGCACTACCTCCTCAGGGAACTTGATGTAGGCCTCCATGTTGAGTCTGGAACCCTCACCAGCATATTCAGGAGTCCAGAATGATCAGAGTGAGTTTTCCGAGCTACCATACCTTCATAATCACCATTAGACTCATCCAACTCTTCATGAATCCTCTGCACTGTTCTTAGATTGACACCCAAAGAGTCTGAAATGTTCCTATTGGAACTTTCAGCATGAATGCCATACAGCATGACATTTCCAAATTTCTGGTGGAGTGAATTGCACCATGGTGCTCTTTTAATCACAGACTCTGCCCATAACCCTACTATACTGTGCTGTTGACAAAATCAAAAACAATGTTCATGTGTGAAATTAAAATTATAAAATGGCGACAATTTAACCATTGCAGCTCATATATATATATATATATATACACATACATGTAGATATATATATTTATACAAATACATACATAAGGAATAAACAGAAAATATTTCTAAATCTTACATGGAAAAAACAAAACACTATTAAGGCAGAAGAAAATAAAAGAACAGAAATTAAGATGATAACAATTGACACTGCATTTAAATTTTTGAAGATTAAACCTGACTGGAAAACAAAAAGCCAGAAGAGAGTTCCATAAGCAACATGTGTGAGAAAAGTAACTTATGGTTACATCTAGCCATTTTAACTGTAAATGTGATGAGATTTTGCTGCCAATCTTGTACTGTGTTTAAATCCATAAAGTCTAGGTACCATATTGGAAAGATCATCAGAATGATTACTATGAAAACATTTAGAAAAGGCACAGGAAAGCTATGTTATGGCTGTGGGAAAGTGATTGAAGCCAATATGCCAGGTTAAAACTAATAACAATGCAGGTTCTTTGGATTTTGTCAAGAATCTCTAAAATATAAGAGAACTAGGCAAGATGTGGCAGCAATATTCAAATCAAGGAGAAATGGTAGACTATGTAAGATAGATTCTGGTGAGAAAAATCGTCTAGCACATGTTGAACAAACTTCACTAGCAGCAGGCCTACTTTCAATATGTTCAGTAAACAGCACAAAGAAATTACTGCAAAATAATTTGTATTTTATTACAGAAACCAAGTCAGAATCAAAGTTGTTTACTATGAGACAGAGTATTTTTCTCTGGTCATTGTTCTTCAAAGTTGCTATCTGAATGTGATTTTACCATCTCATTTAAAATGTTGTCTTGATAAAAGGAAAATAAATATAAAATGCATTTCTGTTTTTAGAATTTGGTTTTTAAGTTCAATCATGGACAAAAATATTTTTGCCCACTTTTTTTTTTTTTTTTGCATGTGAAAAATACTCAAGGGCAATTATTTTCCCTCCTTTCAGTCCTGCCAGGTTGTTGTAAAGTAGCAAATTGATGAGAGAGAGTGAATATTTTTTTTCATTTAATTTATTTTCGACTGTCTTAAAAAGTTTTTACTTTTGGACTTTGGAGTATTTAAAAAAAAAAAATCACTTGATCTTTATAAAGATGTAATTTTATATAAGAGGGGGTGCAAAAGTAGGTATACACAGTCATGAAAAACTAAAATCATCGATTTACAGCATTAGAAAAAGAGGTCCATATGGGGGAGATACAGCGCACTTATTGTATACCTACTTTTGCAGCACACCCCAGTATATGGCATAAATAAGTTTGATACAATTATTGGATTGGATCATTGGAGTCGTGAAAAAAAAAAAAAAAATCAATGTTAATAGAAATTTTCTACTAAAAATCTCATCTCTCAAAGCAATGCATAGTCAACTTTTCATGAAAAAGAAAAAAAAATACAAAAACGAAAAAAAAAAAAAAACGTTCTTAAACTGCTACTTGAAATATTTCTTTTTTTTTTTTTTTGACGAATTCATAGTGAGACAATTTTATTTTTGTTTGACTTAAACTTTTTTTTTATACGAAATCTTTTTTATATTGTTTTAGCAATAATGCTGCCAAGAAGAGTTTATGAAAAATAAAGATCGTCATATGTTTTTTTTTCTGTTATTTTCATTTTTACAAAATACTGCCAGGAAGAAAAAAAAGGCAATTTGTTCAATTTTTTTTCTAAGCCAATAATTTTCAAAATGAAAACTTAAAAAATAATCAAGATTTTTCAGGTCTTTTCAGAATATCGTGTATCTCTTTGGCAGTGGTGATCTGGGCTCGAACCGTTGCTTGATACTGAAGATAAGACTGACTCTGTCCGTCGTGACTGTCCGTTTTGTTAGTGATCATTGGGATGGGGGTGAATCTGGCCCCATCCAGGATTTGGGACCCAGTTTCCAGGGCCAGTCGTAAATTCACTTCCATCTGGTCGCAGAGGGCGAACAAATCTTCCAGGTTTCTCTCGAACCTCGCCTGCATCATCATACTGTTCTCGCCAGATACTTTGCTTCCGATGTCGACGTTGGCATTTTGTCTGAAGGCTTGGGCAGAAATTTTAATCAAGTTGATTAGAGACTCCCGAAGACGAGGTAGCATCATTCGGAATTTGGATATGGGATCGATGTCACCCTGCGGTGGTGCCACCTGTGTTTGAGATTGTGGTGGTACCTGAGATTGAGGTGGAGGTCCAGAACCGCCTGAAGCCATTGCAGTAAATATTTTTTTTCGTTATTCTGTTAAATATTAAGCGGTTTAAGCTTCTAGTTTTATAACATTTATGATACTCTTTGTTTTCTTCCGTACTTCCGCTAAAAAACAAGTTATCTGCCCTTGCTGGAATTGCAGGTGGCGCTATTAACTTCCGTCTTTTTTAATTTTATATACTGAAAAGAAATGAATAACTTTACAAAAATTTTCATTTACAATAAGTATTTTTCCATAAATCGGTACAGGAATTTTTTAATGATTTTATTTAAGCTTAAATATTTAAAAATAAAAACCTTTCTAAGGTTTATTAATTTAAAAGGATAAATTTTAAGTAAATTAATCCGACAAAATATTATTAATTAATTTGATTCCGCTGAACAACTGAAGTTAAAATATCTGTGAGAATAAAATAATAATGTTAAAATTTGATTAGACATTTTTTAAAGGAATAAACTTATTTAAAGTGCATTTTCAAAATGTACTTTATGGCATTGTTTCAAATTTCCATTTTGTTTTCTGATTACAAAAATGATCAACTTCAACTAATTCAACATAATTATTTAAAACCATTAAAAATTATTTTCTTTTAAAATGCTTAATTAAAAAAAAAAGTTAATACCATAAAATTATTTACTCTTCTTGACTTGTAACTAAAAAAAATCTGGTTGATAATCTTTTTACATTTATCAAAAGAATGTTGATTTCCGATTTCATTTCTCGTATGAGGAGTTATCATTACATGCAAACTGTTGTACTTATCTTTGTAGTTAATACAGCACTTTTGACAGTAGTGCTCTCCAGGCTTCATCAGGTGCATGCAGATCTGGGTAACCTTGTTACAGTGCACTTTTTAACTTTTATTCTGGTCGAGAACAAGCGACAACAAGCCTACCCAAGTTTGTTGCTATGCAAGCTGTAAGGAGACAATATGCTGAACACTGATTGGTCAGTGTAAGTCACACAATTTCTTAGAACCACCTTTTTCTAGAATTTGAATAATTCACGCCAATCAGCCTATGCAATTGACCTGTGGTTAGACAATATAAAAAAGAAAACACACCTAAAATACATTAGTTGGAAATGAACCCTAGTTTGGAAATGAATAATCTGCCACTTATAAAAATTCAACTACTTCAAAGACGTCATCAATCCTGAGTGAGACTCATTCTTGAACAAAATATTCTCACTATTGTCTGCTTTTGAATCCTGAATCTAAACCTCAAGTTAAGTATAAGTCTTTTCATTTACATTGAAAGGTAGAAATCTTTGGTCGATATATTTTCTAAGAACTTTATTGTGAAAGACTTTTATTTTATATTTCATATCACATTCACCATTCACACGTGTATACCTTTGATATAAAAATTGTTGTTCATTCCTTAAATGGTTAGGTTTTGTCAGTCAATTTTTCATCTTAATTCTTACTTCTTTACTGCAAAAATACAAATTGTTTGTGGAGGAACAATATTACATGCAGACCAATTTAACCAATAGCCTTCTGATTATCTACAACAAATTGGTAATCTCGACACCTCTACAGGAAAGTTGTGGGGATTAAAATCAAACACAAAATGAAATAAAAACATAAAATAAAATAAAATAAAAACACAAAATAAAATAAAATAAAATGAAAAGACAAAAGAAAAAAAAAGAATAATAATCTCTGAAGAGGCTTCTAACAGGAAAGACTGTTCGTGCATGCATAAGAAAAAGAGGGCTTCCTGGCACTAGATAGAAACCATGGAATCTCAGTCTTTTTAATTAGGATTCTCAATGGGACAAAATGTACCTTTTGCTTGGGAAGATTTTTCCTCTCAAAAGATCATCACCATCTCCTGAATAAAGCCAGTCCTAAAAATATCTCTAATGTCTCTGTCTCCTTTTTACTTTGCCTGTTTATTTTCAGCAATGAAAGCAATTCAACATGTACTGGGTGTGAAAGTGAAAGAACCAAAAAAAAACAAAAACGAAACAACCCAGCAATAGCCAAAACATCCATAAATTTTAACCTGAACCCTTTATATAATTTATTGGGGTAGACTGTTCTTGTTCCGCTGCCCATGTCTGGAGATTTCTGGCCTAGTGCTTATTCTTAGTACAGTTCAGTTATTCCTCGCCTGTTTCTACTGAGTCCAAATACACTCTACCCGAAGCAGATTGGGCAATAGTTTTCAGATGACTGATAGTAGCAGAACACTTTAAAGTGAAGGAGAAGAAAAAGAGAGTTTCTTTTTGAAAGCATGGGTTTATAAAGGTGTTGGTCAGCTGGTGCTGCTACTTGACTGTTAGGTGCTGCTACTTGACTGTTAGGTGCTGCTCCAAGACTTTTCTTTCCAGTTAATCATCTGTGTCAGAGCTTAAACTCACTACAACATGTAAGGATTGGTAGTGGAATTGATTTGCTATTGTTGGAACTACCAATGTTTGTTAATTTGTTGTATGGCATTTTATCACTGTAGTTGCTTAGTTACGACTGATAGAGAAAGAGGTGCTTATTACTTCTGACTCTTAGATTTCTGGGATTTGAAAAAATTATAATGAGTTTTAATTGGGCAATGAATTAAATGGCACATAATGTTACTTGTTCTCTCTTAGCTGCATTTAAGTATAAAAAGAAAACCCAAGTAAATTAATATGTGCATTACATTTTAGGCTGAAAGATCAAGTGCTAAATTCAAATAATGTTCTGAATGATGTGATTGGTTCATTTGAATGATTTATGGAATTTGTAGATGTGACAATTCCTGGGGTTAGTTTTGGGAGTGGGTTGTCGTTTGGATTTTATGTGGGAAATTCTGGTCTTTTTGTTTAAGCCACCAATATGTGTGGAATATTTTTCGTTGCTCATGTAAGCTGAAAGAAAATATATGAAGGAAAGAAGGAGATGGAGATGCTAGAAATACTTTTAGAACTTAATTTTATTTACTGGACTGCAACTATCTTTTGAGGAGGGAAATTCTTTAAATTCTTGGAGATTGTAGCTGCCGGAAAAGCAAGTAAATGGAAGGGAACTCCACAGGCGAGAAGTGCGAGTAAAGAAGCTGATGGAGTAGAATTTATGTTTACATTTTATTGGTTTCACAGTAAAAGGGGGGACCTAGTTGCTAATCTTGTGGCTCGAGTAAATTCATATATAGGGGGCACCAGAGAGCTAAGTTCATTGAAGCAGAAGCCGTGAAAGTATTTGTAGAAGAGACACAGGGAAGCCACATTGCGCCGGTGAGAAAGTGACTGTATCTGAGTTGCCAAGTTGAGATCGATCACATTACAGATTCTCCGTTAGATTTTGTCAAGGACCCCTAGGTGGATAGCAGGAGCAACCGACCAGATATGGCAGCAGTATTCAGTGCATGGGTGGATGGTAGATTTATATATGTGCAGGATTGTTTCAGACAGGAAAAGCTTCCTGGCCCTACACAGAGAACCGACCTTCTTAGTAGCGGATTTAGCGATGGATTCTATATAGTCATTCTTCTTGAGGTCTGTTGTGAGAGTTAACTCGAGGAGGTGCAGTGTTTTGCTTTCAGGGAGACTATCCTGATCAATGCTAATGGGGCATAGGAGCGATTGTCTGTGGCGGTTAATAGATAGTATCTTCATTTTAGCGATTAAAATTTAAGAGCATTAAATGTTTTAAATACATAAATTGTGAGGAAACAAAGTTCTCAATGTCTCTTTGATATGTCAGCTTTTGTTTTTGGTCTTAGAATTAAGGTAAGTATGTATTAGCACTGTATTAATGGTCGAGCTCAAACCAGCCTTGCACAGAGTTGGAACAACCAAAGAAAAGTTTATCCTTTATCATTGGAAGGTTTAAACATGGTTATGGTATATCTGTTTTCGTTTTTTTATCAAGAAGTTAGGATGAGTAAGAATAAAGACCACTATAATGGGCTAGCTCAAGTCAACATTGTGCTGAGTTGGAACAACCAAAAAAAAGGTTGATTTAGTTGATAGATGGAGGTTTTGGAAGACACATTCAAACAACATGTGTTGGAAAGTGGAAAAAGAGTTCTGTTGTCAGTGGACCAAGGAAATTAACGTTCACCAGCAGAAATATAATTACCACATAGTGCTATATTTTGGAGCAAATGAGAGAAAGAGAGTGAGTAAGGAAAACATTTGTCTTTTTAAAGACTTGACCAGCACTACCAAAGTGCATTTGACAAAGCCAAGTGGGGAAATCATATTTCTAATTTCTTTACTGCTAGCATCATGAGAAAATTTATTTCATTTTATTATTATTATTATTTTATTTATTAATTTGATCTCATTTATCTACAAGATTTTATTATTGGCTAGTAAGAATTTAACAAGTCCTGTTATGAAGTAGTTGGCCTATTTGCAATCTCTTCCATTTGCCATTGTTGTGAAATATTCATTTTTTATAGGCCAACATAAAAAATTGTGTATTGAAATATGATACAGTAGATATTTTTTCATTTATATGGTAGCCACACATCAAAGTAACTAATATATCCAAGCAGATTGAAATGATTTTGATATGCTGGATCTCTCTTGTATCACATAATGCTGATTGTTTCCATTATTTTGATTTAATATTTGTTAACCACAATCGGTCACTTGGTGCATGAGCATGGCCATGCAAGGATCTTGTGCACTCCCCACTGAATTTATTATATGGGGAAACTCACTCTACTAAATCTCAATTTTCATAAGGTAGCTTTTATATAAAACAAATTCTATTTTAACCTAATTATATACAATAATGGATCATATACTGTATAGGCAAACAATAATGTATCTAAATAGAAATTAGAGACATAATAGACCATTCCATCTAAACTTATTTATAAATGGAACTTTGTCTGTGTGTGTGTGTGTGTGTGTGTGTGTGTATCCTTTACCTATAGACTTTATTTTATTTACCAGCCAATGGGAAGCCCAGAATCACATTCAAGACAGACTGGAGGAGACAGATGAGCTGATTAGTTTCACCCTTGACTTAAAAGTCCAGAGGCTACTATGCTGACCTCTTTCCTTCCCTGTCTCAAAAGTACTTATTGAGCTCTTCAAAGACATTCCTCAAAGTACTTACTGACTTATTGACCTTGGGAGCTGCAACTTCAAAATGAACATCCCCTTACCTTCAAGACACTTCCACACTGCTAAGCCTTTAATCTCTTTCAGCTCATCATTATTTGTCATGAAAAATTTAACTCTGTTGGACTTGTATTCAAGTATTGCTTTAATTGTAAAATATTAACTGAAATGTGTATATATAAATGTTATTTTATACTCAAATTGCCTTTCTTGATTTATAATCATTTTATGAATTATAGTGGGCTATCTTCCCACAAGGCCAAATTTCATTAACCTGCTAAGATTACCCTTTACTATAAAGGTATCCTACTACAACTAGAAAAGGAATAAATAATATAAGATATACCTGCTATAATGTCACATGATACATTTCTAACTCTTTCACATATACATGAAGTATAGCTTATTCAGAGGCAGACAACCAAGTATAGTTTTCATAAAATGTATAAATCTTTTTCTCTGATTGACTTTTTACCTTTCTTAAAAGAAATGATATACTGAAATTGTTCCATTTCCACCTCTGACAAAATCTTTGATAAAAATGCATTAATTTTTACAATATTATAAAAAATTCTAATATGGCAGCTGTTAAAATATAATCAAAAACTGAATTAAATTTGTTAAAAGTAAACACTCCTTGTACTAATGACAGGAAATGAACAAAAATTTTTTCAGTTGAGCTATATTAGTTTTATTTTGTTTCATTGTTGCTGATTTTATCACAACACTCAGTTAATACACTCTCATTATTGCTATTATTTTATTAGTTTTATTTCAGTTTATTCAAGTAGAGTCCTGCAAAATAAAATGTGTTTGTTGGCAGAGGGGTGCTAAGCAAGATGTTAAAAGTGAGAGTAGGGGAATATATCAGATGTTAAAAGTTGAAAGTGTGAGCTAAATTTTTTTTTTTTTTTAATCATATCACCCCAAGCAAGGCGAAAACGCCACTGATGCACAGGAGGCTACGTAAGAGTGAAATGATTGGAAAAGAGAAAAACCGGAAACCACATCCTAAACAGGGAACAAGAGATGAGCCTCTTCACCTGTTCAATAGACGTGGGTGGAGTGTGAACCGGGCGATAGTTTAGTCTATCTACTCCAATTGAAAAAAAAAAAATAAAATCAACTTGTCATTGAACAAGAAAAAGATCCTGAAGTTTGTCTTTAGAAAAAATAAAATACTCCCTTTAGAAGAAGCAAGAAAAGTTAAAAAATGTTTTTATATGAGAGATGGCATTTTAATGAGGAAATGGCGCCCAGTGGATGCCAGCCTAAATGAGGAGTGGAAGATAATAAACCAAATAGTTGTCCCAAAAGTATACAGACAAGAAATATTAAACATAGCTCATGAAACTCTAATGTCAGTACATTTAGGAATAAATCAGTTGTTAAAAGTGTGTACATGGGGTCTAAATCAGATATTAAAAATGAGGAGTGTGGGCTCGATAAATCAGATGTTAACTGTATGGATGGAGTGAGGAGAAAATCAGATATTCCTGCATGTTTATGTGGGGGGCTAAATCAGATGCTAAAAGTCGGGAGTGGGGGCTAAATCAGATATTAAAAGAGAAGAGTGGGATCTAAATTAGATATTAAAAATGGGGAGTAGATGCTAAACTTGGTTAATAGTGGGGATTGAAGGTTAAATCAAATATTAAAAATGGGGAGCAAGGGCTAAATCTGATATTCAAATGAGGTAGAGGCTAAGTCAGATATTGAAAGTGGATAACTAGTGATGAATCAGATATTAAAAGTGTAGAGGGGGGGGTTTAAACCAGATGTTAAGTTTTAAAGATTTCTGATTTCTATGAGTTTTATCTGATACTCTTGTGATGAATAGTAGTAAGCGTATTGAAATATATCCTTTCCTCTTCACAAAGAAAATGAAAGACTCCTCTCCCTTTTTCTCTTTACACACATATCCTTTCTTTCCTTTCCCCAGACATAGTTTACTTGGTCATCTGATGTCAATCACTAATGTTTCCCCGCCAAAGTTAAAGCAGAAACACTTAGGTGTTATGACTGTATAAAACAATAAAAAAAAAAATCCACATGTATAATCCCTTTCACTTCTTTTCACTCTTAGCCACATAAATTTGTGTGTGCATGGAAATACACTTCAAGTCATCAGAAATTCAACGAACACCAAACCCAGAAGGATGACGTTAAATATAATACTGACACAAGAAAAGACATCCAGAAAATCAAGGACTAATTTTAAACATGTGCAAATACCAGAACAATTTACATGGAAACTTTTTATAACCTACACACCGAAAGTAAAGTGATGAACCTTCACTAAACGAAAAAAATATGTACTAAAGTAGTCAACCACAAAAAGAACAAAATTGATGATATATTTCATATAAACCTGGCCTTTTTACATTATTATCACAACTACATCAAAACCATACTGGTAACACTACCATATGATTATACTACAATCTCATAAAATTAATACGTTTTTTAGTTTTATTTCTAACTGAAAATTTTTTAACAACTTATTTTTTTTTAATGAGATCTGTAGAATTTTTTCACAGGTAATCTTAGTAATAACAATAAACTTAAAAAGATTAATGTATATTTAGGCCAGCAAATTTTTTGACAAAAAAGTGATCGATTTATAGCGGGTATCTCTTCTCTTATTTCATTTGTAGTGAGGGGTAGTAGGATTCCATAGTAGGTTAACGGAATTTGGCCTTGTGGGAAGATAGCCCACTATAATTCATAAATGATTATAAATTCAAGAAAGGCAATTTTGAGTGTAAAATAACATTTATACATATATACATTTCAATTAATGTTTTACAATTAAAACAATACTTGGGATAAAGGTCCAACGAAGTTAGAGAGAGTTTATGGCAGATAATAATCTGAAAGAGATAAAAGAATGTTCAAGGAAGATATAACACTGAAAGGTAAAAGCTTGGTAGTATGATTAATGTTCCTTATCAAGTTGCTGTTTCTAAGGTCAGTAGGTCAGCAAGTTGGTTTGTGGAATGTCTTAGAAAAGGTCAGTTATTACTTTGAGAACAGGGGAGGAAAAAAAGGCGAACATAGTAGCCTCTCGACCTAGATCAAGGAAGAAACTAATTCCACTCTTCTCCTCTGTCTGTGCCTGTCTGTCTGGGTGCCTTTTGTCACGGCTTTTATATTTTCCTTCTGGCTCAAAACGCTGGTCGTTTCGCATTTCATCCTTGTATTTGGTTTCGGGCTTTTCATTGGCTGATAAATAAAAATAGTAATTTGAGATTTGATTAATTTTTATTTTCCAACTGGAACATCTGCGCGGAGCCACTTGCGTACGACGACTTTTTATTCATTAGCTTTCTGGTCAGCATAGAGCCAACATCCGGTTTACTTGCTTTTGCTCGGTTGGTGGTATCACCACAAATTACAAACCAGAGCTATAATATTCAATAAATCAAGAAACGTTCAATTGACTTATCTTAATTGACTAATTCCAGAGTTTTGCATCAAAATGCTCTTCAGGGGCAGATGTTCCATAAATATTTGGCAAAGTTTAACCTTTTTACTGCAAAAAATGGTGTCTCAAGAGGATGTTTATATCCTTGATATTGCAGTTACTGTATACACATTTGACTCCCTCAGCAATGTTTATTTAAAAGACTATAATGACTCTCTCAGCAATGTTTATTTAAAAGACTATAAAGACTCCCTCAGCAATGTTTATTTAAGCACAATAATGGTTATTCTGTTGACACTGCAGTGATTGTATACACTTTTGACTCCCTCAGCAATGTTTATTCACAAGACTATAAAAAATGGTGTGTCAAGAGGACGGTTATTCTCTTGAAACAATGGTGTTTGAAGATGACGGTTATTCTCTCGGCACTGCAATGACTGTATACACTTTTGACTCCTTCAGCAATGTTTATTTACAAGGCTATTAAAAAAGGTGTGTGAAGAGGATGGTTATTTCTTTATCACTGCAATTATTGTATACATTTTGGCTCCTTCAGCAATGTTTAATTACAAGACTATAAACAATGGTGTTTGAAGATGACGGTTATTCTCTCGGCACTGCAATGACTGTATACACTTTTGACTCCCTCAGCAATGTTTATTTACAAGGCTATTAAAAATGGTGTGTGAAGAGGATGGTTATTTCTTTATCACTGCAATTATTGTATACATTTTGGCTCCTTCAGCAATGTTTAATTACAAGACTGTAAACAATGGTGTTTGAAGATGACGGTTATTCTCTCGACACTGCAATGACTGTATACACTTTTGACTCCCTCAGCAATGTTTATTTACAAGGCTATTAAAAAGGGTGTGTGAAGAGGATGGTTATTTCTTTATCTCTGCAATTATTGTATACACTTTGGCTCCTTCAGCAATGTTTAATTACAAGACTATAAACAATGGTGTTTGAAGATGACGGTTATTCTCTCGACACTGCAATGACTGTATACACTTTTGACTCCCTCAGCAATGTTTATTTACAAGGCTATTAAAAATGGTGTGTGAAGAGGATGGTTATTTCTTTATCTCTGCAATTATTGTATACACTTTGGCTCCTTCAGCAATGTTTAATTACAAGACTATAAACAATGGTGTTTGAAGATGACGGTTATTCTCTCGACACTGCAATGACTGTATACACTTTTGACTCCCTCAGCAATGTTTATTTACAAGGCTATTAAAAAGGGTGTGTGAAGAGGATGGTTATTTCTTTATCTCTGCAATTATTGTATACACTTTGGCTCCTTCAGCAATGTTTAATTACAAGACTATAAACAATGGTGTTTGAAGATGACGGTTATTCTCTCGACACTGCAATGACTGTATACACTTTTGACTCCCTCAGCAATGTTTATTTACAAGGCTATTAAAAAGGGTGTGTGAAGAGGATGGTTATTTCTTTATCTCTGCAATTATTGTATACACTTTGGCTCCTTCAGCAATGTTTAATTACAAGACTATAAACAATGGTGTTTGAAGATGGCGGTTATTCTCTCGACACTGCAATGACTGTATACACTTTTGACTCCCTCAGCAATGTTTATTTACAAGGCTATTAAAAAGGGTGTGTGAAGAGGATGGTTATTTCTTTATCTCTGCAATTATTGTATACACTTTGGCTCCTTCAGCAATGTTTAATTACAAGACTATAAACAATGGTGTTTGAAGATGACGGTTATTCTCTCGACACTGCAATGACTGTATACACTTTTGACTCCCTCAGCAATGTTTATTTACAAGGCTATTAAAAAGGGTGTGTGAAGAGGATGGTTATTTCTTTATCTCTGCAATTATTGTATACACTTTGGCTCCTTCAGCAATGTTTAATTACAAGACTATAAACAATGGTGTTTGAAGATGACGGTTATTCTCTCGACACTGCAATGACTGTATACACTTTTGACTCCCTCAGCAATGTTTATTTACAAGGCTATTAAAAAGGGTGTGTGAAGAGGATGGTTATTTCTTTATCTCTGCAATTATTGTATACACTTTGGCTCCTTCAGCAATGTTTAATTACAAGATTATAAACAATGGTGTTTGAAGATGACGGTTATTCTCTCGACACTGCAATGACTGTATACACATTCAACTCCCTCAGCAATGTTTATTTACAAGGCTATTAAAAAGGGTGTGTGAAGAGGATGGTTATTTCTTTATCACTGCAGTTATTGCATATACACTTTGGCTCCTTCAGCAATGTTTAATTACAAGACTATAAACAATGATGTTTGAAGATGACAGCTATTCTCTCGACACTGCAATTACTGTATACACTTTTGACTCTCTTAGCCATGTTTACTGTTTGAAAAAGTGATGCCTAGAATTTTGATAAAAACCAAAAGATTTGAAAATTGATTTCTACCATTTCTTTTATTCTTTAGAAATGACAACATATATCTTAAACCCCATATTTATTAGATTGCTTATTTACAAGAATTATTATATATTCATCTAAATCTAATCTAAACTTATTTATAAATGGAACTTTGTCTGTGTATGTGTGTGTGTGTGTGTCTGTTACCTATAGACTCCGAAACGGCTGAACCGATCTTCTTGAAAATTTACACTGTTGTGCTATAAGCGTCTGCGAGTGTTCTTAGCTAGGTTTTGTGCCAAGGTACCCCTGATAAATATAAAAAATCGCTAATCGAAAAAATCAGGTTATAGAAGGAATGGTCCGATTTTAATCAAATTTGATTCACTCATAGACAAAGACATAAGAAACGATATTCAGGAGTTTCAAGGTTGCAGTTCTTACAATAGTGCAGAAAATCGATAATATATATATATATATATATATATATATATATATATATATATAAAAGGCAATATGTTTGTGTGTGTATCTGTTTATCTGCCTGTATCTGTATTTTTTTCAGCCCTTTTATTTTAGTTTTTGCTTCAGTTTTGACTCTGAGTCGATAGAAGTGTAGTTCTTAGCCTCAGCCATTATGCCATTTACTCAGAGGACTTATTTAGCCTTCAAAATTCAGTTTATGACGAAAAAAACTTATTTGATATTGATACCAGGAAATCAAAATTTAACTTACATCCATTCATTTTTCTTTCAGTCTATGGTTTCGCTTTAACTGGAAACAACTATCACTTTTTAGTCTTTCGTGTCAACGCCCAAAGAGTCTGAGCCCAAGGACCATGGATTAGTTTTAAAGCTTTTATTACACCTGAGCAACACCAGGCTGTACTGCTAGTAAAATTATAAAAATATGTGAACCAGCTATAAAGAAATATTTATTTTTTACTAGTTTGCAAAGAAATAAACATGAAAATTGTTTTTATTGTCATAAATTTTTAAAAGTATCTGTTAACAAGAAAAGTTAAATAAGCACATACTGACATCTAATTAAAATTTTGAAAAAAATAGATTTTCCAAGCTTTCTTTTATTTGCTCTTGCCACATAAATTCACTAAAATGGGTTGAGAGTATGTCTTTCTTTGACCCAAACATTCTTTTAGTTTTAGACTATAGGCAAGATCACAAACACTCTCAATATTTTGAGTGTGTATCTCTCTATTTATTGGACAGGAAAAATTTAATTACAGAATTTTATTTTTCTTGCACTTCCCGCCTGTGGAACTCCCTTCTGTATACTTGCTTTCCTGACAGCTACAACCTTCAGGAATTTAAATGCAATGTCAATTTTCATCTCTTATCCACTTGACTCCAGTTCTTTTTAAAGCATCCTGTATATCTTTTTCTTTCTCTCTACCTTCGCAACTGTCTTCACACCTGTGTTCCCATTCTTCTTATGCCCTTTCTCTGACACCCTCTGAAACTGGTTCATCTTTCTCTTCACTCTCCTCCTGCTTAAACTTTTACTCTTATGTAGCCTCCTGTGCATCAGTGGTGGTACCGCCTTACTTGGGGTGAAACGATTTAAAAATAAAAAGAAAGTCTGTAATTTTTCCCACAAATATTGTATTGTCGTTTGTTTAAATATTTTGTTAATTTTGTAATTTTATGTAAATTTTTGAATAAAATGATTTATTTTCAAGTTTTTTTCTTTATGATAATAAATCATTATAGAAGGTAAGTAATGAATATCGCATTGTAACTGGGTCACATATTTTTACAATCTTGTAAATAAATATTTCCAATGGAGTAAAAAATGATGTAATAGTGATATCAAGTGAATAACACAGTTTTGGGTAGGGTTCACCTTGTACAAAGCCTGGGGTCTATTGAGGTAGTTTATATGGATAAGAAAGAAAGAAAATGGTTAACTGTAGACTTAAGATTGTAGTGATTGGGGAAACAGCCTCTTGGGAGTTTATTCCACAGGGGAGTGGTTTTCAGGAAAAAGCTGTTTGTGTGGAATTTACTTTTCATTGATGAAATACAGAGGGAATGCATGTAATTTTCTGCTATTTAATTGGGATGGCAGGTCTTAATCATGAACCAAGAAATGTAGTTCATCGAAACACTTTCCATGGTAGTAGCAATAGAGCAGTGAGAGACTTGACACGTCCCCACCTTTGAGAGAGAAAGGTTTGAGGGTGGAAAATAATTCTTCTCCAACAAGAGCTTGGAGATGCTTTTGAACTCTATCAAGACTGGAAATAAGGTCTGGGTAGCTCCCAATCAAATATGGCTACAGTGCTCCATTTTTAGCCTGATCTGTCTCTTATAAAGAGGGAGGACAGCATGTGGAGTCAGGAATTTACTGGAGTGGCACAAGGAGTCAATAATTTTACCTGCATCTTTAGCAATGGATCATATATAGGAGTTCCACTTATGAGTACGAAGGTTAACCATTGGCAAATATTTTATTGATTTATTGAATATACGACTTATCTGAAAGCTTGCATGCGAATACAAGGTGGCCATAAAATTTGTGCGCACTTTAAAAAACTTACAACTTTATTTGTATTTGCAATAGAAATAATTTGTAAAAAAGATTAGAAAGAAGTAAATCTATGTTTTTTAAAGTTTTATTGAATTTTTTTTAAGTTTTCACATGTCCTCCATCATTAGCAATACAAAGAGTAAAACGATTTTGTAATTCAGGGAAAACATTTGCCAAATGATTTACAGTAATGACTGAAATGACATTAATTCAATAACTATACTTAAAACTAGGTACATTAAATTTTGTAACATTTTTTGTAGATTATTTCTATCACAAATACAAATAAAGTTATAAATTTTTTAAAGTGAAAACATGGACTTTATGGACATCCTGTATTTTTGTTGAAAAATGGAAAATTAAGTTTTTTTATTTATTTTTGTTAACGATTTCACTGCAAGTAAGACAAGAAAGTTATTAAAATACAAAGGGCTACTGAATGTAAAAGAATATTAGAAAAAAATTATTATTAAAGCAAGAAAACAGTAAAAGAACTGCAATTAAGAAGTTACATCTAGCTATTTCAACTGTAAAAGGATGAGACCTAATGGCCAATCTAGTACTGTACTTAAATGCATAAAGTCAAGGTACCAAAGAAGAAAGCTCATCAGAACAATTACTGTGAAAATATTTTTAGAATCTTGTAGAGTAGCCATGGTTAAATAGTAAAAGGCAGAACTGCCCAATAAACAAAATTGACAAAATTTGTAATAAACGATAGCAAAAAAGACAAGAAAAGAATAGGGTAAACAAACAGTATATGTAAGGTAAATTAATTAATAGGGTAAACAAACAGTATGTGTAAGGTAAATTAACAATAACAAGGCAAACCAACAGTAGTAAGAACTATGGTTGACATGTAGTGAACAAAAACAAGATCTAGATTTAAAATTAAAATCCTAAGCACTGACAAATTGATTTTGTCAGAAGTAAAAAAAGACTCGAATTTACAAACTTTGCTTAGCATATACAAAAGCGAATCCAAAACAAAACTCGTGAAATTTCACACCTTGATGCAAAATGTTTTTTGGCCAAAGAAAACTAGGAAACATTTAAAAACAAAATTCAAATAATCTTCAATTCTCAGAAACAAATTCTTTTATGGACCCTTTTTGCGAGTCAACATGAAGTTTATTTGTCATCCAATGGAAAAGCTGGAATCCCATCTGGGAGTGAATTCCCAAAATTACTTTTTGAAGCCCCACAAACAGATTAAAAGATGGGTAAGTTCACCTGTCAACAGAGAGAAGACAACGAGTGTATTAACACATCCCTTGAACAAATGTCAAGTGAGCGTTATTATCCTTCTCTCTTACCTCTTTCCTTTTCACTGTTCACCTGTCTGCCTCTTCTTATACTTGATAAATAAATGGAACACTTTAAGACTGAGCAATAATTTCAAAGATTTTCGTACTCAATGGTAACGCTCATACATACATACACATAAGTTACTACTACAAACTCTTGATACACTTAACTCCTTACTACTATTTCTCATTGAACCTTTAGTTTGAGTTTAAGTTTTGTTTAATGGCATATCAACTTCTATTGGTTATTTAATGTGAAAATAGTAGGGTTTTAAGGTATTTTTTTTTAATGTTCGGTTATAGTGAGCAGGTTGATTTAGTCAGATTTTGCTGAAATTTTTATTTTTTAATTTTTTTTGTCTTCTAGTTTTGTATTAAAAAATGTATTGTTAGTAATACTTTTTTTCCTTAAAAAATGTGTTATGGTAATAATTGATTTGTTTTTTTCAAAAATGTATTGTTGGTAATATTTTTCCTTAAAAAATATGTATTTTTTCTATAAAAGTCTATTTTTATGTATATATTTTTATAAAATTCTATCTTTTATACTTTCATAGTGTTTTGGCCCCAGTTTGGAGGCTAACTATTTGCCCATAGCTGGGTCCCTAACAGGTGCTACCACTTTGAATCAGGGTTGACCTGGGAACAACAGCAATTAAGAGGTGGTTCCATGCTCCTCACAACCTGGATGTAGCTTACCATCGTACCCAATATCCATTGAATCTTTAACTTCTACCAATTCATGTTATTCTGTTTAGTTAATAAAATTTACTTTAAACCTACATATGAAATAATTTTATTTTTCCACAAATCCACCTCCTGATAACCTGATAATTCTTATAAAATCTAAAGTTGTCGGTTATGTTTGTGAATTGGCCTTGTACCAGACATGGCTGACCGTCCCTGCTGCTACAGACACGCAAGAGTAAATTAGGTTGAACAAATGTAGCATTTTGACTCCAAGGCAAGACAGATAAGGACTGAGTCAGATGACACTGACAAGTGGCCTGGCTTATTGGCTAGGAAGAAATCCCAGAGTGCATTTGTGTGCTTCTGCATATGATTTGGGGAGGGGAAAGTGTTTTGCTACCATTCCAATAAGAATTAGAACTAATGGCAGTAATGATTTTAGAAAAGGATAAAACAATGAAATAGATTGCGAATCAGGAGACAAATTTTGTTATTACCACTAACATATTGCTGTAACAGTGATTCTCTGTGCCTTTATAAATATGTTCATGGTAATTGTTCTGATGAGCTTTCCTTTATTACTGTAGCCTAGCGGCATATTCTTCCTCAAAGTAGAATTGGCGTTAAATTAGACGAGATTGGAATAAATGAAACAACTGCATATTTTAATATTTTCAATGGAGAGCGTTTTTTTAGTAGAATTTTTAAAGCAATATGCTCATCAGATGTAGTTATATAGAAATTGCAAGAGTAATCCATGGGAGGCAACTCAATAAAAAATCTATAGTTACTTCCCTTTATTTAATCATATTTTTAGTTGGTCGACCAAAGAAGTCTGTTCATAAAAGACGGTTGTCGAAGTAAGTAGGGAGTGGGTAAATCAGAAACGGACAAAACGTTGTGATAATAATGATAACTACTTGTAAAAAAAAACAAACAAAAAACAAAATCAAACGATCGTTTAAGCTTGTCAGTCAGTTAAGTGCCATACGTGATAAACGCTTGGGCGATCATGTCTCGAAAGAGACATGACTGACTGGGCAGAAGATTATCCCGCAGTAGGTTGCCATTGCTTTCTGCGGTAGACTGGTTGCCGACTAAGGCTATAGAACCCAATCTGTCCTGTTATTTAACCCATAACTGGAAAGAATAGACGGATTAATACCTTTCCCAAGGGTATTTGCGCGTAAGTGAATGCAATGAATTTAACTGGAATTCGAACTCGGCTCCCCGATTTCTCGTTCCGAGCCGATATCCAATGCACCACAACGCACATCCTTTAAGCTTGTAGTGAAGCATTATTCAATGCAATTTTTTGACTACTGCCTATAAGTGAAGCTCTAGTAGTTTCTTTTATAGTCGAGTAGTTCTAGGGGAAGACAACTATAGTAGCCTTCACCAAATACCAGAAATTTTGACAAAAATTATAAACTCCTTACCCTTTGAAATAATGTGCGAGACAAATTCTGTTTTTGGCTTCTACTGGAGGATATAAAAGTAAGTTGTAAGTTTGTGGAATGAGATCCAGGAGAGCGTAAGCACGTCAGTAGGAGATTAATGCAAATTAGTAGATACTGTAATGTAGTGGAATTGTTAGAAACATTTTGTATTAGCTTAAATGTAGGCACCTCCAATCATTTTCGATAACTAACTTTGAAATTGAATTAAAAAAAAAAAAAAAGTTTTCTTGAAACTTTTATTTTAGTTTTACTTTTAATTGAAATCTAAATTATTAAATTTACTATTTCCAGTAAGCAAAATACTCTGGTTGGTGTATTTCAAATAGAAATTATATTGATTGAAACTTAAAATTTTGAGATTTTAAAAGATTTTTCAATTTTTCGGCAATTTTTGAGCGATTGACACATTTGTAAACAAAATTTAATTCTGAAAGAAGGAAAGAATGTAATGTACATACTGATGCTGAGTTGAATTGAAGAAAGTTCAGATTGGAAGATGTGAGTGATTGTGCACATGTGTGCTTAAGAAATAAATAGCAGCTAATTGCGTCCTGCAATTAATACGGGTGCGTGAGAAAAAACATGACCCCGCGATAGAATGCCGCTATAGCGGGCAGCTGAGCAAACTTCCAACAGCCTTGCTGGAACTGGAACTGGAACTGGCTAGCTAACACGTGTGTCCCCGCTTTTTACAAGCCCCGCGAAAACGCAGGAAAGCAAAGGAGCATCGCGTGAAGCCCGCGTGAAGCCCGCGTGAAGCCCGCGTGGTTCGTGAATGAAGGAACACGTGAGACAGAAGTAGATGCGTGAGTGTGTATGTACATGTGTGAGTAGTGAAAATACACGTGAATCCCATAAAAGCTTTTTCATTTTTGTTTTAGATCCATCATTTTTCAACCTTAGATATCATGAATTAGTGAAGATACCTACATTCACAATTAATTCTCCACTGCTTCCCCTTCACTAAGACGAAATTGAAATTATTGAGTTTGTGGTGATACCGACCGAACAAAAGCGATGAACCGGATGTGTGCTCTCTCACAACTAAAAGTCAAATGAATAAAAATCGTCGTGCGCATCCGAGTTCGCGCAGATGTTCCGGTTGAAAAATAAAAATTAATCAAAGATCAAATTACCAATTTTATTTATCAGCCAATGAGAAGCCCGAAACCAAATACAAGGATGAAATTTGAAAGTTGAGCCAGTTGATCCAAAAATGCTGCTATAAAAAGCAGAGACTAAGCATAAAAAAACAGACGGAAGAGAAGATAGTAATTAGTTTCTTCCTTGACCTATGTCAAGCTGCTACTATGCTCGCCTTCTTCTTTCTTCTTCCGCACATGTTCTCAAAGTACTAACTGACCCTTTCTAAGACATTCCACACAAACCAACTCACTGACTCATTGACCTTAGAAACGGCAACTTGAAAATGAACATTTCTTTTCTTTCAGATCATCAGACCTTCCATGAACTCTTTTACCTCCGTTGAACTATTATTTCAAGCATTACTTATTTTGTAAAACATTGATTGAAATGTATATATGTATAAATGTTATTTTACACTCAAAAATTGCCTTTCTTGAATTTATGAATTATAGTGGGCTATCTTCCCACAAGGCCAAATTCCGTTAACCTACTACGGAATCCTACTACCCCTCACTACAAATGAAATAAGAGAAGAGATACTCGCTATAAGTTAATGTAGCACATAAAATTATTTTATATCATTTCATGCCTACTCAAATACGAGTACTATTAAATATAACGTTTGAATTTATATATATATATATATATATATATATTGTATCGAAGCAGCAAATAATTTTCTAAACATATACTGTTAAATATTAGAGACAATGAATGCCGTTCTAAACGTCGTATTTTGGTTTTAATTTCAGTTGAATACAAAGACAAAAATTCTCCAACATTTGGATAATTTTTTATTAAGTTAGTTCTAAGCTTTCGGCTCACATGAGCCATCTTCAGAGAAGTTATTAAGACGGTAACACAATAACATATACCATATATATATTTGTGTATTTAGGCAGCTAATTTTCTTTTAGACATGTCATTAAATAAATTGCAAACATTGTGTCTGCTTATTTTTAATAAAATCCGTTTATACTCATTCTGCGGTTATTTTTTGTTACCAAACTCACACCCCTGAAGATGATCTCGGAGGGAGATTGAAAATACTTGCGAACATTGAGAAATGAATGATAATAACAGCTGTCAATGTTACAGCTCAGTTCTGACATCTTTCAATTATAATACGCGAAAGATTAGCCGTGAGTATGAACGGATTTTATTAAAAATAAGCAGACACAATGTTTTCAGTTTATCTAATCTGACACACACACACACACACACACACACACACACACACACACACACACACACACACACACACACATTCTCTTTTCGATTTCAGCGCATGAGTTCAGCTTAGAACTGAACTGCTAGAAGAACCATACAGATAATTTGATGACAATGGTGAGGAGAAATGTCACACAGTGTAGTTAATGAGTAAATTTTTGTTTGGTTTCGGTTCCACCGCTCGCTTCACTCGTGGGTTTGAAGCTTCCAGACAAAACTAAACAGAGTCTTAACTCAATGCTCTCTCTCAGCTGCGCACGTCACCACGGTCCCAACAACACTGGCAGCCATTGTTTCAGACCCTTTTTATGGACAAAAAGCCATTGCCGACGCACCATTGCACCAATCATCACCGTCGGTCTCATTCTCACTCAGCATAAAATGACAGGTCGAAGAATATTCCTTTCTTTGACCAAACTTGCGAGGACGCAGCTGACGAGACGACGAACTCTCTGGCGTGGGTTTACGCACACATTCATCACAACACAGCAGCCCGACACGCAAAACACCTTGGTCGCTTTGACTCTGGTAAGTGTGAATGTTTATCGTCACAATTACTACTTGTTTCATAGAGTTTGAATTAAGCTTTCTTAAACTAGCTGACAACTAAAGCAAGAGAGACCTAGCTGCTCTGCTATGTAATTTATAACTGGAGGACGATAGCTTCATACCTTTTCCAAGGGCATAAGTACGAAGTGAACAAAACAGAATTAGCAGTAGCTGAACTCGACTCGGCGATTTCACTTTCCCCTTAATACTTGTTGCACTATCCGCATGCACACACGCCGCGCGAGGACAGACAGACAGACAGACAGACAGACAGACACTCACGTACACACACGAACACGCACTTTGATCTTAAAAAAATTAAATGAATGCAGTGTCAATCGTTATATTTTGTCTTAATTCCTATTCTTTTATTGTTCTCTTTCCCTAAAAATGTTTTCTTTTTTCTCATATTATTCACACCCAGTATTTGCATCTTATATATATATATAGTGTAGTTTAATTTCAGGTGAAAATAAAGACAACAATTGTCTTTATTTTCAACTGAAATTAAAGTCAAAATACTATGTTTAGAACGGCTCATGATTAAACATTATATATATATATATATATATATATTAGAGCACTCTGGCTATTCGGCGTGTATAATGATAATATACACGCTAAAAAGTCTGTCTTCTTCTTCCGAGCGCCCATAGCCCAGAGGTAGAATCGCCGGCTGAGGCCAATTCAGTCGGGTTTTAATCCTGGGTTAAAAGCAGTTGGAGTCTACCGTACTGATGAGCTGTGATACAGCGAAACAGATCTGTCTGCGGATAACTATATATTTATTTATTTTTTTGAAATTATATATATAGTTATTATTATTGTTATAATAATAGCATATTGCAACTCAAAGCTATCAAGTTTCAGTGCTCAATATACCATCATCATGACTGCCTGATTAATCATGAGAGACCTCTATCTGCCTTCCATCAGCATGGCTGATGCTAACCTCCAGGAAAGTGGCTCGTTGCATTTTCTCGGTCTAACGTTCTCAGTTGAGATGAAGTGTAAAAACTATATTGCAGTGTCAGCTGCTAAGAAATGTGTCGCGAGACAATTTTTCTCTCCTGAATCTATCTTACATATCTATAAGTCTATCATTTGTCCATGCTTTGGGTATTGTTGCCACTTATGGTTTGGTGCCCCTGCTATTTACATTGAGTTCCTTTAGAAAATTAAAGAAAGAATCAGCAATATTATTAGTCTTGATCTGGCTGCTCGGCATCAGTTACTTTCCCACAGCCGTAAGGTTGCTTCTTTTTTTCTTTTCTAAATAATTTCATGGTAATTGTTCGGACGAGTTCTTTGTTATGGTACCGAGACTTTTTGAATTTAAGCGTAGTACTAGACTGGCGTTGAGATTCCATCAATTTACGTTTGAGCCGGCGAGATGTAGTCATAAGTGCTATGCTAACAGTTTATTTTCTTGCACTTTTTGCTTGTATTCAGACACTTTTCGCTTGTATTGGCGCTAGAGGGTGTCGTCAGTGATGTCTTTGCGTGGATCACTAGGGGTTTCGGGTCTTTCAACATCATACTCCCTCACCGTGCCGACCCGACCAGGGATGATCAGTCTCTGGTCCACCCTCAATAAGCGCTTTCAGAGACTGGAAAAATTTATAATTTTTGGGCCCGGTACGAAACCTCGCAAATGCTTCTGATAGGCGACAGTCAGAGCCACTTTCCATTTAGAGGTGAACCGTACATGAGCTTGTCTGAGAATATGAAACAATTTACCTAATGTACGGCTATTAGAAAAAAAACTTCACTAAGAATTAATCACGATACATTAATTTAAAACTTATTTATGCATTTTATCTTATTTACGAGTACTAATAAAATGAAGAGAAATCAGAAATGCAGAATTTCGGGGAATTTTAGCTAACAATTTGTTTTGAAGTCCAGGCACTCACTCTTTTGATCCATAACCATAACATTGTTTATTAAAAAGATGTTAGGAACCTAATTTTTATCTGTTTGGGCCCGGTACGAAGTCTTGAAAATGCTTCCGATTGACGACAGACAGAGCCACTTTAAGAGGCGAACCGTTTTTACAGTTACATTAAGAGGCCACTTTATATTAAGAGGCGAAATCAGAATTTCGGGGGAGTTTAGCTCACAGTTTGTTTTGAACTCCAGCTACTCGCTCTTTTGATCCATAACCAATTGGCTGTACTTTCTGCTGTTTCGGTTATGGACTTGAGTGCTTTCCTTTTTTTTACTCCCACTATACTAATATCAGTTAAGGCTTCGCTTAAGGACCTTGCTGCAAATCCTCTAGTCCCCACTTCTATCGGAGTGCAGCTAGCCATCCAGCCTTTAACCCTGCAAATCTCTTCTTCCTTTCATGGGCTTATTCTGCGTTTTCCTCCCAGTGGACCGTCAGTTCCCACAATACTATCTTCTTCAAATTATGCGAGAAGAAAACTATATCTGTGCGAAGTTTTGTGGTGGCAATTTGCTCTGGGAATTTCAATCTCGAGCCTATATCGGCCCTTAGTTCCCAATCTGTTGCCGGAGATAACAGGTTTGGCTTTACCTTCCTATTTTGTGGGATTTTCGCGCCCGCTTTAATGAATTTTATTTGCCTTGTGTCTGGGTTGTAAACATTCTCTTTGATAGCATTTTGAACTATTTTCACGATCTCTTTTAGAATTACGTCGTGAACTACCTTCCGGTTTCATGCTTTCCAGCCAACTTTAATCTGTAAAGATTTAAATGTAATATCAATCACTGTCCACCTGATTACTATTTCCTCTTTCCGTTCATTATTCATGTTTCTGTTCCTAATTCTTCCACGCCCTGTAATCCGCTGTGTCTTCGTGACTTTACTTTAAGTTATTAAAAAAATATAGAGACATTTCTCTACAACACTGACAATATAAGCCTTATGTAATGGAAGAACATCTCTGAGAATGACGATGAATTGACGCAAGTCGATTGGTCAAAGAACTATTTAGATGACGTCATCTTTCAACATTGCAGACGCCATGACCGTTATTTTGTTATTATCAGATGCTAACGTGTTCTAGGGCTTTGTATAATGGAAGAGTATGTGGCGAAAAAAGTTTCCAGTGTGCTGTGAAGAGATTGTTGATTGTTTTACTGTTAATACTGTTAATAATTCCTCAAGGAGAACTGAATCGTCAAGGTAATCATTATTTTCTATTATAAGATATGATCTTTAATCGATGGTTAATTTTTAGTTACACTGATTTTCTTCTTTTTTGTGTTGTTCAATGCAACACACGTAGGACAGTTGCAGGGTTTAATATCACGATATCAAATGATAAAAAAAGGCAAGAGACAGACCTTAATGTTATAGTAAAGAAGACATAACTCCAAAACACCGTGATACTACAATCTATGGGGAGATACCGAAACCAAATCATGTTTAATGAATGAAGAAAAGAAAAAAGTAAAAAAAAAATCTGTATTCTATCTTCGGATATATATATATATATATATATATATATATATAATGTCCCAAAAAGAAAAATTGACGAAGATATATGAAATAGTCTATAAAAACTTAACCACAGCACCTTTTCAATCGTTTTTAAAGAAACTTGCACACACACACACACACACACACACACACACACACACACACACACACACACACACACACACACACACACACATATTGTTAAATATAAGAGACAATGAATGTATATTATGTTTAATCATGAGCCGTTCTAAACGTCGTATTTTGGCTTTAATTTCAGTTGAAAATAAAGACAAAAATTCTCCAACATTTGGATAATTTTTCATTAATTTGCTTCTAAGCTTTCGGCTCATATGAGCCATCTTCAGAGAGGTTATTATGACGGTAACACAAAAACATCCATCATCACCGACGATTTTGTTTTGTGTTAACATAAAACTCCATAGGCAACGGCAATAGTTACCAAAAATAACAAACGCAGTTCGTAAATTTGCAATGCGGTTCTATGACGTCACACCCGCAATTAATTAAAAATTATCCAAATGTTAGAGAATTTTTGTCTTTATTTTCAACTGAAATTAAAGTCAAAATACGACGTTTAGAACGGCTCATGATTAAACATAATATACATTCATTGTCTCTTTATATTTAACAGTATATGTTTAGAAAATTATTTGCTACCTCGATACACTATGTATATATTTATATATATACGCGACGTAGTCTTCTACCATTTGGTGTCTTCAGGCAATTTGTAATAACTGATTATATCGTTTTTTGGAAAGTGTTTATGTGTTTATCGATCAGTTTAAAAAATATTTGTCCTATTTTGGTTTTTCCAAAACTAAACAAAATTTTCAATAGGAATACAATCAAACTGAGTTATAGTTGTACTACTAATTTAAAAAAATTAATAAAGAAACATAACGCCAGAAATTTAAATAACATTGTACAAAACTTGATCATTAATAAGGAATGTAACTGCAGGGACAAAAATAAATGCTCACTTCAAGGACTTTGTAATACAAAAGAAGACATTTACAAAGCAAAATGGTCAAAACAAAACATATTTGGGACCAACCAAAGATATTTTTAAGACCAGATGGTTCAATCGCAGAACTACATTTAAAATAGAAAACTTAAAAAATTGTACAAAATTTGCTCGTGTAATCATACCATAAAATACCTATTAGGTTCATACAACCATGGATGAAAACGTTATAATTTCTTCTAATTTTGAAAATTGGGCGTTCAAAAAATCCCCGTCACGTGAGAGTTCTTAAAAAAACGGTAAAATCAGTTATTGCAAAACGCCTGAAGACACCACATGGAAGAAATCTAGGTCGCGTAATAACTCGTTTATAAATGAAAATATTCAAATATTCTACAGTATAATTGTTTTGAACACTTTAATACAACTGTGCATTGGTCTAATTTTATTATGACAAAAAACTAAGTAATTAAATGATTAATATATATATATATATATATATATATATATATATATATATATATATATATGGACTCTCCCGTCGATTTCGATGTATGAGTGTCTAACTCAGTTAGACTGCCACACAGAGAATTGTTTAGAATGGTGAAGGCTTGTGTAGCACCATCCACACTTTTTGGAACTGCTGATAACAAACAATCGGTGTAGAAGTTCGCTACAGATCGCATGAACAGCAGACCTCAGTTATTTAATCCATAACTGTAGGGAAGGGACGGATTAATAACTTTCCCAAGGGTACCAGTGCGTAAGTGAATGCAGTGTGTTCGACTGGAATTGGAACTCGACTCACCGATTTCGCCTTCTAAGCCGACATCCACCGCACCACAATGCACATCCATCAATAAATGCTTACAGCACCTGGTATTCCCAAACGGTCACCCATCATATATATATATATATCCAGCATCTGAAGATTGCGTTTTCCATGAGGCTCCGAGTCGTGCTACCAGTGAGAGATAATATGTATATTTGTCAGTATATACTTAATAGTTTTGCTATATTACATCGAGCACCAGCACTCTATATGCAGTAGATTATATTCACGCACCTTGGACGCCTCAACGTGGTGTAATAGTTAGCAAGCCTATCTGGCTAGAATCATTACAGTTAAATAGTGAGTTCACTCCTCACTGGGTGCCCCATACCTTCGGCTTTGTACAACATCTAAGTTGCGCTTAGAAAATCATCATTATATTCACACACATATGGATTAATCCTGTATAGTGATTAGACAGCAATTGTTCCTTTAAATATGTTTTATTAAAAAGTATAGACATATATTAATATTTTTTAAATCAATAGACACCACCGTTTACTCTCGCCTCGATCTAAAGTCTGCTGAGGTTGACAAAGCGAATCTCGCTGCCGAGCTTGAGAAGGACCTCCAATCCGTGGTGGACTGGGGTAAGAAATGGTTCGTAAATTTTAATGCTTCCAAAACAAAGCTGCTATCTATTAACCATCATAGGCAATCGCTCCTAACCCCCATTAGCATGGAACAGGCTAGCCTCCCTGAGAGTAAAACACTACGCCTCCTTGGCCTCACACTCTCAGCGGACCTCAAGTGGAATGACTATATCGAATCCATTGCTAAATCCGCTGCTAAGAAGGTCGGTTCACTGTGCAGGCCAAGGAAGTTTTTCCCGTCTGAGTCCATCATGCACATATATAAATCTACCATCCACCAGTGTATTGAATACTGCTGCCACATCTGGTCGGGTGCCCCTGCTATTCACCTCAGGGTTCTTGACAAAATCCAACGTAGAATCTGTAATGTGATCGATACCGACTTGGCAGCTCGGCTGCAGACGCTCTCTCACCGGTGTGACGTGGCTTGCCTGTGCCTCGTCTATAAATACTTTCACGGCTTCTGCTGCAATGGACTTAGATCACTGGTGGCCCCTAGGTATGAATTTACACGAGATACTAGATTAGCAACTAGGTCCCACCCTTTTACAGTGAAACCGATAAAATGTAACCGCAATTTCTACTCTAACAGCTTTTTTTTTCACGCACTTCCCACTTGTGGAATTCTCTTCCATATACTTGCTTCCCCGACTTCTACAATCTCCAGGAATTTAAATGTAAAGTCAAGAGACATCTCCTATCACACTAACTCGCATCCATTCTCATAAGCTGTTTTTTCATCTACACCATCTCCATCCTCGGTATCCTCATCCGTCTATTAACCCCCTCCTGACATTTCCTATAACTAACCCCTCTTTCTCATCACTTTCCCCTATGTAACCCAATGCGCAATAATGGCAGTAGAGTGCCTTGCTTGGGGTGAGATGATAAAAAAAAACAAAAAAAAACAAAAACAATAGCCGTATCCGAGTTTTCGACTCAAGTACAAATATCAATTAAGGTGGAGAAAATCATAACACAGACATGACAATTATGTATGTTGATTTTGGAAATTACGTACATCTTCAGCAGCCAAGAGATCATTCTTCTTCTTCTTTCTTCTTTTATGTACCTTGTCCCTTCAGGACGTAGGCGATCATGGCCTTCCACGTCTCCATATCCCTGGTTGCTCTTAGCACGCTTTCTCCTGTAATGTCTCTCAGCCTCCGTTCTGTCATCCACCTGCTCAGGCCTTTTAAATATGTTATCCGCTGCTTTCCTCTGTCTCTCTTTCCCGCTATCTGGCCTGTTAGTATCAGGTTCTCCAAGCCTTCCTTCCTTCCTCATTGCATGTCCCAGGAACTTTAGTTGTTTCTTCCTGATGCTCAATATTAATTTCCTTTTCGTTTTCATCATTTCCAAAACCTCGTCATTGCTCACATACTCGGTCCACGATATACGCAGCATCCTTCTGTAGAACCACATTTCAGCTGCTTCAAGTTTCCCTTGATCTTTGTTGATATTGTCCAACATTCGCTGCCATATTGAAGAACTGACATCACATAGCAATCCAGTACTCTCTTCTTTGTTTCTAGTGAAAGTTTCCTGTGTCTTAATACTTTACTCAGCTTCTGGAACGCATCTTTCGCCATGCCGAATCGCCTTTGGATCTCTGCGTCGCACTTTCCGTTTTCAGTTAGAACACTTCCCAGATATTTGAATTTTCATACCTGCTTGATTTTAACACCCCCGACCTGTATTTGGCACTTTGGGCTGCTCTTTTTGCTGATGACAATGCATTCGGTTTTCTTGCAGTTTATTTGTAATCCCTTCATGTCACTCTCTTCAGCAATCTTCTGTAGGAGGTCCTGCAGTTTTTTCTGTGTCTGCAATCAACACTGTGTCGTCTGCGTATCTTATGTTGTTTAAATTGTGACCTCCGATTACAAATCCTGGCATATGATCTAGGGTCCTCAAAATATTCTCACAGTACAAGTTAAATAAATCCGGTGAAAATACACATCCCTATCTTACGCCTCTTTCTATCTTTGCATAACTGCTGAATTCGTTACCTGTCTGTATGCAAGCAGTTTGCTGCCAGTAGAGATTATTAATTACCCTAATGTCTCTCCCAAATATATCGAGCCTGCTGAGCATCTCCATCAATTTTTTGTGGCGTATTTTGTCGAACGCGTTTGCATAGTCAATAAAGCACAGGTATAAGCCCTTCTTCATTCACATTGCACTTTCAGAGAGCATCCTAATCATAAATATGGCGTTCCTTGTCACAGTGTCTTTGACGAACCCGCACCGTTCTTGTCCTATCACTGGCCTGATTCTACTTCTTACTCTATTCATCAGTATTCGAACGATCAGTTTTGTAATATGACTCATTAAGCTGATAGTTCGGTGTAGTTCACACTCGTTTGCACCTGGCTTCTTAGGCAATGCTATGAAAATGAATTTGCATAGGTCGTCTGGCATTATACCACTATTATAAATTTCATTTATCATTTCCATAAAATTTTTTTCATGCCGAATTCTTCCAGGGCTAACAGCAGCTCTATTACAATGCCGTCTGGACCATCTGCTTTGTTTCTATTCAGTTTGGCCATTGCAGCTTCCACTTCGGACTTTAATATTTCCAGTTCGTCCTCATCTTTGCGTATTATCAGTTGCTCTCTCTTGTCGTGGAAAAGATTTTCTATATATTCTTCCCATCGCTTGAGTATTTCCTTTTTCTCCAGTATTATCGTTCCATTCTTGGCTTTTATACATCCTGTTGAAGAGCAGGCTTTTTGTCCTGTCAGTTCTTTTATCTCTTTATACATGTCTGCTTTATTAGTCCTGCTCAGTCTCTCTACCTCTGTGCATTTGTCGTTGAGCCATTCCTCTTTTACCTGTTTGCATTTGTTCCTTATTTCCTTGTGCAGTTTCCTGTATTCTCTTCCGTGTCTTGATTCACAGTTTAAAAAAAAGATGTGTGGTAATTAGTAGTAAAGGCGTATTGAAATATTCCCTTTTGTCTTTACTTATAGAATTACAGAGAAACTCTCTCTCTCTCTTTTTCTCTCAACATATAAATCCTTTCCTTCTTTCCTGTAACCTGGACATAGCTTATGTCGCTAACTGACGTCACGCGAATGCCAACTAATCTCTAATGTTTCCGCCAAAATCAAAACAGAAGTGCGCAGGGGTTAAGAAAATGTAAAAAAAAATAGCAAACACGTGCATAGCTCCTTCTCTTTTCTTTGCCTCGCTCTTAAGTGGTCCACAGCCCGCACACGTGCGTGTTCGGAGACTCGCGACAAGCCGCTGGAGATTCAACCAACCAACCAACCAACCAACCAACCAACCAACCAACCAACCAAAAGAAGATATGCCTTAAATAATATTCACTAAAGAATATACAGAAAACCAAGAATGGATTCAAGAGACAACGCACACCAGAACAAATTATAAAATAGTACATACCAACAACAACCTGCAACTTCATTACACCGGGCACACGCATGTGGAAACAAATATGTTATATTCACACGAATATACATATACCCGAAAGAAAAAAAAAATAACTTGAAACACCGACATACATATATAATAACGAACTTTCACATACAACAAAAATATGTCACCTTATGGAGTCAACAACAAAAATAAAATGATGGTATAGTTAATACAAACCTGGCCTTTTGTCATTTATTATCGTAACACACACACACACACACACACACACACACACACACACACACACACACACACACACACACACACACACATTATTTGAGCAGCAATGACATATAAGGTATTATCATTAAGTTTTTTTGATATACTTTTTCGTGCTAAACTTTTAGCCATTATCAAGGATAAATTTTGTTTTACGTTTAACTGAATATGTGTATAGTTTATGCGCATAGAGTCATGTGTATGTCATATTCCAAACACGGTTAGCTAAGATCAGAATCCTATATAATATCACCGATCATTGCAAAACCAGTAATAACAATGCAGTATCCGAGCTAATAGAAAAAAAAAGTACTTGGAGTAGGTTGATTTAAAATTCAACAGAAAATACGAGCTCTAATATATATATATATATATATATATATATATATATATATGTATGTATGTATATATATATATATATATATATATATATATATATATATATATAACGATACTTAGATATTGTTACTTTTCTCACAATCTTCAGGCAATTCAAGGACAAGATACTCAATTCTATATTCAAGTGGCTCTTATGTGGCTTGTGGTATACTGAAGGTCTCCATGGAACTTTTTAATCGAACTGCTGGTCCATCTGAAACTTTAAGTGATGGAAAAGCATCAATATTTGAGTATCGTTTTTATATATCTTTCTTAAGATTGGCTCTGTTTATATATTTTATATTTTACATCAAGCGCTATTAGTTTTATTATATATATATATATATATATATATATATATATATATATATATATATATATATATAATAATCAATTATTTAATTAATATTAAGCTGGGACATAAATTTCTTAAAGTAATTGATAAACATTTTCCTAAAATTAATCTTTTAAGTAAAATTTTCAAAAACTTTAGATCGGTGAACGAACTATGTTTCTTCTGCCTACAAGAGAAAATGAAAATTATAAAGTACATGAAAAGTGACATAATAAATCAAAGGTAATATAATAATCAAAATAATAATCAAAGGTAGCCACAATCTTAAGCTACGTGTAAGAAGTCAACTTGTTTTATATTAAAATAACTACGCTAAGACCAAAAGATTTCAATTTTCGATCTTTATCAACTTTACCTGCAGTAGATTTATTTACTATCACACACACACACACACACACACACACACACACACACACACACACACACACACACACACACACACACACACATATTTGTGAATTTGGACAGGAAATTCTCTTTTAGACATGTCAGATGAAATATATTGTAAACAATTTGCTTACTTTTAATAAAATCCGTTCGTACTCAAGTATAATCTTTCGTGTATTATAATTGAAAGATGTAAGAAATGCGCTGTAACTTTTACAGTTGATTTTATTATCCATTTCTCGATGTTCCCAAGTACTTTCAATCTCCTTCAGAGATCATCTTTAGGAGTGTAAGTTGCGGTAACACGAAAGATTATCCATGAGTACGAAAGAATTTTGTTAAAAATAAGCAAACATAATATTTGCAATTTATTATATATATATATATATATATATATATATATATATATATATATATTGTGACCTAATTCCTGTTTTTTATCGTCTCATTTCTTTAATAATGTTTATGTCTCAGATTCTTCCATACACACCTTGCATAATAATGTGTAAGTCGTTCTATGATATCTGTTCTCTGTGCCTGAATAAAAAGCTGCGGATTTTAAAGTTCCCTTACAATAAAGTACAACTGAATCGTAGAGATAAATTGACGGTTTTATGTAAACATCGAAAATATTTTTCTCTAAAATGTAATTAATTACATTTTTTAATTTATAATTTATGCTTCAGTATAAATTAAAAATTAAAATTTTTTTTATTAAAATAAATGACCCACACAATAATTATTTGGTTTTCATAACTACAATATACATTAGCATACCAAATGATTACTAAATCAAATTTAAAAAAAACCTTGGAATTCAACCTACTGTTAAAAATTATTGTCTACTCATTTAAATAATATATGGTCCCACTATGTATCTTACCCAGACAAAAATAAAAAGTGTCATACCATGACAACAGGGTACTCTGTTTCCTTTCACGACCCAAATTTTCAACTTCATAGTTCAACCTAATCTTCATTTTTGATTGAACAATATTGACATATTTTCCAACTACCACTCCTTAATTTTCTAAATAACCATGAATTCCTCTCATATTTTCTAAATAAACTATCCTCACCATTTATTTTAAAATATCACCTGAAGAGGAACAGTATTGTTTTGAAACATGAAAATTTTTGAGTAGTGATATAATGCCATTATAATAAACCATTGTAATAGCAAAATTACAATATAAAGCTCTACTTTGTATTGAGCACTCTTTATAAAAGGAAATGCATGAACAGTGGGTTTTAATCTACCTGCTCTTTCACTTATATATATATATATATATATATATATATATATATATATATATATATAGTATGCAATTTTATATTCTCATCCATAGAAGATAGAATTAGTAGAAATTCCGTAAATGAACAGGTGTTTAATAAGCACAGTAATTTTTATAATACTGACTTAAAAAATAATGGATATAAAAGGTCAAATATTTAAAAGTGAAGATCTACTCCCGAAGAAAAAATAGAAATAGAAAGATTATTTGGTATACACCCACTTTCAACCAAATGGTTAGCAGAAAATTAGGCAAAAAATTCCTCTCTTTTATTAACAAACATTTCCCGAATAATAATCCATTAAGCAAGATTTTCAATAAAATACTCTAAAATTTAGTTGTAGTTGTACGGATAATCTGGAAAAAAAAAAACACATAAAAATCATAATAATAATATATTAAATAAAAATTTAAATCTAATTGAAAATAAAAATCATCCATAAACTAAAATCAATAATTTATACAGTAATAAATTTAATTGTAGAAACCCTATAGAGTGCCCGTTACAGAATGAATAGTTTATGAATGTACTAGTTCTTCTACAGAAAACCCTAGTAATATAAGTCCTAAGAATTTGTCGAAAAAAAAGAGATTTTATCAACACAATTCTTCATTTAATAATAATAATTAGTACAGAAATAGATAATCCCTATCGAAATATCTTTGGTATCTAAAAGAAACAAATAAAACTCCTACAATAAAATGGAAAATTAAAAAAAGCTAGAATATGTAAGTCTTTAAATAATCCATGGGTCTTGTGTCTATGAAAAACTATATACTAGAAAGCAGTCTAGACGGTGGCTCGATTGACTGACACTTGTGAAAAAATAAGACCTGTATTCCCTAAATATATAACCTATATTTTCAAATTTAAAAGTTGAACCCCATTCTGATTAGTTAAATTAAACATACACATACGTTTTTCTGTCTTCCCTAATTCATATGAACTCTTTAAATAACAAGTGTATTGTTTTATAAATAATAAATATCATTGCTTGACGAGGTAAAATCTCGAAAGATAGAAATTTCCGTATCGTAATGTAAATTAAACTAATTTTAAATAAAAAACAAATTAATTATAATTATATTTTGCTCTACGATATATGTTGTATTGAAATCATTTTTAAAAAAGTAAATCCCGAAGAACTCGGGATTCTAAAACTGTTGGTTCTCTTTACCTGGGTATATATGATATGCCGTTATGAAATATTTTCACTCTGACCTACTTCCAAAAACCAGTATTGTGATATACATATGTTTGACCATTGATAGCTTTCTAGCCAGTACTTTCCGCTATGGTACCTAGACTTTATGAATTTAAGCGATTTTTGCTGGGATGTGCGTTGTGGTGCAGTGGATATCGACTCGGAACGACAACTTGGGGAGCTGGGTTCGAATTCCAGTTGAATTCATCGCATTCACTTATGCACAAATACCCTTGGAAAAAGTATTAATCCGTCTCTTCCCTCCAGTTATGGGTTAAATAATAGAACAGTTTAGGTTCTATAGCTTTGGCTGGCAACCGGTCTACCGCAGAAATCAATGCTAACCTAGTGGAGGATAATTTTCTGCCCAGTCAGTCATGTCTTTTTCGAGACATGATCGCCCAAAGCGTGTATCACGTATGGCACTTAACTGACTGACTGACTAGATTGGCAGCTAGGTCTCATCATTTTATCAGTTGAAATAGCTCGATATAACTGTAAGTTGTATGTTTCTTTTATCGCACTTCCTGTTTGTGGAACTCTCTTCCGGCTTCTTGCTTCCTAGCCAGTTTTGATCAATCGCTCCCTTTTTTCTTATTATTCTTTTATTGTCCCATCTCCTTAATAGTAGTTTTTCTCATATTCTCTCTCACTTAGTAACCTCTTGTGTCCTAGTGGCTTTGTCGCTTTGCGTTGGGTGAAATGATTATAAATAAAACTTACAATAAGAATAAATGTCCATCAATTTTCCCATCACAAAACAAATAATGTTCATCTAACAACGACTCAAAATAATATATTAAAATACGTTAACAAAGTAAAAAATATTTCACTGAAAGAAAGTTAGCAGAGCAGCGATTTCCCAACAAAGTACATTTCCAAACAAAGTACATTTCCAAACAAAGTACATTTCCAAACAAAACGCCACCAAAATTAAACTACTATTATTTAATCATCTTAGAGCAGGGGTTTTCAAACTGTGGTCCGCGGACCGCAGGGGGGTCCGCAAGGATAAGATAGGGGGTCCGTGGATTAACTCATCACGTGAAATTCAAAGTATAAATTTTCAATGTCTGGATATTTATTTTTACTTATTAATGTTATCAAATGACAAAAGCTTGCACTATCGCCCATTACATGTCAACGTTATTTATACAAAAATAATTTTACACACGCAAGAGCTTGATGTTCAAATTTACTTTTTTTCAGGGTGCAAGTGTCACCCATGGATACATTTTTAATAAAGGGGTTCGTAAGTCAAAAAGTTTGAAAACCCCTGTCATAGAGAACCTTTTCACCCACTTCCACCATCAGTATGGCTGATGCTAACCTCCAGAAGAGCAACTTATTGCGCCTTTTTTGTCTCACATTTTTTTTTGCTGAAATTAAGTAAAAAATTAAAAAAATTAAATGCAGTGTCAATTGTTATCTTCTGTCTTCTGTCTTCTTATTTTTTTATTTCCCTCTCTCTCTAATTGTAATTTTTTTCATATTCTCTGTCATTTAGTAACCCTTGCGTCTTAGTAGCTTTGTTGCTTTATTTGGGGTGAAATGGATAAGAAAAAGTAAGCGAAAAACAAAACCCAACTTTACAAAGCAAGTTAGAGTTTGGGCCTAGGAAAGAAAGGAATGTGAATGTACATTGAAATACCGATTTTCAGAAGAAGATTCGGTCACAAACTTTTCAGCACCTCTTCATATATTACCGATTTCAATTCATTGTATTAACATCACGTTTTGCTTGCTTTCTCTTGCAGGTCTTCTCGGTTGTTATCGTTATAGTGGCGCCATTGAAGAACTTAGAGGTTATCAGTCGCTAACAATACCCGTCATCAATGACTTCACTGAATGCATTGAACATTGTGAGAATCACGCTTATCAGTTTGCCGGCATCATTATCAGGTTAGTTGCACATTATGTACATTATATATATATATATATAGTCAACAATACAATAATCCTTACTCATACACACAGTAAAAAGAAACTTCAGATATTGGAGGCCATGTACATTAAATCCAAACAACCCACACTTAATAAAATCACGTTTAAATCTGGTCATAACACATTACATTGCATTTGAATACATGGTTCTGTTGTCATTTCGCGCTATCACGCGGTGTGACGTCATAGAACCGCATTGCAAATTTGCGAACTGCGTTTGTTATTTTTGGTAACTATTGCCGTTGCCTAGCGGAGTTTTATGTCAACACAAAAATAAAATCGTCGCTGATGGTGGATATATATATATATATATATATATATATATATACTCTAGAAATTTTTTTAGATATTTTACAATTTTATGGGTAATACGTATTTCGCAACAAACCTGCTCGTCAGACCCAAATTATACAACAGTTCTATTCTATAATATATAAACAGTTATATATTCTATAATATAAAGTTATATTTTGGAACTCTTGTATCATTTGGGTCTGACGAGCAGGTTTGCTGCGAAATACGTACTACCCATGAAATTGTAGAATATTAAAAAATTTTTCTAGATTATATTACTCTGTTAAATTAAATAAACAAATTTAACATTGAGTTCTTTTGAGTTCGTCTCTATCGGAATTTACCTGACTTAAATACCAAATATTCTACATTATATATATATGTATATATATATATATATATATATATATATATATATATATATATATATATATATATAATGCTCTAAGTTGTATCGAGCACTCTTTATAAAAGTAAATGCATGAACAGCAGGTAAAAAACCTACGAGTTCCACAACTTTGTTACTCTCTCTCTCTCTCTCTCTCTCTCTCTATATATATATATATATATATAAAGAACAGGTAGGAGAAGTGTCTTTAATCTAACATGTTTCACTTTATTAAGTTTCTTCAGAGAATCGTTTACAAGACACCGATACAAAAACTAATTTCTTTTTTTAAAAATATCAAAGAGACAGTATATTGTAATGGGATTTTGATCCATTGGTCAAATACGTGTCACGTGTTTCAAGGGTTGTTCCCCTCAAGAAACGTTTACTCAGGTTTCATAAATTTATATCAATTCTGGCCAACCATACAAGCCAGCCATGAACTTATTGATGACATGCTGTCATCACTTACTTCAAAGGTAAGAAAGATTAGAGGTCCGCGATTAAAATACACTGATGTTAAATTTCATGCCATAAACAAGTAATATTTGTTTCAAATCACATTAATTTAACTTTAAAGTTGCTAATTTTTCAAATATAATGTCACAAATTAATATTTTATTTTGGCAAGATTTTTAAAACCAAGAATTAACTTTTCCGTCGATCGCTCAAAAATGTCCAAAAAGTTAAAAACTTTTTAAACATTTTAAAATTTTAAATTCCACATATCTAATAAATATATTACAATATTATAATTAAGTAATATAAGTAATATTTAGAAATATTAAAACATTAAAGTATTATATTATTACAATATTAGAATTGTAATTATATTAAAGTACTTTATTATATATACGATTAGACAATATAAACAACATTTAGAAACACTAAATTATACACATATTTAATAAAATGTATAATAATTTTAGCGGTTAAAAACTTTTAGTGAAATTTATAGGTAAGTATTATAATTATCAATTTATAGAAAACTAGAGAAAACTTGAAAGAATTTAGAATATTACAAAAACATACATAAACAATACATGCATAACACACATATATATATACATACATATGCATACATACATATACATACATGTATATATTTGAAATCGACAACGAATTAATTAATTTATTAGTAATATCTAGGACATTAATAAAAAATATAATAATTAAAAGCATAATTATATAATATAGATTAGTATGAAATAAAATATAGTAATATGGAATGTAGTGCATATAAAGAAAACAATAAATGTTATGAATTATATTGAATAATATATGGAAGAATCATTAAATTATTTATTTATATCTATTGGTAGACACAAATTGGATTCGTGGAATATAGATTTGTAGAAAGATGCAGATGTGATGTAATGTTTTAAACGAGTGTTTATAGTTAGTAGTAATACTATTAATATAATTTCAAAGTACTTTCTCCTTAAAAGCTTAAGTCCTTTTTTAATTAAACTAGCAATAGAGAAATCAAAATTGTGTCCTCCGTCGTTTCGATATCATACAAGAGAGTTGGAATCTTTGTCCAAACGTAAGTCTCTTTTCTGTTCATAGATCCGCGTTTTTAAATTTCGCGATTTCTCGCCTTCGTATACGTTTTTGCATTTTAGACAATTTTTTTATAAACGGCATTTAAATTGGTGTTTGGTGTCTTTTTCATCCTGATAATATCACCAATGGATGTACGTTGTAGTGCAGTGGATATCGGCTCGGAACGAGAAATCGAATAGCCGAGTTCGAATTCCAGTTGAATTTGTTGCATTCAAATACGCGCAAAGACCTTTAGAAAAGGTATGAATCCGTCGCTTCTCCTTCCAGATATGGGTTAAATAGCAAGACAGATTGGGTTCTATAGCCTTGGTTTGTAACCTGTTTACCGGAGAAAGTATTAGGAATCTACTGCGGGAAAATCTTTTGCCCAGTCAGTCATGTCTCTTTCGTGACATGATCGGTCAAGCGTGTATTACGTATGGTACTTAAATGACTGAATATCACTAATAGTCTTGGAGGTGGTGTTAACTATTCTAGTGTTTGGGAAAGCTTATTTTTTGTGAGTTCTTTTGAAGGGGTGTTGGAAGGTAGTATTATGAAATTTATGTAATTTTTTGGAGGTATCCGTTTTTATGGTTTTATGGATGTTGTAAGCTTGTTTTTACCATTGAGGATGAAATGGTGTGTGTAGTGAAGAAGTTTAAATCTTTGCTCAATATATCTCTCTTCTTCGGATAGATACTCAGGGCTGCATATTCTGAGGTCCCTAAGGTAGAAACCTATAATTAAACTAGATTTCTTTCTTTGGTTGTGGTGGAAATAGAAATTAATAAGGTTGTTTTTGTTAGTAGGTTTAAAATCTAATTTATCCTCATTAAGTATTATTAAGATGCCTAGGAAAGGTAAAGAATTGTTAGTTCCAAATTCGTAAGTGAATTCGATGGTTGGTTCAACCATATTGCGTTTACATCATTTCTGTTCTAAAAAGAAAATAATTATAAGATCGCATGAAAAATTATATAAAATACTTAACCATATAGATATATATTCCATTTTTAAAAGAGTTATTTCGCTACCCAGGTTTCTACAATGAGTGGTGTCTTCAGGCGATTTTTAATAACTGATTTTACCGTTTACCGTTTTTCTTTTTCAGAACGCTTATGTAACGGTATTTTATTTGAAAGTTCATGTGGCAGGGAATTTATGAACGCGCAATTTTAAAATTAAAACGGATTATGGCGTTTTCATCCATGGTTGTATGAACCTAAGAGGTATTTCGTAGTGTAGATACATTTAGTCATAATTTCCGTTCTTTCATTTAACAGTTCGTCTTTATTTGGGAATATCATAATATCTAATTTTTCTTTTTGGCACATTCTACATATTTTTCCTCCGTTGTAAGGCTTGGCTGTTTTACAGTGCTTCACGTTATGTCTGGGTCTTTTCCATATTTTGATTTCAATTTCTACACGTGGCTATCCAGTTTTGTATTGTTTTTTAATTTTTCTATTTTAAATGTAGATCTGTGATTAAACTACCTGGTCTTAAAGGTGTCTTTTACAATATAATTCTCAACCGAACAAACAAATGAAAAACAACAATAGAAAACGAAACATTAACTGGTTCAACCCACCATTTAATTTAGAAGTAAAGACCAAAATAGGTCGACAATTAATGTTCAAAACAACTCATTTCAAATTGTCGGTTGTTTATAACCAAGTTTCGTTAATCTTAGTTAATTTCCGTAACATGTTTACATTTGTTGACATTACGATACATTTCAGTGCAGATAGGGTTATTGCGATAAATCTAAAACTGTGTTGTATAGGCTTGATTAAAACCTCGTTTAGACTAATGGTCATTCGTGGTCGAGAGGTCTAAGACGTACCAGATCACATGGTAGCTTCCCCTATGTGGATAGGGGTCACAGGTTCGAATCCTGCCGAATGACACACATTTTCGTAATAAAAATGTATCGTAAATAATCAGGCCAGTAGATATAAATATATAATACTGTTTAATTAAAAACAGAATATCTACTTAAATACGAGTATCGATAAAAAATAATGTTCAAAACAACTCATTTCATATATATATATATATATATTCTTCTGGTAGTACCGCTTTCAGAAAAAATCAGTAAATAGTTTGGACGACTGTCTATCGACATGATTTACTTATTTATTAATCTGCAGTGTGTGTTCCTCACTGGGGCTTGTCATTCTCACAGGAGGGGAAATTTTCTTTTTTAAATGTATTTTCAGTAGATTTCTCTTGTTTCGTTTACCCAAAGACAACTTCGTGGAGCAGTAAAACCCTTGTTAGACTATAATCTATCACTCCACCCTTTCACTGATAGCTAATGAAGCAAATACAGGACAAGAATGTCCTGCGATAAGTAAAACAAAGATGAAATTCTACAGAAATAAGGGGTTCATTCTAATTGATTCATTTTAATCGGAGATCCGAGTTCGAATTCCAGTTGATTTCGTTGCATTCACTTACGCGCAAATACCATTAGGAAAAGTATGAATCAACCTCTTATCCCTATAGCCTTGGCTGGCAACCACTCTACTGTAAAGGTAGAAACCTGGGTTGGGTAATAATTCGTTTACAAATAAAAAATATGCAGGTTTCTTTAAAAATGACAGACAAGGTATTATCATTAAGTTTTTTTATATCATTTTTCATGTGTTCTTATGATATTTTTCCTTTCAGAACTCAAATTACATATGAATGGTCTAAAGATTTTGTATTTTCGAGCGCTTTCGGCTACACTTTTAGCCATGATCAGGAATTAATTTTGTTGTACTTGTAAATAAATATGTGGAAAGTTTGTGTATATAGAGTCATGTGTATGTTAAATTCCGAACACTGTAAGCACATTGTTACCATGTTTATAATTGATTTTATTAAGTATAGGATTATTAGTAATGTCTCCATTATTTTAAAACTTCTTTTGCGTGTGGATGATCCTATTATGTCTGTATTGTCAACAAGTATATCACGGATAGGCCCTGGAAGATCTCGTTGTGTGTTTAAATGAGATCGGATGGAACTGTTGTAGGAAAGCTGCAATGTCAGTCTTCTTGTCAATTTTATGGTGGTGTGGCCAATGTAATTGTTTATCAATTTGGATTGTTAAGGAACACAGTTCTTCTAAGGGCATATAAATTCATATAAGACACTGGTTCTCTGCAGTTTAGATTTTGCAGGTGAATTATATTGACGATGAGATTGGCAGTTTTGAATTTTTTGTAGTATATGATTAATTTAATTTTCTTTTTGAAACAATATAAATAATTAGGCACTGTTAAAAAGAAAATACGCAGCAAGAGCTTTCATAACTGGTAGTAAAAAACATGAACTGAGCTGAAGTTCCCCCGATATTGTTTTTCTCTTCATGAGCGTGACAGGAGGGATATATATTGTGTATTTGGGCAACAATCTCTCCTTTATGCAGGTTTCATTATAAATGACAAACAAGGCTTTTTAAATTATTTATTGACTACCATATCAAACTTTTTTCTTCGAACGTAATCAACGGCAACTACAAACACGTGGACAAAAACAATAACATTAATATTTTTTTACTAAATCCAAATGCACAATAATTACAGACGGGACGAATCTTCACTTCGCAATATCATCCGAGATTATGCAACACCGACTAACTCAAACAAGAAAATTAATTATTTATTACAAAAAATGAAAACCTGCCAACCTCATTGTCAATAATAATAATTTACCTGCAAAATTTAAGCTGCAGATAACCAGTGTCGTTTACGAATTTATATGTCCTTTGAAGAACTGTGTCTGCCCGAGTTGCAACCAAAGACTTCAAAAGACATAAATTTTTTTTAATATATCAGAAGATGCAGACAAATGAAGTGTTTATGTAATAAGGAAGAAAGAAAATACGTAATTGTGGTCATTGCAGAAAGGGAAATCTTCGCAAGTTATGAGAAATAGGCATGAATTTTTGCATTTCATATATTTTAGAGCGACCAGGAATTTGATCCACACATTTGCTTACTTCTTTTGATATTAATGTTGTAATGTTGTTATCTTGTTGTATTATTATGTCATTTTTCATCATATTTCGATTTCTGCTTTGGTCTCACTACCAACCAAGTCTGCGGGGAGACCTAAGGCAGGTAGTGGCGTGTTAATATGGCTCCATTTCATGTTTTTCTATCTTCCCTATCATCCCCAGCATTACATAGATAAAGTTTTCCTAAGTGTGTGGGCTGTACTTAATAAGAAATTTTTTTGTATATCTCTTAAGCTGGGGTTTCCAGGGATTCTTTCAATGTGTTGTTTTGTTCCATTTTTTATCATTCCAAGTGCACCTATTATCACTGGCACAACTCTTGTTTTCAATTTCCACATTTTTTCTATTTCAATTTCCAGGTCTTTATATTTTGACAGTTTTTCAAATTCCTTGATTGCTATGTTACAATCCGCTGGACAAGCCATATCAATTAATAGACAAGTTTTCTCCTTCTGGTTTTTAACAATAATGTCTGGCCTGTTTGCTTCAATTTTTCTGTCTGTGTAGATGGTGTAATCCCATAGAATGGTTACATCTTCTATTTCTGTAACCGGTGCTGGGTGATGTTCATACCAGTGTTTGTTTACAGATTTTC